>OZ010585.1:49763488-49843488 GCA_963932145.1 Acanthosepion lycidas
CACAACCGAGAAGTGCGACAGAAGAAGCTATTATAATAGAACTTAAGGTTACATCTAACCAATTCAAGTGGAAGCCACCAATCTAACACTACGCTTAAACTAATAAAGTCTAGGTACCATGAAATTGTATATAGAAATATCACAGCGAAGTTACGCTATGGTGGTGGGAAAAAGGCTGATGCAGAGATGCTAGTTCAGGATCGATAATATTGCAGATTCTTATTTGGATCTTATCAAGAATCTCTAAATAGATAGCAGGAACACCAATCCAAAAGCGGAAGCAATATTCGAACCAAGGATGAATAGAAGACTTATAAATATTTAACATACATTTTAGCGAAAGAAATTGTCGAACACTATTTACATTATTAGGACTATTGTCTTCATCTTCGTCGCCATATTTCTTACAACATTTAGGCCATTGTACGCCCCGGCCTTCTTCAGGTGGTTGGAATATCGAACTGCACCCTTTATTTCGCTCACTGCAGCAGACTGTTCTAGTTCCACGTGTCATGTTTAATGGATGTCAGTTATCAGTTTATCTCCTGTTAATTCCCCTCTGCTAGGTAAATTTCATTTGATAAGAAAATTAGTCGAGAAATACCATAACCTTTCAACTTGTGAAGAAGACCACTATAGTATACCAAACCCTGTCATATATATATATATATATGTGTGTGTGTGTAAATAGCAGGTCAGACTGGGTTCTATAGCCTTGAATGGCCACTGGTCTAGAAGAAAGACGTTCAAAACCTGCGGAGGGTCGTTTGGGGATCTTGTGGCACATAGTGCACCAGGTCTCTGTATTCGGCCTTTCAAAAAGTGTGGATGGTCTTGCACGAAACCTTCACCACTATAATCAAATCTCATGTGCTGCTGTCGGGCTGTCGGTTTCCTAGAAACTGCTCTGCTTGACCCTCATACGTCGAATTCGACAGGATAGTTGAATATATATATATATATATATATATATATATATATATATATATATATATATATATATATATACTTTTGCACTGAGAACTATTTTTAAAAATAATAATAATAAAAATAACAAAAATGCTAAAGAACTTCGGATTATTTACACACACAAACACACACACACACACACGCATATATATATATATGTATATATATATATATATATATGTATATATATATATATATATATATATGTATATATATATATATATATATATATATATTAAGTTTTTTTATGTTTATAGATTCTTTTTTATAGATACAAATATTTAAGTAAATGGTCTGTTTATAATAAACAGTATGAAACAGCATTACTTAAATATTTGTATCTATAAAAAAGAATGTATAAACATAAAAATGTCTTAAAATAATTCGGGCTTTGTCCATTTTATAATATATATATATATATATATATATATATATATATATATATATATATACATACATACATACATATATATATATATATATATATATATATATATATATATATATACATACATATATATACATACATATATATATATATATATATATATATATATATATATATATATATATAGATAGATAGATAGATAGATAATAGGAAACCCTCGTATGCGTGTACGAAGTCATAACGGGCTAGAGTCTCAGAAATTGAATTCTGCTTGCAAATCCAACAAAACACCCATTTTTACGTATACACAAAGGGAAAGACAGGCAGAACCCCCCCCACACACACACACAAACACGCTGATACACAGAAACACATGCATACACGCCTAAAAATACGCACAAACATTCATAAAGCCGGGTATTTTAAAATCAACATCCGTAACCTATTATGAAAGAAAACATCAGTAAAATTATTTTTTTTACGTCCTTCATAATTTCTCCCAAATCTACAGTGAACTTTGAACTTTGCTATTTGCCCAGATTAATTTAATTTGTATTCTCGATTTCCATTTGAATGGAAATGAAAAACAAAAGAAAAACAAACTGTCGAGTTTCTTTTCTTTTCTTTTTTTCGTTGGTTTTATGTTTGCCGACATTTTCACAACGAAGCCAAATCTTACGCCATAACTGCATGTCTTTTCTTTGTCTCCGAATATCTTCTGCGGGAGTAGATGTCGTGTAAGCTAACAGACTTCTAACCGCTTTTTGTATTGCGCATGTTACACTGAACCAATTGGGTGGGGAGTGTCCGGCATTCACAGCTGGACAGGACACTCGCCCGAAGGCTGGCTGAAACATGCAGCTTTCTGTGACTTTAACACAATCTAGAGGATGGCCGGCAGATTGAACCCACGACCCAGGCTCTTCCTGTGAACTTCACAATGAGAAGGAAAACAAATCATGGCCCAGAAATGAACTTGTCAATACAAAATAACGTACCAAATGTTGAGATTTATTCCCTTTTGTTATTAAAATTAATGATTTATTTTCAAGAATATTCCCTCAGTTTCATAGAAGGATATGGATATATATATATATATATATATATATATATATATATATATATATATATACACACAGACACACACACACACATATATATTATAAATTAACTGATGTAAAATATGGTTTTTCGCTACACAGTTATAACCATGTTTCAAAAATGGATGCTAAAAACTTTAAATGTAAATTTAATTATATAATAAAATTAAAAGCATTACTTCCGTTTCATCTTCAATCGAATATTGGAATAACTTATTTTTAAATTTACTGAGTTTTAAACACACATAAATTTATAATTTACTGTTTCCAAGGATACAGAGGAATCCAATCATTCAGACAGGGGTTGTAATATTTTTATTAACTATTGTTGTATCCATTATGAGTTACGTTCGAAAAAGAGGTTAAGTTTAGGGAGGGTAGGGGTTTATTTTTCAACGAATTCTGACATCCGTTAAATGCATGTCGTCTAGGTTTTTTTTTTTTATTAACGGCAAAAAGTTTTCCGGCATTTTTATCCTGTATACTCAAAGATTTTTAATGTGTATGTTTGTGTTAAAATACGTTTTATTAAACTACAATTTTAAAATATTTTTACTCTTAATTACTAATAAACTATATTTCTTTTTAAAACTAATTGATGTAATAGAATTACTTACATTATTTAAAATTATTAAAAGTATGTATATTACCAGCGCCCTTTTTAAAAATTTTATTTAAAATTTATTTTTAAATATTATTTAAGGAAAATTTCTGACAATGTGAAAGATGTTTTGGGTGTACCTGAAGGACCCTGGAAACAAAGAAATTATACCCACAAAACATCTTTCACAAATAGTAAATATGCGAACAGTACAATGCTTTCTAAGTGTATCTGGGAAATTAAAAACAAAACGCACATCACACCAAAAATTGCTTGGAAAATAAGGAAAAGATTATCAGCCTACAACAACCAATCAAAAACTTGCAAACTTTGCTTGGAGGAAAAAATAGCTATCATCACTTTCCCAGACCAAAATAAATGTTAAATAAAAGATCAGAGCTCATTTCAAAATGCAGACATGAAAACACATTTTTACTACGTTACTTAAAAATCGAAAACGGAAAAAAAAGAAATAAAGAAATAAAAATAAAAAAATACTACATTACTTAAAAATCGAAAAACCGAAAAGAGAAAATATACGAATAAATAATAACAAGTAAAATAAATTGACCTAAATTCATCCAAATAAATAAATAAACCAATCTCGATAAAATAACCGTTATAAAAAACAAATAAAGATAATCAATCCAAAAAAATACAAATTAAAAACTGTTCCCGCCAAAATAATAGCTAGAATAAACTACAACAATCAACCCCGAATAAATAGCTTTAATTAAGTTCTCAAACCAAAACAAAACTATTAAATAAGCGATATAAACAAATTTTTACTACGTTAATAAAAACACCGATTAATAAATAAATAAATAAATATATAATATGAGAAATAGAAAAATAAAATAAAAACAAGCAAAATAATTTAACCCAAATAAATAAATAAACAAATAAATTACTTCCGGTAAAATAACCGCCAAGATAGACTACCCACAATGCACCACTGACCCGTATATATATAAACAGCCGAGAAAAGTAACAGCACTCGTGGCCTGACGCCTCTAAGTGTTAACTTCTATGTTCACTTTTATATTTTTAATACGCTCTATCTCTGATATTGAGCATTTTATCCCATAAATATAGCAAATCTTATGACTATATTTCTTCATATATATATATATATATATATATATATATATATATATATATATATATATATATATGGAAAACGATATAATTCTATATATCAGGAACAAAGTTTGCGCTGTGCATGGAATTTCGAGTCATGCTACAGACGAAGATGTATATTTAATATATAATTCATGTGAGTAAAATTGGCTAAACAGAACCCTTGGGCGCCGTTCATTGCTATGCTAGCAGGAAGTCACAAGTCATCGTGATTGAGGTTTTGAGTGTGCTGGCCTTGTTCAGATTGTTGATCAAGCTAGATAACACAATCTCACCCAGAAACTGTAACTAAGGTCTGCTCAGTATAGTTGCAGTATAAACCACAGGTTGAACGAACACAAATGTGCCTTAGCGAGCCTCGGCAATAGGGATTGGCTAGCCGCCATAATAGGCGAATATCCTCGAATACGAGTGTCCAGCTATTACTGGACTGATATCTCCCGTTAAAGAACGCGCAAAAGGAATATATTTTAAAATTATTTAGTTATATTTTCTTCCTTACATATAAGAATCATATGTTTAGGTACTATGAGGATTCGATGCAAATATATGCTCTCCTGCAAAAGAGAAAAATTAATTAAAAACAAATGGAAAAATTCTGAATGTAAGCAAGCCTTGTTTGGAAATTAATGGAACAACTGTAGAGGCAAAAACAGATTGATACTACGCTGCATCCGATTATATTAAGACGCTGAATTCTAAATAAAAATATCGTAAATTAAATTTAATAAAATTTATTTGGAATACCAAAATTTAAAACAAAACAATAGACAGAAACTAAAAAATAAATCCAATATATATAAAGTAAAATAATAATTTTAAAATAATAATTAAATCTATAATTAAATAATTAAACAAAATAAATTTCATGACAATAAACAGCCGAAGAGAGTTGTCCCTAAACAAAAAGAACAGGTTCTTCTTTCCCTTACTTCATTTAATCCCCCACTGTAGATTATGCTAAAGAAGTATTGACACCTGATCTGAAGATCTTTGAAGACGTGTAAATGACAGTCAGAATTCAGTGTTGATTCTTACGTCAACATTGTCTATACCTAAGAACGCTTTATCTCCTATTTTAACTATACATACCTCATAAATATAGTAAATCTTAAACGATATATGTGTGGGGGAAGTCATATCCTAATTTTACTTATTAATTTAGTCTTTGATATAAGCATCTTCTTTAACAATCCGTGTTCGATATGCAATCATAACTTTCCACAACTTCCTATCTTTGCAGCTGTTAGGAAGGTTTGGGCCTAGTCTACTCCATCATCCATGGCCGTAGACCATACAAGACTCTTCATCCGCCTTTGATAGAGACTTGCTTTTAATCATGCTGCGTGTTTAGCCACAATCCTCGTTAGAAAAGCCAGCTGGTGGAAATGGTTAGTAGTCGATGACCCAGCTACATGGCCGGTAGTACTAGGGGCTACATAGCAGCATCAGCACTCGTAGATTGTGTCATAATATGCAGGTGTATCTGTGATTAGCATTTGAAATGGGTTGGTTTTGATTGTATGAACAGCAGAGGCCACTTTTTAGATTGAATGGGAGAGTAGAGAACATTTAGAAAATATCTGACCCTGACTGGAACGGCCAGATGCTATCTAAAGCCGTACAAGGAACTTTGTCAGCATTCACCTGTAGCAATCGTATATTAGTTACCTCAAGCCTGGATTTGATTTTTAGGGAATTGTACAGTTTTTGTTAAAAACGAGAAATGATCCTGCAAGCTTTGTAATATGTGTAACAGCCTTATATTTTTTGTAATTCTTGGATGGTCAAATTCTGCATGGTCAAATTATGGAAATATGGGCGTGTTCTTTGGTCAAGGGATCAGTTTGAGCCAAACATGGTCGTATGACAGTGACGTGGCATTTTGGTATCGTTAGGTGCACTTGGTAATTTCGAATTTGTATGGAGTGAACATAACGATCTCTGTTTAGAGGTTCGTTTCTAAGTTTATACCCGTTACGTAACCTTGCTATCTATCTATCTATCTATCTATCTATCTATCTATCTATCTATCTCTATCTATCCTAGTCTGTTCATTATTCTATGCTAATCTGTTCCTATCTATGAATAGTAGTCTGTTTATATCTATCAATGTATCTATCTATTCCCAGCATATATTCTCTGTATCCTAGTTTTTTCATATATTCTAGGTATCCTAATCTGTTTATCTATCTCATTCTGTTTCTATCTATCTATCTATCTATCTATCTATCTATCTCAGTCTGTTTACATCATCTATCTATCATATTCATTTGTAGACACAAATATACATTTTCATTTAATTAAATTAACCCCAAGTAAGGCAGTAAAGCCACTAAGTCAAAAGGTTTTGCTGGGTGTGAAAGAATAAGAGAAAACAGAAACATTATTAAGGAGTGAGAACTCTCTGCCTCTGAGCAGAGAGGAACCCGGACGAGGCTCCGCCGAAGGGTAGAGTCTCGTTCGGGGAGGTTGACCAACCCGATCCCGTTTATACGGGTTCTACGGGCATTTTTTGGCCGAGCCTACGGGCTGGGGAAACCCACATTAAACTCGGCCTTGTGCCACATGCAACCCACGTGGGGGGGGCGGTGCAAGTAAATATCAAATCGAGCAGAGCTTCTCGGCTTGACGGTCAAACTCTCAGCCTCTCAGGAGAGAGGAACCCGGACGTGGCTCCGCCGAAGGGCAGAGTCTCGTTGGTGGAGGTTGAAAAACACGATCCCGTTTATACGGGTTCTACGGGCATTTTTGGGCCGAGCATACGGGTTCGGAACACCCACATAAAACTCGACCTTGTGCCACATGCAACCCACGTGGTGGTGGGGGGAGCAAAGTAAATATCAAATCGAGCAGAGCTTCTCGGCTTGACCATCGAACTCTCAGCCTGTGAGCAGAGAGGAACCCGGACGAGGCTCCGCCGAAAGGCAGAGTCTCGTTCGGGGAGGTTGACCAACCCGATCCCGTTTATACGGGTTCTACGGGCATTTTTTTGCAGAGCCAACGGGCTCGAGAAACCCACGTAAAAATCTGCCTTGTGCCACATGCAGCCCTCGTGGTGGGGTGGCTAGATACCGAATCGAGCCGAGCTTCTCGGCTTGAGGGTCGAACTCTCTGCGTCTGAGCTGAGAGGAACCCAGACGAGACTGGTCCGATTGGCTGTGTTTCGCTCGGGGAGGTTCACCAGCCCGATTCTGTTTTTGCAGTTTCTACGGGCATTCCTTGGCCAAGCCCACGGGCTCGGAAAACCCACGTAAAACTCGGCCTTGTGCCACATGCAATCCACGTTGGGGGGGGGCAAGTAAATATCGAATCGAGCAGAGCTTCTCGGCTTGACGGTCGTACTGTCAATCTCTCAGGAGAGAGGAACCTGGATGAGGCTCCGCCGAAGGGCAGAGTCTCCTTCGTGGAGGTTGAAAAACCCGATCCCGTTTATACGGGTTCTACGGGCATTTTTTTACCGTGCCTACGGGCTCGGGAAACCCACATAAAAATTTGCATTGTGCCACATGCAACCCTTCTTGGTGGTGGCTAGATACCGAATGAAGCCGAGTTGCTCGGCTTGACGGACGAGCTCTTTGTCTCTGAGCAGAGAGAAACACCGACGAGGTTCCGACGAAGGGCAGAGTCTCGTTCGTGGAGGTTGACCAACCCGATCCCGTTTATACGTGTTCTACCGGCGTTTTTTGACCCAGCCTACGGGCTCGGAAAACCCGCGTAAACCTCGGCCTTGTACCACATCTTTACCTCGTGGGGGGTCGGTCAAGTAAATATCGAATCGAGTCGAGCCGTTTCGACTTGACGGTAGAACTCTCTGCCTCTGAGCAGAGAGGGACCCGGACGAGGCTCTGCCCTTCGGCAGAGCCTCGTTCGGGGATGTTGACCAACCCGATTCTGTTTCTACAGTTTCTACGGACATTTTTGGGACGAGCCTACGCGTTCGTAAAACCCACGTAAAACTAGGCCTTGTGCCACATCTTTCACTCGTGGGTGGGGGGCAGTAAATATCGAATCGAGCCGAGCCGATAGTAGTTTACTCCAAACCAGACTGACAGTCATACTAACACCTTCCACATCTTGTATTATTATTTCGTGTAATATACCTTCCTTATTTCTGCTCTTGTGTTCGTGTTGTTCTTCCTTGGTCCTAACCTGGACCCTAACATGAAAACTATGAAAGTATTTATAGAAAAGGCACAGGGAAGCAACTTTAGGGCGGTGGAAAAGTAACTGAAAATGACTTGCCAGTTCAAGACCAATAATATTTTTTTCAAGAATCTTTAAATATATAGCAAGAGTTCCGGACCATATGCAACATTATAAACATGGACGAATAGAAGACTTGTCAATATGCAAATAATTTAAGGTGAAAAAAAAAGGTCAAATATGTCACAGTGAATCAAGTTTCTTGCCAGATGACCTCGTAATGGATTCCATATGGTCTTTCCACTTCATGTCAACCGAGAATGTTAGCTCGAGAAGGCGCAATGAGTCATTCTCCTGGAGGTTAGCATCAGTCATGCTGATGGGGGGAGCAGAAAGTGGTCTCTCAGATCATTAATGCATAGTCCATACATGTTTATTTTTTTCACTGTATTTTTCCAGTTGTCGAATAAATGAAAGAACGTATCAGTGACGTCATGTATTAATCGACATTCCCAGATGTGGACTGCATGGGAAAAAGTACGTTTCAAATCATTGTATAATTTTTTCATACGCGTATTATGTATTTTAGACACATTTTGAACTAGCGACTCCTATAATGAAATATATTTATTTGTTTCAGTTTTATAATAATAAATTCGAGTATTTCGTGTTTTTTTCATTCAATATTTAGTATCTGTTAACATGACGTCACTTTTTGATTCAATATTTCATATCTGCTAACATGACGTCACTTACACGATATATCTATATTAATAATTAATAGCAACACTAATGCCCCCCCCCCTCAAAAAAAAAATGGCACACTGACATCAGCCAGTTCTTGAAAATGTCACTTTGGGCAGTATATATTTATATGGTAGACTCTCCTGTCGTATTCGACATATGCGTATCAAGCAGCTCAGTACCTAGGAACTGACAGCCAGACACCAGCACATATGATTGCATTATAGCGGTGAAGGCTTTGCGTATAATCACACTTTATGAAGGGCCGGATACAGAGATCACAAGGTCCCCAAACGGCCCTCCACAGGTTGTGAATTCAGAGTTGTGCTTCTCCTAAACCAGCACCCTTCTTCTCCCTTTATCTATGGAGGGAGAAGAAGAGGATTAATGACTTTTCCAAGGATATTAGAAGATAAGACTGGAATTCGAACTCGGCTCTTCGATTCATCGATCCGATCCACAATCTACTATTCCACTGTATATATATATATATATATATATATATATATATATATATATATATATATATATATATATATATATATATATAAACACACACACACACACACATATATATATATAAACAAAAAAGAAAATAAAAAAACATAGTTTATTAGGCTTACCTCGGAGTTCTTGACAAGATCCAGAGACGGATATGCAATGTGATTGGCCCTGATCTGGCGTCTCGTCTGCAGTCACTATCTCACAGACGCCCCGTCGCCTCTCTCTGTCTCTTCTGCAAATACTTTCATGGTAATTGCTCCGATGAGCTGCTTTTACTGGTTCCTAGTCTCCATGAATTCAAGCGCCCTACGAGGCTGGCATCCCGCTCTCACCCTTACACTGTAGAAACTTTTAAATGTAGCCGTCTCTTCTACTCCAATAGCTTCATACATCGCACCTCTTGCCAGTGGAACGCCCTCCCCAATTACTGTTTCCCTGATCGCTATGATCTCCAACTATTCAAATGTAATGTCAATCGACATCTCCAGTTACCTTGATCTACCCACTATCCTTCCCCTTATCCTTTCTTCTATCACTCCTATCTGCTCTTGCACCAAATCTTCTGCAACCGCCCTGCATCCTAGTGGCTTCACGCCTTGCTCGGGGAGTAATGCTTGCTTAAAAAAACAAAAAACAAAAAACATAATTTAGTAACCATCATAGTTCTAATGTTGCAAGAGCAAGACCTCAACGTCATCTACAGTAAATTTTCAAGCTGGCTCTCACAACATTTCATCATTCCAGACAGATCTTCCAATATCACTGTGTGGAATACTTACTTACAAAAGCGATGGAAAGCAAAAGACTCTAAACGAATTCGTCAAGATAAAAAAGAAAAAAAAATCTAAAATTCCCAGTACCCCTCTGTCGTGCGCATGTGTAGTCCTACCAACATAACAAATTTAGTCTGATGAAGTCTCGAAGGATGAAACGCGTCACATGTAAACTTCTTCCACCTTCTCATACAATTTCCCGCAAAGCTTTTCTTGCACGACAGAGAGACCGAAATTTCCTTGGAGTAGACGAATTAATTGATTCGATATCGTCGCTTCACTTCATGTCAGTGGAAAAACGTGAAGGCCTCGAGAGCTACTCTCCTGGAGTTTAACATCAGAAATTTTGCAGACAGAAAGCTTCTCCGTAGTTTTTAAATGAAAACCCTTTTGTTTTGGAGTTTTAAAAATTCCCGATCCTTTCCTGCCGCCAGTTAACCCCTGATTGGGGTTCCTTTTCAAGAGTAGTTACCAAATTTACTTTGTCAGATCTGTTCGATTTGCTACTGTGACAAGAGTAAATGTTAGTGTCATCTGCATAAGTACTTAGTTGGGATCTGGTGACACCAGGAAGATCATTGATGAAGATGACCGACGATAGGGCGTTAGGTGACTCCGACGTTCGTATCAATGTATCTGGAAGCGAACCCGTACAACACGAATTTCATTTCATGATTTGTTAAGAACGATTTTATTAAACCAAATATTCGTCCTGTGACACTGTAGTATTGTAGCTGGTGGAGAAGGAAGGCATGCCAAAACCTGTACAGGTTGTAGCAACAAAATTGTCCAAATCGAGTAACTGCAAAATTGTCCAACTGTTAGACTAAGTTCTTAAACGGGGTATGCTAGAAATGATTAAAGATCTCTTACTCCGAGGTTTTTATAATGTTATTGGACTCTACTTTGAGCAATAAGAATGTATAATTACTCTTCAAGCTTAACAGAAAAATCGTGTCGAAATCGATCATAAACGAAAATGACATGTTCATCATTGATTAACCATAACTATGGATCGGAAGCTCATGAAAGATTGAAATAACGTTCATATATATATATATATATATATATATATATATATATATATATATTATTCCAGGATAATTTTCAAGCTTATTCAAGATGATCTTTGCCCTCTCTAACTTTCTAACTTTCTGCCCTGGAGTAACAAGTTGCATGACACGTTTCACGTACGATTTCATTTTCAAGTATTTTTTCACTGATCTTTGGATCGCCACAGCTGAAAATCTGCTCTTACGTGCTAAACGTCTTGGGAATTGAATTGGATCTTTTTTTAATTGATCTCTTTAGTTCTAAGTTGAAATGATGATCTATCTTGCTGTTGTGACCCCCTGGTCAAGTTTTTCTCTGTACTGTTCCATCCTTTTAAACTTATTGTCCGTTCGCTTAATGGTTCTTGAATGGACATTGAAGATGTAAGCTGGAGTATGAAGGTTGGTACCATTACTGAAGGCCTGAATCATCTTTTTCTTCTCACCATTGCTCCGCTGGAAATACAGTGGGCCTCACACAAAACAATGTTAACCTGCTCACTTTTAGCTGAATAACTCAAAGGATTATTCAGTCATTCTTACGACAAATGCTGAACGTCTTATCTGAAAAGCCGGTAAAAGAAACTCAATTAGTTTAGTGTTATTTTTAGATGTTAAACATTTTGTGGGATAAATGATTATGCTGTTACACAATTTGGACAATTTTGCTGTTACACAAGTCATATATATATATATATATATATATATATATATATATATATATAGAGAGAGAGAGAGAGAGAGAGAGATCTGCGTTTGTATATCTGTGTGCGTATTGAAACATGAAAGAGAGAAAGAGAGATTGGGTGGGTGGGGGAAATAAATGATTATTTTCATACCTGAATCTCGTTAATAACATAATTTATTTGATGCTGACGTCACAACGTTAAAACGAAATCTCCTGTTCTGAACTGGCATATCAGAAGCAAGAACGAGCGAACCGAAAAGGAATGGGACTGATGTTAATGTTGCCTTCAAGCCAAAGAGGAGGAAAACCCTTTCCATTATTCCTGCTGCTCGCAGAATAAATAATGACCAGGATGAAGGTAAGCAGTAAAGATAATTACAGAAATCGAAAATGAATCAAACGCCCCGTAAAAATGGAAATGGCAAGGTGGGGCGAATAGCGATTGTGCCATCAACAAAGGAAATCATATGAGAAGCGGGAAAGGCGGATAATTAGAGAAGAGGAGATTGACAGCAAGATAAAACGGAAGAAAGGAAAGAATAAGTAAAAATGAAAATAAGACTATGTAGCGTCTGGCCGTTAGGAACGATATGAAATATGCAGTGGATTTGAAAATAGGAAATAAAGAATAAAACAAAATCTAAAATGAAACCAAATGGTGAAGATGTCAAGAAAATTGCAGAAGAAAATAACTTCAGAAGTATTGATAAAAAAATGGCCATTTTCTATCGAGAAAAAAATAGGAGAACGAAGAAAAGTGAAGAGAAGAGGAAATAAAACAGGAATCAAGAAAACAGAGAAAAATAGAATGTAAGAAGAAACAATAGGAAAAAAGAGGAAAAGGAGTTTTAAGAAATATGAGGAAAAAAGAAAAGAGATTAATCATTAAAGAAAAATAAAATATAAGGTAAGAAGAACGAAAGACAAAAAGAAATAAGGAAAGAAAGAAGAAGAAGAAGAAGAAGAAGAAGAAGAAGAAGAAGAAAAAGAAAGATGAGGAGGAGGGGGAGGTAAAATGAAACGAAATAACGAACGAAGTGAGAAGAAATCAGATAAAAAAAACAGAGGAAGAAAGTAATATGAAGGAGAAAAGAATGAATCGAAAGAATCTAAAATGGAAGAAGAAAAAGGATTTTGTAAGAAATGAAAAAGTAAGAAAAGAGAAAAAAAGTAGAAAAATGAAATATGGAATGAAAAGTAACAAAGAAAAGATGTAATTGCTTTGCGTGATGCTGTCAAAATGGCGTCGGCCTGTTGATTTTGGAGTAGTCGCTGCAACCAATCGTTTTTCTTCTCCCAGCGTCCTCTGCCTTGTTACTTGTGTCCCGTTCTGTTCTTGGGAGCCTTGCCAGTGATCACCAGTGCATTTGGAAACATGCCAACAATTTGCTTTCCGGGGGATTTTCATTCTTTTTAAAGGGTTTCTTTCTTTCTTTCTTTCTTTCTTTCTTTCTTAAGGCAGGTATTTTATTATATATCAGTTTCTCAGAATTTATGAATACATACAGCTATAATTTATAGATTTTTGAATAAATTCATACATTATATATATATATATATATATATATATATATATATATATATATATATATATGTAATTTTTTTACATATCTAAGTGTATTCATGTCTATCTATCTATCTATTTATCTATCTATCCCATTTTGTTCATATAACATCTATCTATCTATCTATCTATCGTTGAAGTCAAAAGTTTAAATACAGAGCAATAACTTTCATTTTTATTTACATTCTGAAACAATTTTCTGAAATATGTAAAACAAATAAGTAGGCCAGAGATACCTTGTCAAGTGTAAAGAAAGTTAAATATGAATTATTCAAGTTTTATAAGAAGAAACAAATAAAAATTACAAAACTGGATTTGTGTGGCGTTTGTTTACCAAAATATCGAACCTTTTTTTCTTGATCGTCTTGAACTTCTCCACTGTTTCCAATTTTATATATTTTCTGTAGAATGAATGGAAATTTTTAAGTCTTTTAATCAATCCTGTCTGTGATATGGGTGGAAGAAAAGAGTGTAGGACAGATAGTAAAGAGACAAAAAGATGAAAAAAGTAATGGAGAGTAAAGAAAAAAAAAAGGGAATAAATGTTTTTTTTTCTTTGAGCAAAATTTTTTAAACCGAGGCTAGTCTGGCCACACCCACGCTGCTGAGCGCCCATTGGCTGAATGGTGGCATGAGCGTTAGGCGGAGTTAATCATGTGAAGAAGGAGGGAGGCCTGTTGCGCACCGCTGAAGGGATAGGTGTGAGATGCCACTGTGAGAGAGAGGGGAAACCCTTTGACACCCTCTGAGGGCATGGTGAGATATCCATGGGGATATTTGTATTTAAATATACGTTTACGATGAAAGTATACCAACATATATTTTTAACACCATTTTTTTCGAAAGCAATGTTTTGCATAAACAAAAGTAAAATATTTCAAACTAGAAAAGTTAGCCATTCTGGCAAACCCAAGGAACCAAAATATAAAATTCTACACAGCGACTCTATCACAACTACGACTGAAAAGAATTTATCTACGCTTAACATAAAATTTGTTAGAACTACTTCTAAAACAATAAAAAGACTTAATTTATACAAAACAAAATAATAATAGGCTAAAAACTTTAAAAGGAATTTACTCAATCACCTGTAAAAATTGCCACAAAGAATACACAGGAGAAACCACAAAATGTGTTACAACTACTTGTAAAACAATGAAAGAATTTAAAAGATCATATGAACAAACAAGTGACTCAATGCAATTATTGCGCACCGTAATATGTTTGCGATAGTTTTAATCCCTAAATCCTCAACAGCAAATCCTGTCTATGATATGGATGGCAGAACAGAGAGTGGGACGGATAGTAAAAAGCTAAAAAGATGAGAAGTAATGGAGAGTAATGATCACCCAGTTTGTATTTAAATATAAGTTTATGATGAAAGTGTACCAACATCTATTTTTAACACCAATTTTTTCGAAAGCAACGCTTTGCGTAGACGAAAGTAAAATATTTCAAACTAAAACAGTGAACCTTTCTGGTAAACCCAACGAATCATAATATATAATTCTACCCATCGACTCACAACTTCAAATTGAAAGAAATTATCTAACTTTAACATAAAACTTGTTACAACTACTTCCAAAACAATAAAAGACTTAATTGATATAAAACAAAAAGTCACTTTCTCACCAATGGGCGGTTGCTTCCCTCTAACTTTTCTAAAAATATTTTCATCACTATTGCCATGACGAGCTTTTTTCCTCCTGGCAGCTCAACTACATGAATTTAAGCGTGCTACTAAATTGGCATCAACGTCCCGCCAATTTATTGTCGAAAAAATTAATGCAGCCGACACTTCTACTCCAAAAGTTTCTTTTCTCGAACTTCCCGCCTTAGAAACTCGCTTCCGTTTAAGTGCTTCCTGATAACTATAATCTTCAAAAATTTAAATGCAACGTCAATCGCAATCTTCTATCTTCTTGAATCCCGTTCATCTTTTGTCCTTTTCGCAATCCTATGCTCAGTCTTTTCTCTGGCTTTCACTCCCTGCGTATTCGTAGCATTCCCGCCTTGCTTGGGGTGAAATTATTTAAAAAAAGAAGAAAAATAATGAGAACTAAAACGTGAAGGAAGAATTTATTCTGTCACATTTAATAAATGCCACACGAAGTGCAAAGAAGAAACCCGAAGGAATTTAAATAAAAGATTATGTGAAAACAAAAGAAATATTTTTTTTAAAAATATCACAGTGCATTAGTTTTTCACCATCATGAGTCTGACCATAATTCTGATTTTAAAAATGCTACATTAATTAAAAGCGAAAACAATTTCCTAAGTCTAAATTGTATAGAAAGTGCTTTAATCGCCAGATCATCGACTTTAAATCCACGTTCATTTTCATACAGCGTTTAATCTTTCATGGTAGTTCTTCTATTATCACAATGTAGAATATTTAATAGCAAACATAATAAAAAAAAATAAATAAAAAAATAAACTGAATGATATCAGTGAGATTATATACCAACATATACATTTAAAAATATATTAAGTTTAAAATTTCAGCGTCCGCACTCCTCATACGCATGCGTAATAACATCAACTTAAACATCAATTTATTCCAATGACGTCATAAAAGGTCGAAACGCATCACACAATAATTTTTACCAGTTTATCACAGATTTTCCTAACATTGTTCTTGTATAAACATATATATATATTATAAATCGTGTTATTATTGCTTTACATTACTTTTATTCTTTATTCTCTAGCCTAATTAGCCTAATAAGAATGACTTACAGCCATATCGCATTAAAACACCTGTTCTTGTACAATCACAGAAGTTAAGTAACATCGAGCCTGGCCAGTAGTACCGAGATGGTTGACCGTTTGGGAATGTTGTAAGCTCGGATGTGTGGGCGTTGTGATAGATAAATACCTCGGAATTTTTAATTGGTGAGCCGAGTTCCAATTCCACTCGGGTTCGTTATATTCACTTCCGCGCAAATACCCTTGAGGAAGTTATGGGTCCACCTCTTTTCTACCCAGCTATAGGTTAATTAGTAATCCTTTTTTCCAGTAAAGCATTATTATCTCCCAAAACATTCTAATATTCTCTGGCTTGAAATAACCCGAAAAAACGTTTATAAACCTTACAAAAAACAACTCGACCTAGTCAAAATAATTAATTCAACTCTTGTTGAAACTTCTGTTGAGTGGTAAAAAGTTACTTTTGTTGGACTCTCACCATGAAAGTGGGTTGATCCAATGACAAGAAAGGAATAAGATAATTGGAGACAGTGTCATATGCGATTAGATTAATCTGAGGTTAAGATAAAAGGGGGGGGGTCACTAATAACGGAATCATAACGATTTGACATGTTCTGCTGGTTACAGCATTGGTTTTGACTAAAAGGAACCCCACCTAAGTAATAATTTATATCATCAGGATTTTTAAATTGGTTCTCCCAAATATTTTGTGCCAAAACATTGTTTCTACTTATGTGACGTCCTCCCGGGTATCGCTGCGCCAAATGTGACGTCTGCCTGGCTGCGTCCGTCGTGCTATCTTGTTCTGTGACGACCAACTGGCTTGGTATTGGTCGCGGCACCAAATGTGACGTTCTAACCTTTTGGTGATTCGGATGGGAATCTGGTTAGATTCGGTATCAGCCTTGTCATTCCCAGCTCGCCTCCAACGTCTGCTTACCGAAGTAACTGTTTTGATTTCCAGTCTAACCTACCCACGTTGTGATTTGATCTTAGGCAGACGAAATCAATCAGTCGCCGGGCCGTAATGTAAGTCGAGTTCGAACAAGGGTGATATCGCACAATTATATGTAAAAGAAAAGAAAATAATAACTCGAAAAGTTCAAATGTGTTAAAAATGGATAACAATATTTTATATATGGTTTCTGAATACAGAACTGCGTCTTCTTCCCAACCCACTATATGGATACGTGACACTTTGCGTTTGTTAGGCGAGTCTTAACATCCTAAGTTGTTTGTTCTTTAAGAAACTGGCTCTTGGTGTATCTTCAGGCAATATTCGTAAAACTTGTTTCGGTGTTGCGAGTCTGTCGTTTTTTAAAAAATAAATTGTTCTTGATTAGAAGTTGAGGTCGATAATGCGCGAATCTTAGCTTCTGCGAGGCTGGTCTTCAGAGCTCTCAGCTCACTGCAACTGCTTGCCTGTCTGTCTCCAACCCCAACTGCGAACTTGAAATCGGACTTAACTCGCTGCGACTCTGCTTAAATGAACCCCGACCAAAACCGGGGTGGGCTTGTCGGGATTTGAGGTTCCTTGATAATTCTAAAACCACAATCCACTTCTTTGTTTTCAGTCAGGAAAATTTTATTATTTTCCATTTTTGGAAGTCTTTCGTCTTCCCACCTTCTGTTCTCATATTGTTATCTCACGATGCCCTCAGAGGGTGTCAACGGGTTTCCCCTCTCTCTCACAATGGCATCTCACACCTATCCCTTCAGCGGGGCGCAACATGCCTCCCCTCCTTCTTCACATGATTACCTCTGCCTAACGCTCATGCCACCATTCAGCCAATGGGCGCTCAGCAGCGTGGGTGTGGTCAGACTAGCCTCGGTTTAAAAAATCTTGCTCAAAGAAAAAAAATTATCTTCCCTTTTTTTTCTTTTCTTTCTTTTCTTCGAGGAGACCTCACGCCCTAGACTCTTATCTTAACCGAATCACCTGGAATTCGTCAATCAGATTTTCGCCAGCATCAAGTGGGTGGCCATTTGGACGTATTTGCATTCTTGGTGCCAATTACTGATCCGATATAATAGTTTCGCTATCATAGCCAGCCCTGACGATAAACAGATGTTACTCTCAATGATATTCTGCATATAGACAAAGGCTTAAACTTTCCTTCATGGTGGTCAGCGGACACTTTTATTTTTCTCGGACAGTGCGTGCTTAATTAATTTTTATATTTATCTCTTTAGAATTCTCCGGGAGGTAACTTGTCCAACTTGAAAATTCCATTTACCATTGCCATGGGCAGATTGGACATATCTTACTCTTCGCCCCGTAACATAAATCAGATTAAATTCTGTGTTTTACTTTCTCGACAATGGAAATAAAAATCTTACCACTTTTCCTTGTCAGAAAAATAACACCGCTTAGTCTCCTTTTCGTGATGGCTTCTTATCACCTAAATTTAATTCTCGCCTTTCTTTTTTCTTCTTTCTTTCTAGCGACGTAAATAGTGTCACACTTACATGTAATTTCTAAAAGGAAAAAGAAAAAAGACAACAACAACAACAACAACAACAATAATAATAATAATAATAATAATAATAATAATAATAATAATAATAATAATAAAAAAGGCACTCCTCGTCAATATTTGGCAGTGATGGCAACCTTCAAATGTTTTTGATAATCATCTATAAGCGTGTTGCACTTCTCAGTCTGTTATTTTCACACACTCTTTATTCATCTTCATTCCTTTCTATGGCCTTTCTTCAGTCATAGTGTGTTCTTTGGCCTTCGTCCATAAAGCCATTATTGTTTTAGTATGCGCTGTACGTGATGAAAGAATTGCCCCAGATTGTTTCTGATCGGCTTGCAGGTCTTTGGATGTTTTATGTTGTGATTTTATTGTTTATATCAATCTTCAAAGACTGATATTCTTAATAATATTGCGCACTGTTGATACATAGATTCTTGGAGTTGGCCTAATACACTTTAGATTTTTTTTGTACTTTGTCGTAATAGCGTAGCTGATGATCTCAAGTAGCTCCTTTCACATCACCATTGTGGCGAAGGAACAGGGAATAACATGTGGTGTTTTAAAACATTGAAATATAAATTCATTGGCTAATTACTGTCATGTGGGCATTAAAAAATTATCAGGCAGGGGTGACTCTAATTTGTCATTCATCACAGGTGAACCAAAATCATTTTTTAGAATTTAAAAAATCATTTATTTCAATATCAGAGTCGCATTAATTACCATTTCCACGTAGCGTTGATTTTGAAAGAAAACTAAATTATTTTAAATTGCATTATGTTGGGCATGGATCATTTCGTATGAAAGCAATAAAAAAACTGAATATTAAAAATAGCCTTTTTAAAAACTATGACAGTACTAAATGATACGTAAATCGATAACATTTTATACCACCATAAATAATTTTCTGGTGCTAAAAATTCATAACCATCTGAGATTTTTCATTTTTCTGTTTTATCCTTCTATTGATCTTTTTAAAACTTGTTGTTTTATCATTTTCTGTTCTTTATCAACACTGCGTAGTCAATAGACCAAAGCTTATATATATATATATATATATATATATATATATATATATATATATATATATATATATATATATATATAAGAGAGAGAGAGAGAGACATTTGAAATGTATTTTAGTATATTACATCGACAAACATGACAAAATCGCTACACAATTGCAGTCGTGTATTAACGCTTGATGAGATGCATTGATACGCATCGAAACACGACTGTTGAGGTCGATTATACTGTTTTTATTTCGATGACAATTTCTCGGACATTCAGGCCGGTAAATGTTGTTAATACTTTTTATTATAAACAAACCATTTACTTAAATATTTGTATGTATAAAAAAAAAGAATGTATAAACATAAAAATGACATAAAATAATTGTCGGTCAATTTCATAATATACACACATATATATATATATATATATATATATATATATATATATATATATTGCAATTTGTGTATTTAGGCAGCAAATTCTCTTTTAAGCATGTATGATTGAATAAATTATAGACATTATGCCAGATAATTTTTAACAAAATCTTTCATACTCACGAATAACCTTCCGTGCAGTAATATTAAAGGATGAGAAAAACCTTCTATAACTGTTTTCTTTTATTTTCATATTCCAAGTACTTTCGATCTTCTTCCAAGATCATCTTCAGGGGTGCAAGTAGTACAAACTATATTTTGTTCTGGAATACAAGTATTTATACAAATCTTTGCGTTGCTATCCATTGTCGGAACTGGGTAACGTTGTACTTTGCCAAAAACGTTTGTACAAACATTGGGCACTGATGGAACCCCTGTGATGTGGTGAAACGACCACACTCTACACACTTTCCTTCGAAGCACTGCTTTAAATAACAGAAGTGACCGAGAATTTTACAACTTAGGGTGCATGAGCGACCAGGGCTCAAAGTCAATCTGTGCCAAGTTGCATCACTTTGTGTATTTAGCTCCGTTACCATAACAAAAGTCACGATACATTTTGATCAGAACACGTATATATATATATATATATATATATATATATATATATATATATGTGTGTGTGTGTGTGTGTGTGCGTGCGTGTGTGTGTGTGTGTGTGTGTTTCTTTTAGGCATGTCTGACTACTTATTTTTATTATAATTCTTACATATTCACGAATATTTTGTAATATACGGAAAATATTTGTGTATATGAAAGGATTATGACAAAAATAAGCAGACATACTGTTTGCAATTGATTCAGGCAAGCATATATATATATATATATATATATATATATATATATATGTGTGTGTAATTTAGACGTATTATGTCTATTTATTTTAGTTTTAATACTTCCGTGTCGATGAATTATCAACATAGACGAAATACATACATGAATTACAAACTTTCAAAAATCTCCGTAAGTAAGTTGACATATGAATTTTACAAGGACAATAAAATCTCGTTTTTTGATGCAGTGACATACACTAATAATAATACATTTACTACCTCTCCATATAAAAAAGTAGAATAAGCACGTCCACTCTCAACCATAAAAATGAATGTCCTATTAAAAATAGCTATTATATGAAATATAAAAACCTCAGGAACCGAAGGTGGCTACGCCGAAGGGTGGAGTCTCCTTCGGGGAGGTAGACCGGCCTTGAACCCGTTACATACGGGTTCAATGGGCATAATTTTGGCCGAGCCCACGGGCTCGGAATGCCCACGTTAAAAAGGCCTTGTGCCACATGACACCCGCGTGGGGGAGTGGCTGAATATCGTAAGCAGCGACAGTACTACAACTGCCTAGCTGAGTAGTACCAGTTTCCTACCTTTGTATCTGTGATGTTAAATACACTTGTTCCTTAAACCAACCTCGACTTGATTTTCTTATTTTTACTATTGTGCCACGACACAACAGATTGGCGACGTCGGAATCGAAACGATATCACTGCAGACAATCACCTAAAGTGATTGAAATACAGGGATTCGCAAGATTCTTACGGCAAAACACCTTCGTCATTTCAAACAGATATTTGGATACGCAAGGATTAATAGCAAATTAATTACTACAATAGTAATTTGGCGACGTAAAAAAAAAAAAATTAAAACAACCAAAAATTTGCTACCAAAAGTCTACAGCGTTAGAACGCGAGTAATATTGTCAATAATATTTTATTTTTTAAAACCGTGCAAAATCAAACACTTGAACATGAAAGATTTTTTTTATACTGAATTAAAAAATATTAAACAAACCCTCATTTATAAAGACTTTTCTAATTACATCGTTGTTGAACAAATTAAACTATTTATTAAGAATATAAACATAAATAAAGATGAACATAATACGTCCTCAACTAACTCTAATCCTATAAAACTACTATACCGTAATCAAATGCATTCTAACTATAAGCAGGAGGAAAAAAATCCTATAAAGACTCATAAACACTAATATATCCCGCACTGATCTAAATGAAAAAAATTAAATTAACTATATACTATACTAAATTTAATACAGCCTACCTAGTCGTCCCGAACAATTCTTCTCCGTCAAGTGGCATGTTACGTGAGACCAACATTGTATACCAATTTAAATATTTGTTGGGTGATTGGATCTGTGATAAAAATGTTCATACATATGCTGGTGTTACAACAACGATGCTGACGAAGAGGCGTACGTTTCACTTGGATGAACATAGTTCGATCATACAGCATTTAAAGACTCATGTCCACATTTACAGTTTAGACATATATTAAGTGAAAAAATAATCATAATCAAAAAAGTAAAATCCGAGAAGCCGTTTATATAAAAGAATTAAAGCCAAAAATAAATAAACTTGACTATGAGTAGAATCAAAGTTTGATATAAAATATATAATAATAATAATAATAATAATAATAATAATAATAATGATAATAAATAAATGAAATACAAAAGTTTCTTCCCTTGTTTAGGAAAAAATCTCTTGAATTTGACAGTGGAATGCTGGAAAACGAGCCAAAACGAACTGTGAAAAAAATATTGTGAATTTACGGAACTACGTGTACACACTACTACAGATAGATTAACCCCCTGAAGCTGGTCTCAGATGAGATTGAAAGTACCTGTAAGATTAAAAATTATTTGAAAGAAAATTTTGGTATTTTTCTTAATCAATTTTCTACGACCAGCAAGAAATTAATTCGTGGGCTCGAAAGGATTAAAACTAAAACAAATAGACATAATATCTCTAAATTATTTAGCCAAACCTGTTCGAATGAAAATATGCGGCCTATATATATATACATATATATATATATATATATATATATATATATATATATATAAATAAATATAGTCTTAAGTAGTGCTCTATTTATGGAATAAGTTGTTCAATATCAGAGATGGAGCGTGTGAAAATATAAAAGTGAACATTGAAGTCAACACTTAGAGGCGACAGGCTTTTCATGCTAGACACAACCGTCAGGCGACCTGACGATTGCATCTAGCATGAAACAGCCTGTGGCCTCCGAGTGTTGACTTCATTGTTCACTTTTATATTTATATTTACATACGCTCTGTCTGTGATATTGAGCTCTGTTTCCCGTCAATATAGCACACCTTAATACTATATGTGTTCGTATATATATATATATATATATATATATATATATATATATATATATATATATATATATATATATATATATGTTCTAGTTGCTAAGGACATTCTGTTTGTTGTTAATAGTTACTTTGGTTTTTTAATAAATTCATTTCGTTTTTGCCTTGAAAATGTCCACGTTGTACGAAACGCGTCGGCTAATAATACAGTTTTCCTGTTGTCTTTTATCTTTATACATATTGTCTTTTTCTACAGGTTAACTCTGATACATTTTTCATATATATATATATATATATATATATATATATATAGTGTAACCCGGATATAAGAGAGCTGTCGGGACCGGAGAAGAAGTCTCTTATATCCGGATTTCTCTTATATCCGGGTTTGGTCTATTTTGTTTAGGTAAGTATGGCTCTAACTTGGGACCAGAGAAAATCTCTCTTATATCCGGGTTACACTATATATATATATATATATATATATATATATATATATATATAACTTTTATATATAACTTTTTGTATAGTCTAACTCTTGCAAAGCGTAGGAAGATAGGGAGAGATCGTGTAGCGTCTGAAGGGAGCTATATAGCGAGCCGACTATTTTTCCTAGCATCTTTCACAATGGATCATATGCATTCTGTTCGTAATGAGGTTCAGGGAAAACTTGAATACCAATGGATGTGCAAATTAAGGAGAAAGATACAAGTCATCTTATTTTGAGACAAGATATTTCTTCACCCACATAATTGTCATTTAAATTCTTTCTTTTTTGAGTTGCTTGAATTCTTATTCAATATTTCCCTACCTGAATTTCTTTATCTACATGCTTTATTTCTTAAACTGGCCAAATAATTAAGGACTTCGCTTGTTGTCTTTTAATTATAAACACCTGTAACTAATTCCTTACATGGCCTAGCTACCGATAACCTATCAAATTGAAGAACAAAATACAATTACTCTTAACAAAAATTGTGCGAATTATATATAGATGAAAATCACTATATTTGCTTTAATTTTACTATAAGAATAATTTCGTCGGGGAAGAATCTCATTCAATAGTTGTCCGCTGTTTAAACAGTGGAAGAATATATCTGGATTCTATTCTCTTTATTCTATAATATCTCATTCTGTTCCTCTCTATTCTCTAACATCTCTCTTTCTATCTCCATATACCCTAATATTTCACTCTGTTACTCTGTATTCTCTAATATATACCCCTATGCCTCTGTATTCTTTTATATCTCTCTCTCTCTATTCCTATCTATTCTCTCTATTCTCTAATATCTCACTCTGTTTCTCGCTATTCTCTAGCATATACTCCTATATCTCTGTATTCTATAATATATATATATATATATATATATATATATATATATATATATATATATATATATATATATATATATATTCCGCTTTAGTCTCTCTATTCTCTAATATCTGTTCCTCGCTATTCTCTAACATATATCCCTGTAACTCTGTATTCTATAATCTCCCTCTCTCTATTTGTTGTGGTTTCCTCCTCCTGAAGAGTTTATGTCTGACTCTTCCGCCTACTATAAAATTAGTATGAGAGAAGGCCTTGGGGGACAGTCGAATAGATTGAATGCTAGTCAACCGTCACACACACACTAATCGTGTAATACTTTTTTGTTGTACTTACTGTTTAATATATGATATATCTGAAACACTTGTTTTGTTGTTTCTTTAACAATTTACTTCGTCACAACACTATTCCTCTCTAATCCTCTGTTCTCTCTAGTATTCTACAATATATATATATATATATATATATATATATATATATATATATATAGCGAGACTCTTCGCAAGGCGAATTGAGTCACTGTCAGTCACTGGGCGTGTTCCCTAAAATAAATACGCTAAAAATCCACCTTCATCCCAACCGTGCGCCGACAGCTTAGTGGTAGAATATCCGCCTGATACCAATTCAGTCGGGATTCGATCCTAGCTAGAGGCAACCGGATGTCTAGCCGCACTGATGAGCTGTGATACAGCGAAACAGTCTGTCTGTGGATGACATTATATATATATATATATATATATATATCAAGACATTTTTTTAATTGTTGGACTTTGTACATTTCATAATATATATATATATATATATATATATATATATATATATATATATATATATATATAATTATTTATTTAAAAATTATCACAGAAATATTTTATAAAATCACTACAAAAATAGCCATTTTGTTTCAACACCAATCATATACTTGTATATATATATATATATATATATATATATATATATATATATCTTCCTATTGATTTTCTCTATTCTCTAATATCTCGCACTATTCCTCTCTATTCTCTAACATATATCCCTATGTCTCAGGCTTCTATATTATCTCTCTCTGTTCCTATCTGTTTTCTCTATTCTCTAATTTCTTACTCTGTTCTTCTCTATTCTCTAAAATATATCCTTATGTCTCTGTTCTCTAATTTCTCACTCTGTTCTTCTCTATTTTCTAATATTTATCTTCATTTTTCCTCATCTAAATAATTCTTTCTTTCTTTCCCATTGATGAATCTTCACTATTTTACCCATAATTATTTATTTCCAGTTATGACAAGTCTTCACATGAAAACATTTTCGCGTCGCATTCTCCTTCTCTTTCTTTTTCTCTTTCCCCAATTATGTAATCTTTGAACCTTTACTTTATCTTCTCTTTCTTTGATTATTCTGCCTCTTATCCTAACCAATGAAAATCAAGTACAGCATCGGAATATGGCCGTCAAACATATGAACAAGAGACATATTAGAATAATATCCACACGTCTACCAGAATCTCTTGCATATCTTAATTCAAACGATAGCTACAGTAATGGCCGTCTTTCCTGCAATATTACCTGTAGGGATTCTCTTTTGTGTCAAAGCCTTACCCGTGCTTTTTACTAGCTATTTGTTCGCCTAAATTAAATAAAAAAACTAAAATAAAAGCAAAAAAGTTTTCAGAGTTTCTGAGTGCCCAGCAATGTTCATAAGCTTCAAAACTTAAACTAAAAAAAATAAAAAAACAGCATGTTTACTCGGCCTACGGGCCCGGTTACATAAATATTTAGTGTATAAAACGCATTTTACCTCCAAAACTGAAATCAAAATGTACTTGCGTCCTATACATCGAAGTTTTGAATAAAATTTATAAACACAAATTTCGATGGAAAAGATTACGAAAATAAAGTCTGCGATTGCCTTCTGGATAAGAGAAGGCAAGCACTATCCATTTCTACAAATATAATCTTAAAAGCAAAGAAGATTTCACGTGATAAAAGTTTAGAAACTTGTATTGGTCATGCATCCTGATGTTTCCGCTTCATAAAGACTTATATAATGGGATCTTGCACTATCAATGAGGGTTCATACTTTGAACGTTTTTTGAGAGAAGTATTCACTCCAGATTTCATGTGGAACTCAAAAATACGATCCGTTGCCAAATATACAATGAAAAATGGTCGGCTTCTTGTGCCGCTCTAACAAGTATCTGACTCCTTCTGAGATGTTTTTTTTTTCTTTTTTCGTTAGTTAAAATTTAAAACTTTGGTTATTACTGACATATATTTACTAGAATAGATCAGTCATGACATTCTAACCTTGATTGAGTTCAAAACCATTTACGCGGTCTTGTAGAGGATAGCTTAATCTAAAGGAGCTACCGTAAAAAAGTAAATAAATAAAAACTATACTTAGGATTTAAATTAATTTTTAAAAATGAGAAATCTTTCTGTAAGCTTGTATTAAGCTAATAGATTAAATCTAGCATTTCTAATAAACAAAATACTTTGCTATATTTTTTTAAAAAAGTACTAATTTAAATGTACTGGAATTAGTTTTACTTAGTTAACATAGCTGATTAGAGCTCGTTTTGTCGTCTTTTATCGCAATGTAATTCTTTCTAGTAAAAAGAAATCTAAAAATAAAATATACTTTTCTGAAATTTTATTTGAGGAATATCAGCTGATTTAAAGTATAATTAATCTGATTTGAAACAAATATCATTTAATTTAAATTTAAAATATCGTAGAAATGCATTTTAAACCCGACAGTAGCTATTTATTTAAGGCGTTTGCAGATTAGAAAGCTTGATGACAGATTGATAATTATCTAATTTTGTTCTACGGGGGCTTTAGGCGTTAAAAAATTAATTAAATTGACATTATTATATAATTAAGTTGTAAATCTTTTAAAATTCTATATAAATTTCAGCCTTTTAGATGATATTATTACAGTGTAACCTGGATATAAGATAGTTGCCGGGACCGGAGAAGAAGTCTCTTATATCCGGGTTTATCTTATATCCGGGTTTGGTTCATTTTGTTTAGGTAAGTATGGCTCTAATTTGAGACCAGAGAAAATCTATCTCTTATATCCGGGTTACACTGTATTATTAAGTGAAAAATATATTTGTTAATCCTAAAGTGAAAAGCTTAGTACAAGTCATCAAATACCAATATATTTGTCGCCCGCCATTCCGTGCTTCAACATTCATGGCTTCATTCTATAGCGTTTTTTTTTTCAGATCTTTTCATTAAAAAAAATCATATCACGTTTCCTCGCTGCCTTGCGGTTGACTACGGTGTAATACAGGGTGGGAAAAAAGTTTTTGCCCAAATCTCAGGAGCAGATATACGGCCGATCTTTCAGTTAATCGAGACAGTGAAAATAATAAAGCGCTCGCTTGGTTGTCTGAGTCAATTATACACCCTGCATTAAAATTACTGTAGGCCTATGTATTCGAACACCCCCGCAAATCCTTCAACGCCAGCTGCAGTCGCTCGACCACTCCTTGTGTGGGGGTAAGAACTTTCAGTCCTGCTACTTAAAAGGGTGGGGGGAAGAGACGGATATTTTTAGCTTTCTTCAGGGGTGATTGCGTAATGAACTATTAGGAGGTGCAAAAATAATGACGTACTAATGTCGTTTTTTGACGTATTTTTAACGTCAAAAATGACATTAAATGAGAGCGGAAAATTTGGCAAATATATCCATTGGCGTGTTGGAATAGAAAAATATACCTTCCACAAAGTAAACAATTTATTAAGAGACATGAAATTTTCATTAGAAACAAAGAAACGAGTGCCCAACTGCTATGTGATATTAGTCTTCCAATATACCAGTGAATGATAGACAATTTCCTGGTGGATAGAGAGGAGACTTGAGGTAACTGCAGTGGAGTTCTACAGGAGAATACCATCGTCGGGACATTTAAACAAAAAGAAGTTTTAAGGAAAATGGGAACAAAATGTAAGCTTCAGAAAACGGCAGTTGGATTTTCTGGGACACGTAATGCGGAAAGCGTGCATGGAGAATTTGGTACTCACAGGACACATTGAAAGCAAGCGAGGAAGAGAGAAACAGCGAGTAGCAGACCTAAAGAGATTAGCTAAATAGGTGCCAGAACTAAGAAACATTTGTGGAGGGCCGTGTTCTGCCACGTCCTAAATGGACACGGCACACAGTCATGATATCGGAAGATATTTATTTTTGAAAATGAATGTTAATTAATTTTTTTACATTAAATTTAAAAATAAAAACTGACATAAATTTGTAAAAAAAATACATATCTACATAAAACCTTCAGTTTAAATCAAATTTGTGCTTTTCTAAATTAAAAAAAATACTTATATCTAATATATTTCAAGTTATAATATCTTTATTTTGTTTCGAAATCAATGGTAATTTTAAATTATTTCTAATCAAGACCTTCCAGGTTGAAAAATAAATTAGATTTTATTTCCAAATTAATGTTAATTAAGAGAGTTAAATTAAAAATATATATATATAACGAATAATTTTTTTTTTCAAATTAATAAAGCCCTAATTTTTATAACCTAGACGTTGAAAATTAAAACAAAAATCTGTTAAAAGGAGGGAGGTGTCCTAAAAATTATTGAATATTAAGAAAAATTATCCTCATAATCTCGGATAATTATAGATTAACAAAAAAGAATTATTTCAGATTTCAGATAACAAACAATCACTGTTACGCATATTTTGAAAACGACTTGTATCTTCCAACGGGGATTACTTTTTGAACACTCCTGCAGACGGAAGAAATAACATGTATATTTATAAGTATTCATAAAATTTTCAAAAATATTTCTCCTCTCTGATTTCTGATTAAATAGACACGGCGAAATCTCCGTCCAATCCCTCGGCAATATATATATATATATATATATATATATATATATATATATATATATATATATATATATATATAATTTATCATAACCCAGAAATATTTTGGTCAGAATTTGGTCAAGTGCATAATAACTTTACATTTCCCTGGATGCACTCATCTCAGCCCAAACAAGCCGGCCGCTTTCTGCTGGTGTTAATGAGTTCTCCTTTATGTCACTAATCCCAGTTCACTAATGCAATCTACGATAAATAGTTATAGTCATCCTGGACAGCCCCTCACCGACCAGTTGACATGAGAAGCATTTTCGAGGCGTCTTCATTAAAGCCAAAATTAGTTTTGAATGAGGCTAGCCAATCAGCAAAAGGCGACATCTACAAAGCCCTACAGGAAATGTCAACATTTTCGCGTTTGAAAAATCTCCAAGAATTTGCATAATGGATGCTGGCTGGAACGGAGCGCCATTATTGGTTACTTCTTTCGCAGCCATTTGTGGCACGTATCCTAGCAATTTACGCCATTGTCGGAGTCGGCGAAAGCCAGTGGTGACTAATCAATTTGCGGTCGAAATGGTCAAGTGTTTAATCATTCTGTGTCCATCCTGTCGGACGAAATGGTCAAAATCTCATATTTGGCGATATTAAAAGCGGAAACCTAATCTTGAAGAATATGACGCCTTCCTATGCCAGCGGTCGCCCGACTATTGAAGTTCTTTATTTTCTCGGCCAATCTCATCTGATTGGTAAAAAGATGGAGGTGGTCGTGCAGGTGTCTTGAGGAGGTGGAGGGTCGGCTTTTGCTGAGACTGACGGAGTTGAACTGATCTCTGCTGGGTGGGTAGATTTGAACAGGGCGAGTAGGTATGTTCGTGAACTTTGTGACAAAGTGGATGAAGAGTAAGAATCAATAACGTTTCTGGGTGCTATAAGCAGTTAATTGAACCAATCCGCGTTGCCTTTACACATATTTCTAATACAGATTGTTGCTGACAACAAAGCGAACCATTATAACTGACAGAGCAATAACGCACGAATTATGAGAGCAGACAGGAAGGCAAAGAAATGCGTACAAACCGTTCTTGTGTCCAAGAGCCAAACCGGCAGGAGGCCAGTTTGTAGCGTAGCGTAGCGGCATCTCCGATAGAATCACTGGAGTAGTAGACGTCCCGAAGGCATAACTTCTTCCGATGTCTGCATTCACCTTGCTGGTAGTTATAAGTCGATATCAAATCTCTCGGGGAAGTACATATTATGGCCAATAATATTGGCTGTATGAATAGAGGCAGGTTGGCGTTTTCTCAAAAGGCGAAATATTTCTGTCGAATGTATAGAAGCTGTAGAAATGAATTCTTTCTTTTCCCACTGATTGCATAGTTTAATATTTTTAAGCGCCTCAGCTTTTCACATACAACGATCTTTGTTTATTGTACATTTACAGGTTTAACGGAGCAACTAGCTTAGAGTCAATGAAATTAATTGTGCAAGTTAACGGAACACCTGCCTAAAAGCATCAGAAATTGAAGTTATAAGAGCGCCCGTCTCAAAGTAACCGAATCAAAAGTTTTAGGAGCGTTTCCTTTAAAGTATCTGAAACAAAAATAATTATAGAAAAACCGGCCTAAAAGTAACTAGACAAAAAAAAATTATAGGTATACTTGCCTTAATCTATCTGGAACTAAACTTAACAGGATGCCTGAAACAAACGTTATTAGCGCGATTTAAATTAAACTCAAACAAAATCTATTGGCGCGTCTGCCTTAACGTCGGTACCTCCATTAATTCGCTAAAAAAATGCATACTATGATGAAAAAATATCCTAAACATCATTTCTTGAATATTTAATTCTTTAATGCCTTTTCAGAACATTGGAAATTTTGATTGGGAAATCTTGTTTTTCTTGCGTCAGCATACCAACTTTTAGCGTCTTTTTGTGGTGAAAGACATTAATTTGGAAATTCTTACAAAAATTAAATAATTGTCATATTTTAATGAAATTTTCAGGATTTATTTTAGAAATGTTTTCTTTTTAGAAAATCTTGGTAAAAATATTAATTTTCACGTGTTTCACCCCACGTAATTTTATGAAAACTTGAAACATTTTTCGTGACTATATTAGTTAAAAGCAGAAATATTTGGAGAATTTAAATCATTAATTTTATTTTGCAAAATCGGATCCCGTCTTAACGAAAATCAGCTCTGAATCGTAAAATAAAACAAACGCAATATAACTAAGACATTATTTAATTAGAAAAGCTTTTAATTGTTTTTATGAATAATATGTATTAAGGTCAATATTGTCTTAAGAAAAATTACATTTTGATGAATAATGAATTACATTTTGTAGAATAACGAATTATATTTTGATGAATAATGAATTTTTATGAGATTTGTTTTCATTTTTTACAATTTTAATTTGAATAATTTATAAAGTTTTTAAATATTTTAAAATTCAGTTTCAATGGTGTAACTGTTAGACAACAGTGTATTAAGTAAAACTATATTTACTAATTACAAATCGTAAAGCTTATTACAATCTGATAACGATCAGTGTTTTAAAAATGAATGTTTTTTTTGTTTTTTGTATGTGAAGATTTTTGAAGATACGGAAGTGCATACAATATATTATAAGAAAATAAGATGATAACTATATTACATTTAAAGCCAAAATGTATCTAAAATTCAATAAAGCATTAGATTATAGAGAATATTTTCTGAAGTTTTTAAGATTACTTGAAAATTATATATAAAAGGCGCTCACGTTATATTCAATTATTTTTACCCCCATAGAACAACATTGAACATCAATCTGGAATCAAGATGTCAAATACGTCAACGGTTTAAATAAGCAGCTACAGCTACAGTGCTGTTTGATAAAAGTGACTCACCTAATTTTTTTTACTAAAAATATTTTTGTCTATTGTTTTAGGGATTAAAATATTTTTTTTATCTTACTAATATAAAGACCCCTTCCCGACCACCTAAGAAAAAGTTTATTCACCCTAAGATATTCTATTGATAATTATAAATTTAGATATAAATGAGATTCAGGAAAAAACTCTGTGCAAAAAAGTGACTCAGATATCGCATTCTAATGATTAAACTGGTAAATTTAAAGAACTTTTGACAAAATATTGAAAACTATTTTACAATACACTCAGAACAATATTCTAGAGAATTCTAGAACAGCTTAAATTAAATCTAGAGTACTCCAGAATATTCCAGAAAGCCTCACACAGTATAAAAACAGCTTAAAATAGCCACTCAAGTCACTAACCAGATGAAAGGGTACAAACACGCATCAGAATCACTTAAGGCATCTATTATTGCCCACTCAAAAGCAGGCAAATCTACGAGGGAAATTGCAGAAATTGTTATAACCTCGCAATCAACTGTCTCTCGAGTGCTTAGGGCACATAATGATGCCACTCCTGATCCAAGGAAGGAAACAAGGAGACGAAAGAAAAAGATTGATGAGAGAACTGGCAGGGTAATCAAGAGAGAAGTTGCGAAGAATAGGACTATAAGTAGCCAAGAAATTGCAGCTAATCTAAGCGAAGATCAAGGTGTTAGTCTTGACTCAACAGTCCGTCAGAACAAGGTTACAAATTTGTTAGAACAAGGCTACAAATCTTGTACACGAAGGTTTAAGCCGCTAATAAGCAAAGCCAACAAAGCCAAGAGACTTGAATGGGCCCACTATTACAAAAATTTCACCGTAGAAAACTGGAAGAATGTTTTTTTCTCCGATGAAACGAAAGTTGAGCTAAATTCAACGGATAAGGTGAGTCACTTTTATCGAACAGCACTGTATGTTAAAAATGCATCTCTGTGATATTTTAACCTTAAAGTATATTTTATTTTTGGAACATGTTTTTAATAAAGACAATTACATTGAAATGTCGGAAGGGTAAAAATTGTGCTGAATTAAAAAAAATTACAGAAATTTCAAAACGAAAAATCCTTCCAATCAATATAAAAATTTGTTTTTAATTACAGCAAAGTATTTTGCTAATTGGAAATATTAAATTAAATCTATTAGCTTGAAATTAAAACTAAAATAAAAGCTCAAGAAGGATCTTCCATTTTTAAAACTTTATTGATGTAACGCGAATCTGTGGAGGTACCTACAGCGTGGTCCGAAAGTCTTGTCACTCCCTACATAACATAACTTTCTTTTTCAACGCTCTGTGGGGAGAGACTTTTACATGAACAATACCAGAATACCTATCAGTTGAAGGACGCCGTTCGGAGAGCCTTTGCAATAATCAACAGTTTCTTAACATATAACTCAGGAGATCGTGCCGCATCATTTTGTGCCACGATGTTGGTGTTCATCCATACATTTCGAGGGGTGACAGCGTCAATGAAAATGAATAAACTGAATCCAGTACATGCGATTTGTATTACTGTTTTACTGGTTCTATTGTCCGCATTACTTTTTGGTAGGGGTGACGACATTTTCGGTCAACCCCGTACTTTAAAATAACTGAAAGAATATTTATAGGTGCGCCTGTCTAAAGGTAATCCGGAGCAAGGATTATAGGGGCGCCTGCCTAAAGGTAATCCCGAACAAGGATTACAGGAGCGCCTGCCTAAAGGTAACCCGGATTAAAGATTACAGGGACGCCTGCCTAAAGGTAATCTGGAACAAGGATTATAAGTGCGCCTCTCTAAATGTAATCCGGAACAAGGATTATAAGTGCGCCTATCTAAATGTAATCCGAAACAAGATTATAGGGGCGCCTGTCTAAAGGTAATCCGGAATAAGGATTATAGGTGCGCCTGCCTAAAATTAATCCGGAACAAGGATTATAGGGGCGCCTGCTTAAAGTTAATCCAGAACAAGGATTACAGAGGCGCCTGCCTAAAGTTAATCCAGAACAAGGATTACAGAGGCGCCTGCCTAAAGGTAATCCGGAACAAAGATTATAGAGGCACCTGCCTTAAAACCTTTGAGGTCAGCTTGCTAAATTAATCTCAGAGATGATTTGATCGTACAGCGACTTAGATCCTCACTGTTTACCCCATTAATTATCTACTGATTATCAGCGATTAATATTCAGACAAAAATTACATTTATAAAATGATGCACTTCTTTGCCTAACAATTATATGTAGGCACAAGTACTTACAATGCCTTCGCAATTATTACTGGGACCCCAATTTTATTTTCAATCAAAAATGGAACATAAGAAAACTGGTTCTTAGGATGCCAAGTGCCGAATTTTGGTTAGTGAAACCACTAAAGATCGAACTCATTACAAATGTTCAATCAGTCTAGAGTGTCCCCATCTTTATTGACATATTCGCTATGTTTCGGCCGTTGAACGCTTGTATTTTTGAGTTGCTACTCAATTCACTTTTTATCCGTATGCACGTAGTTTGCTCCCAGTAGAAGTTTTGCATTATTCTAACATCCTTTCCAAGTAGATGTAGTTTTCCTAGCAGTTTACTTGACAAAGATCTACTCTTCTTGTTCTATTTCCGGTTGAATTCTGCTTCACACTCTGTCCATCTTTTCGACGATTTGCATCATTAGTTTGGTTATGGGGTCTCATTAAACCGATTGCCCGATGGAGCTCATTTCAGGAATTTCATTTCCCCAGACTGAAGGGCCATATTTTAAAATATCCCTTCATCAACCTTTCCAATTTTTTTCTGTAACGTTAACGAGAATCTAAGGAAGATTTAAAAAGCAACATTCTACCATAGAACAATATTACCTGAGGGAGACTGGAGATGCTATATATATATATATACCTAGTGAGCCAGACAAACCTACCTAGGTTTCACCTAAACGGATCGTCAGGGATGCGTTTCTCTTTGCCTCGTTAACCGACTTTCCCTGACGATACGTTTAGGTGTAATCTAGGTAGGTTTATCTGGCTCACTAGGTGTATCTAGGTCTGCTCTACGGTTGTATTGATCTATTTTGTTAGTTAGTTGATTACTCGTATCGGGGTTTTTTCTTTAGGCTTCAAACCTGCATCTGTGCGATTTTTTTCGACAGACTTTCATGTTTGTAGCTCTTTCTTTTTTTAAAACCTTTTTTTCCCTCGAGATTGATTTGATTATTGGCAAATACAAAATTCGAGGGTTTTTCGAAACGAGTATAGTTATCTATATTTGTATGTGTGTATATATATATATATATATATATATATATATATATTTGTTTTAAGCATTTCACCCCTAGCAAGGTGGAAAGCCACTAGCACTCAAGGGTTAAGGATTTGGAGCGAGAGCAGATAGGCATGATAGAGGAGAGGATGAGGAGAAGCATAGTGGATAGATCAAGGCAAATGGATATGTCGATTGGCATTACATTTGAATAGTGGGAGATCAAAGCTATCAGGGAAACATGAGTAGGGAAGGGAGTTCCACAGGCGAGAGGTACGAGACATGAAGCTATTGGAGTAGAAGAGACGGCTACATTTAACAGTTTCAACAGTGAAAGGGTGAGAGCGGTATGTCAGCCTAGTAGGACCCTTGTATTCGCGAAGTCTTGGAACCAACGAAAGCAGCTCATCAGAGCAAGTACCAAGAGAGGCGACGGTGCGTCTGTGAGAGACCGACTGCAGGCGAGATGCCAGATCACGGCCAATTATATTGTATATGCGTCTCTGGATCTTATCAAGAACCCCGAGGTAAACAGAAGTGGCTCCAGAACATATATGACAGCAATACTCCATGCAAGGGCGAATGGTTGATTTGTAGATTGGAAGGATCGATTCCGAGGAGAAAAATTTCCTGGCGCAGCACAGGGAGCCAACTTTCCTTGCGATGGACGAAGCAATTGACTCAATTTATTTGTTCCATCTCAGGTCAGTAGACAACGTGAGGCCGAGCAGCCGCAGAGAGCCGCTCTCAGGAAGTTGAGCGTCAGACATTCTAATGGGGGGCAGGGAAGGATCTCTGTGGTGATTAATAGAGGACAGTTTTGTTTTGGAGGCGTTAAAGTTAACCAGCCAATTACGGCCCCAGTTCACAACTGATTGGAGGTCCGTTTCGAGACGAACGGCCAGGTTAGTTTTATCAACGACACTAAATTTGTTTTTGAGGCAGGAGTAAATTGTAGTGTCGTCAGCGTAGATGTCCACCAGGGAATCTGCTAAAATAGTTATGAAGAGCAGAGTTGTGAAGAACAGTTTGAACAATTGTTGTGATAATGATCCTTGGCAAAATTTCAGATCGTATCTTCACACTTCGTTTTTTTTTTTTTTTTTTGTAATAATTATGAGAGAGTAAGTCAGTGATAAGACAGCTAGCCTAAAGCTTAATACGAGTAGACAAGTTCATCTATCACCCGGTTCACAGTCTTCGCCGCTCTGTTGAACAGAAGCAGAAGTTTATCCCCTGGATCCTGTTTTAAATTCTACTTCATCTCTAGAATTCTAACGTCTACGCCTAAACGTTGCAATTTTTACTGTAAATGTACTTATTTTTACTTTAATTTTTCACAATAGAATTAGATAGGTTCATCTCACAAGCGATTCACATTTGTCCCGGTCGTTTGGAAAGGATTACAGCTTTATCCCTTGCTTCTTTTTTAGAATTGGGTTACCGGGTTTTTCTAAATTCTAGTTCAACGCTGTATTTCTAATGTCTCTACCAAAACTCTTAAATGAATATGATTATTGGGTGTCCGGACTCTTTCATAAAGTCTTTGCCTTCTCGTTCACTTCCAGCAACCCATCGGCGCACTTTAGTGGCGTTATCACCTTACTTGCGATGAATAGATTAAAAAAAATAAAAATTGCCCAGCTAATATCTAGCTAGCCAGCTATCTAGCTAGCTGGCTATGTCCTATTCTTATCTATCTATCTATTTATCTATCTATCTATCTATATATATATATATATATATATATATATATATATATATATATATATATATACATTTATCTATCTATCTATCTACTATATCTTTTCTTAGCTATCTATCCATCTACCTCTCTCTTTTCTTATCTATCTATCTATCTATCTATCTATCTATCTATCTCTTTTCTTATCTATCTATCTATCTATCTTTTCTTATCTATCTATCTATTTTCTTATCTATCTATTTTCTTATCTATCTTTTTTCTTATCTATCTATCTATCTATCTATCTATCAATCTATCTATCTATCTCTTTTCTTATCTGTCTATCATTTTTATTTTCTATCTATCCATCTATCTCTCTCTTTTCTTATCTATCTATCTATCTATCTATCTATCTATCTATCTATCTATCTATGTAGTGCATCTTGTTGTTTCCCTTGTTTCCTTTTTCGGATTCTGTTTCCGGTTACCCTTAAAGTTTTTTCTTCTCTTTCACTTCCAGCAGCCCCTTGCGTCTCAGTGGCGTTATCCCCTTGCTTGCAGTGAATTGATTTAAAAAAATGAAAGTTGCCCCGCTACTGGATAAAAGTTGTTTCATGTTTAAAAACCATTGAATACAAGTAAATCCATCTTGGAATATTGGGTTCGCAAAACTGGTCTAAATGAAGGACGACTCTGAATCCCCAACCGGTTCATGTGATAATTACACAAAGACTAAACCTTAAATCTCATTCAGGCAAAGTGAAATTGGGTACTGACAAGAGGAAACTTTTGTTCTAGTCCACTTCGTCTTTCTATGAAGCTCAAATTCGGTAGAGAGATATTTCTTTAGGTAACAAATTACTGAGCCACCTTGGGACTATGGGTAGGTAACTGTCGTGATAATCAAACGGAACTTAGTGATAAGTGTTCAGATATAAGGCGTTTCTGGATTACAAGCCACTGGGCGCCGTTTGTATCCAGTTTTGCGAATGAAAGATGACCTAATCCAAACACTCTACGAAATCAATGGAAGAATCACGATAATAGAAAAGAGAAGAAATACTCCAGATATGAAACTGTGATTTTCTAAGCGGAGATTATATGTGGCACAAGGCGGAATAATGGGACACTCTGTGCGGATCAAACTCACTATTCTGTCATGGCGAAACAAGCTTGATAACCAATACACCACGTCGAGGTGCCCTACACCAGATGTGAAATGGATTTGCCAGGGAACATTTTCACGGTGCGAAGCAGGACCCTACAACGTTTGAAAATACGAAAGGGACCAGAAATATGAAGAAGTGAAGTAGGATTAGCATTGTATTAGTTAATAAGAACAATGTAACATGGAAAGCCGGGATCTTAACAGAAATGCGTTCAACGTCATCGACAAGGTCACAGGAGTAATGAACGAAATATACAACCATGGAGACATATCAGAAAAATTTCAGTAAATTTATCTTCGTAACAATTACTTAAGAAACCAGGTACAAATGAATGCGAGCTCCATCGGGGAATCGGTTAATTGTGGCCCATAACCAAACTAATGATGCGAATCGTCGAATAGATGGATAGAGTGTCAAGGAGAATTCAACCGGAAAAAGAACAAGAAGAGTAGGTCTTTGTCAATTAAACTGCCAGGAAAACTACATGTATCAGATAGATAGATAAGAAAGGAGATAGATAGATAGATAAGAAAAGATAGATAGATAAGAAAAGAAATAGATAGATCGATCGATCGATAGATAGATAGATAGATATGAAAAGAGAGATAGAGATGTATAGATAGATAGATAGATAAGAAAAGATAGATAGATAGATAAGAAAAGAGATAGATGAGATAGATAGATAGATAAAAAAAGAGATAGATAGATAGATAGATGAGAAAAGAGATAGATAGATAGATAAGAAAAGATAGATAGATAAGAAAAGAAATAGATAGATCGATCGATCGATAGATAAGTAGATAGATATGAAAAGAGAGATAGAGATGTATAGATAGATAGATAGATAAGAAAAGATAGATAGATAGATAAGAAAAGAGATAGATGAGATAGATAGATAGATAAAAAAAGAGATAGATAGATAGATAGATGAGAAAAGAGATAGATAGATAAGAAAAGATAGATAGATAAGAAAAGAAATAGATAGATCGATCGATCGATAGATAGATAGATAGATATGAAAAGAGAGATAGAGATGTATAGATAGATAGATAGATAGATAAGAAAAGATAGATAGATAGATAAGAAAAGAGATAGATGAGATAGATAGATAGATAAAAAAAGAGATAGATAGATAGATAGATAGATAAGAAAAGAGATAGATAGATAGATAGATATGAAAAGAGAGATAGAGATGTATAGATAGATAGATAGATAAGAAAAGATAGATAGATAGATAAGAAAAGAGATAGATGAGATAGATAGATAGATAAAAAAAGAGATAGATAGATAGATAGATAGATAGATAAGAAAAGAGATAGATAGATAGATAGATAGATAGATATGAAAAGAGAGATAGAGATGTATAGATAGATAGATAGATAAGAAAAGATAGATAGATAGATAAGAAAAGAGATAGATGAGATAGATAGATAGATAAAAAAAGAGATAGATAGATAGATAGATAGATAAGAAAAGAGATAGATAGATAGATAAGAAAAGAGAGAGATAGATCGATCGATAGATTGATAAGAAAAGATAGATAAGAAAAGAGATAGATAGATAGATAGATAGATAGATAGATAAGAAAAGATAGATAGATAAGAAAAGAGATAGATGAGATAGATAGATAGATAAAAAAAGAGATAGATAGATAGATAGATAGATAGATAAGAAAAGAGATAGATAGATAGATAGATAGATAGATAGATAAGAAAAGAGAGAGATAGATCGATCGATAGATTGATAAGAAAAGATAGATAAGAAAAGAGATATATAGATAGATAGATAGATAGATAGATAAGAAAAAATAGATAGATAGATAGATATGAAAAGTGATAGATAGATGGATAGATAGCTAAAAAAGACATAGTAGATCGATAGATAGAAAGGATGTTAGAATAATGCAAAACTTCAACTGGGAGAAAACTACGTGCTTACGGATAAAAAGTGAATTGAGTAGCAACTCAAAAATACAAGCGTTCAACGGCCGAAACATGGTGAATATGTCAATAAAGATTGGGAGTGCAATCCAAACAATTTAAATAGTGTAAATCGTTACAATAACTCATCTCAGAAATAGAGACAAAGAATTTATTTCCGTTTACTTCTTATTTGCAATTTTTATCCTAAAATTCAGTTTTTTACATTTATTCTACTATCATTAAAAGGAAATTCTAATAAATCCGGCTATGAGTTTAATGGATGGATTACAACCTTCGACTAAGGTAGCAAATTTATGGCCAGCAAAGTGAGAATTTCCTCTCTTAATCTCTCTATTTCTCTCTCTTCTATGAGCTGATCAGCACAAATAAATAGGGTTCCATTTTCTTTATTCTGCAAGTTTTAATTCAGCCTCCAATTAATCATGAGTTTACGCGCAGAAGACGGTCTCCAACATTATCCTTCCAGCTAACGCTTTAATCTGTAAACCAATAAAAAAAATTAAATAAACATACACTTTTAGAACAAGCATGATTAAATTTCTTGCGCAAGTACAGATTCCGATGAAAATTATTTTTTTAACAAAATTACTGCAGCAGTTATATTCTAAATGTCGTTTTCTTCAAGACTTAGACGATCATAGATTACTACATACTATATTCTTTATTACCATATTTCCCGTATGGTAAGATACATTTTCCCCTGTATGAAATTACTCTACGTTTTAGCACTCAAAGCTCAAATTGGCAAACCTCAAACCCGAGTCACGAGATACAATAATCATAAACCTCACATATATAAACGCCTACTTATCATACATGTGTAATAAATACCATATATTTCGTTCGTATCTTAATATATATGTTGTTTTGGTTTGTGGTGTTTGCATACGTTGCTTCCGATATGAATAGGTATAACATTGTGTTAAATTAATGAAAATCTATTTAATAATAACCACAAAGATTAAATAATAGGTAAAAAATATGACAATTTGCTTTGACAAAAAAAAACAAAAAACAAATGCCATAGAGTGGGTGACTTGAACTTGATAGTATGGTTTGTTTTACGGTATATCAACCCATTGCGTCATTTAATACAGAACTGTAATATTTTTTTTCTAAATAACGCCTTTTATTTAAACATTCAAAAACTTTCTTTTAAGTAATAAGACTACAGTTAGTTATATTTAATTTTTAAGTTATACTTTTAGTTTAACTTCTGTGAGAAAACTGGAATATGAAAATCGTTTGGCTCGATTTGGTTTGTTTAACGGCGTATCATCTCTTTATGGGTCATTTTTGCTGGCATTTTATTTTCTTGTGAGCTTTGGTAGATTTTTTACGGCTAGTAATCTTTTTTCTATGACAATGTATTGCTGGTAAATTTTTATAATGTATTTTTCAGTCTGGAGGCTCACTATTTGCCCATAGCTGGGACTCTAATTGGTGCTACCACGCTGGGTCAGGGAGGAGCTGGGAACATCAGCAGTTAAGAGATGGTTCCATGCTTCTCAAAACCTCCCAATCAGAGCCCTTTCTGTCGGATTTTATTTATCGTCATGACCAGGACGATTACGGTAAGCTACTATATCCTAAAATATATTTGTTTTCAAAAAGTACCTAGCTAATTATAGGATGCGTCTTACCCCTTGTAGCATCTTAATATACGGATATTACGCTATCTGTGAATTACCATTCTTGGAAATGACGGTACTATGTTTTACCTAACCGTTTGAATTCAAAGTTGTTCTTCTATGAGACTGGCTGACATCCAAGTACAGATAGCCCACTTTTGCCCTGTTTCTTAAACCAGAAGAGATGGGTTCATGCCTAGCTAAGAGCATTCTATACGCAAGTAAGCGTGGATATTTATCCGAAATTTACTAGGCAGGGATTTGAACTCGACTCGTCAATATCCATTTAACGCGACGGTAACCATTACGCTAAACGTACACCGCAATTTTATACAAATCTAACAGACTGCACCAGAACTGTGGAATTTCCAACTTTCGAAATCGGAATGTTAACTGGTCATCGTCGCCCACAATCTTGTTCGTACTTCTTCATACCAGCGCCAAGAAGGACTTGAAGAAAGTGCATTGGTTCATTTGAAGAAGCATTTAGTCAGCCAGTCCCATCCCCATAGCTCCGCAAGGCTGCGAGCTCTTAATTCTGCATTCATCTTCAAGAAACAAACAAATAAACAGTTGGAATCGCCGTCGAAAGAAACGGTTTGTAAGCGGTTTCATTGTATTCAGTCAGCGCTGAATTACCTCGTTATGGCTGCACCAACAAAGACGGACAATTACCTCAGCCAGGAGAAAATGCACTACAGGAAGTTAAGAGCTAATTTGATTGAGTTTTGCAAACTCGAAAGCAATTTTAATAAAACTAATTATGAAATTTCAAACACCACTTGAAAAGAAAATAATTAATTGTACTTTTTGGAATGAAGTGGACATTTTTAGAATTCTGGCATTTAATTATTTTTATGTTTTTATTCCATTTTTTTTTTTTTGTTTCTTTTATTAAAACCAATCATGGAGTGACTTGCTCAAGGTTGAAATAAACTCAGTGAACTTTTACTGGAATCTTCAGTGGTTGCAGTTTCAATGCCAAATTAGATATTTAACCTTCAAGAATAACGGAGATTTTTTTCTAGAAATAGGACGTGTGAATTAGAAGGAATTTTCGACTGATTCAGGGTAGTATTCAATAATTTGTTTTGTTTTATTTATAAATCTTTCTTTAATTTGGAAGGTAGGTTATGTTCAGTTTGGTTAATAGCTAGATGAAGAAACACCATTGTCACTAATGACTTGCCTTTAAGTGGGAGATATTTCAAGGTGGTATATGTGTGAAATATTCCTTCTGCACACCGTATAAGAGGGAGTTACTGTACAATATGTTGTATTTTTTGTGGGTGGCAGGTGAGAAATGGCGGCAAACCAAGGCCTAAAACGGGAGGCACACGCTCTATCTCGGGACGTACACGTCTAGCTATGCTGCTGTTCTTATTGTTATCAGTATAAATTATTTCTCTCTGATATGTTGTAAAGTAAAAATAAGTTAGCTTTCTTTTAAAATTAACGTTAATTCGAAATGATGGTTATTTTTACGCAATCATTGCACACCAGAAACACCTTAACTTTTCAAAATGAATATTACAATTTTAAAAAAAATTTCAAGTTGACATACCTTTGTTTGTATTTCAAATTTAATGTTGATTATAATTTAATATTTCTAGGGCTTTGTAAGTTAAAATGACTTTACGTTTATTTCCTAATTAATGTTAATTATTTCTAAATAAAACCCAGAATTTCTTTTTTAAAACATTTGTCAAATTGAAATTATTTCTAAGATCTTGCAAGATAAGTCATCCCTGCTTTTTCTACATTAATGTTAAATTTAATTATTTCAATTTTAGAACTTTCAAATTATAATTATTTTCATCCCTAAATTAAAATAATTTAATATGCTAATTATTTATAAGCAAGGCCGTGCAATATAAAATATCGTTTTGACCAGAAGAATATTAAATAGTAAATTGTTTCTATTCAAAATGTCGAAAGCGGGCACCTCGAGGCGGTGTAATAGTTAGCAAGCTTGCCTCGCTAAAACAATTACGACTGAGCAGTGAGTTCGATCCTCACTGAGTGCGCTATACTGTCGGCTTTGTGCCGCATCTAATCTATGCTTGGAAAATCACTTCAAGTTGTTGCATGATATTTATTTACCAAATGTATAGATATTATTTTTTTTAATCAATTCACCCCAAGTAAGGCGGTAATTCCACGAAGATACAAGGAGCGACTGGTAGTGGAAGAAAGTTATAAGATTTTAGAAGGAATCGGAAACTCCATCCTTAATAGGAAACAAGTAAGATACCTCTATTCCTGTTCAGAAGACTGGGGAGGTGTGTGAACCGGGGTATAGCCGAACCTATCTACTTTTATTGAAGGGAAAATAAATACATAATTAATAAATATAATTTCAGAGTTTAGTCCGAGACGTTAGACGTATAGTATTGATGTAGACTTTAGAACGAACCGAGAATCCAATCCTAAACAAGAAACAAGAGAAAAACCTCTTCACCTGTTCAAAAGACAAGGGAGAAGTGTGAACCAGGGTACAGGCGAATCTATCGAGGAAAAAAAAAAATTAAAGAGTAAATACAGTTTTAGATTTTAGGTGATAACATAAGAAATATAGAGTTAAATAGACTTTAGAAGGAACCGGAAACCCAGTGCTAAACAGAAAATAAGGGAAAAAAACATACTCTTGTTCAAAAGGCTGAGGAGGAGTTTGAACTGGGAAATTGTCGAACCTATCTACTCCTACTGAGGAAATATAAATAAATAAATAAATAAGAATAAATGATGAATAAAGTTTCAGAGTTTAGGCGGAAATATTAAAAGTTTTGTGCTAAAGTAGAATTTAAAAGGAATCGGAAACCCAATCTTAAGCAGGAAAGAAGTGTTAAATTTCTTACTCTTTTCAAAAGACTGAGAAGGACTGTGCCATTATAAATATTTACTATTTCTATTATAAATGTTTATTATTTTCAATAATTAATGTTAACTAAAATTATTAATTAAAAGTTATTTCTACCTAAAGCCTTACAAATGTAGATAAGTTTTGCCTTTTATCAAAATGATTGCTAATATTTAAACTATTTCTATCAAACGATTTCAAGTTAATATATTTTCCAAAATCAATTAATGGAAATGTTAAATACTTCTACCTAACACCTAGCAAACTTAAATTATTGTTTTGCAAATTTAATCTTAATTAAATTGTTTTATTGATTTTTAAAAGCCTGTAAGTAGAACTACCTTTATTTTTACCAAAATGAATACCAGAATTTGAATTATTCCTGAAACCGTGTATTCGATATACGTAAACATTTTCAAAATAAAAATTATTTAAAACGTTACTTTTTTCTAACCAGAATGTTTCACCTTGAAATACCGTTGCTTTATTTAAAAATGAATGTTAGTTAAAATAGGTTATAAATATATTTAATTTTCTTAAATTAATTTAACAATTTAAATGACTGCTACCAAACTCCTTCCAAGTGTTAATTTATAACGTTCAATAGTTTTCAAAAATCATTGAAATGCAAGATATCTTACCTTTTATGAAATTAATATTAAAACATTTTCTATACAAGACCTTAAAAATTAAAATTGTTACCCAAGACTTTACAAATTAACATTTTCTATCCAAGGCCGGACAAAATTCACATTTATTACGGAAGTCTTCAAATTCAAATTTTCTACTGAAGACCGTACAAAATATGTTCTCCCTAAGTCCTTACAAATTAAAATTTTATAGACAAAACCATACAAATTAGAATTTTCTTCCCAAGAGCTTAGAAATTCAAATTTTCTACCCAAGTACTTACAAATTAAAATTTTGTAGACAAAACCATACAAATTAGAATTTTCTTCCCAAGAGCTTAGAAATTCAAATTTTCTACCCAAGTCCTTACAAATTCAAATTTTGTAGACAAAACCATACAAATTAGAATTTTCTTCCCAAGAGCTTAAAAATTCAAATTTTTTACCCAAGTACTTACAAATTAAAATTTTGTAGACAAAACCATACAAATTAGAATTTTCTTCCCAACAGCTTAGAAATTCAAATTTTCTACCCAAGTCCTGCAAATTCAAATTTTCTAGACAATGCCGTACAAATTGAAAATATCTTCAATTTTATTTTTGAATTTATGCTAATTGAAAACTGGATTTCTTCACGCAATTCTTGGAAAGTTAAAATATTGCAGCATTTTTCACAAACCTTTGATAAAATTACAACTATTTTTCAATAACCTTTCAATTTCAAATGTTTCCAAATTAATATGCATTAAAAACCACAATTATTTCTACTGAATATAATTTAAAAGTTAAACAACTCTTCATTTTCAAAAATATATTTTAATATTTAACTTATTCATACCTAAAATCTTGCGAGTTAGAGTGATGCTAATTTTATTTCCAAATTCATGTTATTAAATACAGTGTAAACCGGATATAAGAGAGTTGTCGGGACCGGAGAAGAAGTCTCTTATATCCGGGTTTGGTCTATTATATATACATTAACACAGGCTCTAATTTGGGACCAGATAAAATCTCTCTTATATCCTGGTCTCTTATATCCGGGTTACACTGTAAATTATTTTCTTTGGAACGAGGAATTTACAAGGTGATATACTTTTACAATTTTCGAAATTCAATATTAATTAAAAAATATTATACTTAACTAAGTCTTTTTTCCGAATTAATTGTAGCATTTCAAATATTTCTACAGAAGATCTTGCAATTGATTTTTTCTGAATTCAGTGTTGTTTGAAAATTCTTTTTTTCTACAAGTTAAAATTCCTCTACTTTTTCCAAGTGAAGTTTAATATTTTAATTATTTCTATCAAATACATTGAAATTAATTGAAATATTTTTAATTTGTTTTCAAATTCAATATTAATTTCTTTTTAAATTCTTGCAAAAACTTTTCAAGCAGAAATTCATTTTCGCTTAACATTTCAAACAAAATTAAAATAATTTAGTATGGTAATTTATTAAGTTAAAACACTGCCACCTTTTCCAAAATTAATATAATTTAAATTATTTCTTCGCCAGATTTTCCATGACGAGACATATTTGTTCTTTCTTTCCGAATTTATGTTCGTTCATCCTAAAATACTAACCATCACTTAACGGTTCACCACTACTAACCATGGGTATATCATTAAAATACATCTATCTTTTTCTGATTCCAGTGTTCCTATGCAGTGTAACCCGGATATAAGATACCCGGATATAAGATACCCTGATATAAGAGAAACCGGATATAAGAGAGATTTTCTCTGGTCCCAAATTAGTGCCTGTGTTAATGTATATAAAATAGACCAAACTCGGATATATGAGAAAACCGGATATAAGAGACTTCTTCTCCGGTCCCGACAACTCTCTTATATCCGGGTTACTCTGTATAACTTTATTTTGCTTACCGAACACATGTCAGTCTTATTTTATTTTTCAAAATTTGATGTTAGCTAGAATTGTGAAATATTAGGTTGGTGCAAAAATAATGTCGGTTTTTGACGTATTTTTTAACGTCAAAAACCGACATTATTTTTGCACCAACCTAATATTTATGTCCCAAAATATCAACGTTAAAATAGCTTTGGGCTTTTTTTTTTCATTTGAAGGATAACATTTAGTCCTAAATTCTTCCGATTCAAAACTGGTGTAATCAAAATTAATGTTATTTCTGCCCAGGTTCTTCCGTCTGAAAACTTATTTGATTTTGCCTAAAACCAATATTAATTAAATCCAGAAAATGTCTCTGCCTATTACATCGCAATTTGGGCACCTCAACGTGGTGTAATGGGTAGAAAGCTTGTCTTGCTAGATCAATTACGACTGAGTAGTGAGTTCGATCCTCACTGGGTGCTTCATACTTTCAGTCTTGTGCCACATGTAAGCCGGGCTTAGAAAATCACTATTACATTGCAAGTTAAGATATCTTAATTTTTTTTTTAAATTCAATTTTCATTAGAAATGTAAATTATTTATAAGAAATTATTTGCAAGTTGAAGCTATTTTTTTTTTCGATATGCAATGATAATTAAAGTTATCAAAATTTTAATTAGCATTGTATCTAGAAAAAAAAAAAAACAAGTTTTTATTTATTTATTTTTTATTGATTACAAATCTTCCGGGAGTGATACAAACCATTTTACTTATTACTGAATTTATAATAATGCTAATTATATACCTTAGTTTTTACATGAGCAGAGTTCGGGTTGAGTTCGTTGGATTCATGTTCGCACAAATTACTCTTGGGAAAAGTAAGAATCCGTCTCGCAAGTATGGATTAAATAACAAGCTCTCTAACCGTGGTTGACAAACGACCTGGAAGAGATGAGAGGGGGAATCTAAAATTCGCTTCGGTTTCAAAGAAAAATGATTCAAAACTAAGAGAATTAATAACAATAACGGAAAATTAAATAAGAGAAGAGATTAAAATTGAACGCAAAGGCCTTCGACAAAGTACGCAATAAGGATCTGATGGAACTGCTCAGCAACCTTGATATATTCGGGAAAGATATCAGAATGATCAAGAACCTATACTAAATGCAAACAGTATACATGCGCATAGGGAACGAGTTCAGTGAATATACAAAAATAGAAAGGGGCTTAAGGCAAGGATGCGTCTTCTCACTCGACCTATTCAACCTATACAGCAAGGCAATTCTGAGAGAATTGGAAACCCTACCGGGATTTAGCATTGGTGGACACAATCTTAACAACATAAAATACGCAGATGACACAGTAATGATAGCAGACATGGAAAAGTAATTAAAAAATCTCCTACAGAATGTAGCGACGGAGAGTGAGGAAAGGGACTAAGCATAAACTACAAGAAGACAAAATGCATGAGTCCGAAATGCGATTTGCAGGTCGGGAAGAGGTAGCGGAAGTCTCTGGGGCACATAATAAGGAAGGAGGGCCTGGAGAATCTGATACTCACGGGTCGAACAGAGGGAAAGAGAGACAAGGGAAAACAACTCGTGACATACCTGGCGGACTTAAGCAAGTGGATGACAGAACGTGGTCTGCGAGAGGAAGCAGAGGGAAGAAACTTGTTAAGAGCTGCAAGGGATAGAGGGAGGTGGAGAGCCATGATCGCCTACGTCCTGAAAGGACGTGGTATATAAAAAAATATGTAGCCCTGGCAAAATATAACAAAATCTTAATATACAACCATGAAACAGTTTGCTGCATTCACAATTAACTGCATGGTTGAGGGTTGTGGAATCGATGATCGCTGCAGGAGTCGATGTGATATGTAGGTAGGTGGGTAGATAGGCAAGTATTCTGTATTTGCATACATGCAAGACTTTCATTTACGTATATGTCTTTCTATATAAAGAATGATCCAGAGAATTCTTTATTCTTCGGTTTAAACAGCAAGTCATCTGTGATAGCTCATAAACGGCATTAGCTGTCAGGAGAAAGTAGTCGTTCTTTGAAATAGCCTTTGTGTCAAACAAACTTGATTAAATGTTTATTATATCTTTTTTATTCTTATTGAGACGCGGCAAGCCAAACAAAATGACAGTGGGAGGCAAATATAGATTTCCCAGTATACCTATCATTACCCCAATCGGAAAAGTGTATACCAGGCTCATGCATAACAGCCAAATATTCGCGATAACTGACGGGTTAAGAAGAAAAAACAAACAAACAAAATAAAAACTGTATAATGTCACTGGTAGGATCCAGCTAGAAATACCATCAAGTCGGGTAACCCCATACGCTCAGACGGTCCTCAATTTAGCTTGCTCTCGGGGATCTATACGTGTTTTACAAGTCGCTTTAGCTTCCTCTTCCTATAACCTAAAAAAATAAGTCTATGCGGGACATGCTTAATTGCCTAAGGACAGGCAAATAGCAAGCAAATCCGTGTGCTTGAACGAGATATTTACTGTATAATATTATTAGGTTGGTGCAAAAATAATGACGTAATAATGTTGTTTTTTGACGTTAAAAAATACGTCAAAAAACGGCATTATTACGTCATTATTTTTGCACCAACCTAATAGGTTGGTGCAAAAATAACGTCGTTTTCTCACATAGCAACATATGTTAGAAAACGACATTATTTTTGCACCAACCTAATAACTTAATTCACGAAATTAATTCACCAATACAAAACATAGGCAAGCTATCACCTCCAATCATTATTATTATTATTATTATTATTATTATTATTATTATTATTATTATTATTATTTCTGTTGTATACTCATTTCCTTCCGGGTCCTAACCAGTGACCTAAGGTCAGAAATGTCTTGATGGCATTTCTACTGAGTATTTTTGTAAAAAAAATACAATCTTTGAGCACACACATTTTAAACAGATAAAGCACTTGGTAAGTTATGAACTGTACTTGTCAGTACAACTTTTTGGTTTTCTTTCGACAAAGACTACCAGGAATCTCTTCAATGAATCTATCGGAACAGTTTCAAATCAATCCGAAGAGTCCAACTTGGAATTATTGATGCACTCATGAACCACATTTTTTAGATGTTCACTTCCACATCCTTGTATCCTGATAGTTATTGAAGATCTTCAAAGATACATTACAATCTGCAGGAACTGCCATTTCAATAAGAAAGCGCGTTCTGTTCTTGTGGTCTTTGAGTGTTCTCCCTGTGTGTATTGTATTGTCCAATGAAATTGTTACAGGTACTATCTCTGTAACTTGGTCAGAGTGATGCTCAAACTAGTTTCTTGCAGTTTCCTTCTCGTAAATGTTGCATATTATTCATTGTAGATATTGGCCCACTCTACCATGCTGATTTTTATATTCAGAGAGTTCTAACACTGTTCAGCCTGACACGAGATGGTCAATAGTTTCTTGATATTTATCACAGAATTTACATTTCTGATTAAGACAATTTTTTAGCATGTGTGGTGTGCTTGGTATTTTCTAGTTAGTAAGTATTTGTTCTGTACAGCAAGAATAAAACCTTCGGTTTCAGCTTTTAACCCTGCACTATGCAGCCACTGATGGGTATGGGGTTTTTCTACATCACTTTGTTTGGTGCGGGCGTATTATTGATTATGAAGAGGCTGATCTTGCCTATCGTTTCTGCATATGGTATATTCCTTTTGAATTCTTTTTTAGGATATGTGTCACTGCAGTAAGTGTATTATTGTTTTGCACTTCTTCACCCTCATGAAATTCCCTTTTGCATTTGTTGATTTCATTTATTACTGAATAAATTTTCTGACTTCTTTCATGTTCTTTGACACAGATCATCATATCGTCCAAATATGGTCATCATATGATCCAACTATGGTCATCATATGGTCCAATTAAAGATTCTGAAACTGTTGCATCAGAAGGACAACCAAGGTGTTTATGGCTGATATTCTGTTTTGTAAATTCAATTTGATTGATATATAGCACCAGACGCACACGCCTTTACTATAACTTTCTTACTTTCTCTTTCATTTTGGTATACTGTATTTCATCTCCTTCGTTGATTCCTTGGTATTTATTATTATTATTATTATTATTATTATTATTATTATTATTATCATCATCATCATAATCATTATTTGTGTATGTTATGTTTCCTGCTTTGTATTCTGAAGAGCCGGGTCCAAACTATGGTCCTTAAACCCTAATGGAGAATTTTCATTTAATTTATTGAACTTTTCTTAATATATGCGGTGTTCTTATTAGGGCGATTTTCTGGACAACCTGTATGTTGTATGTTACCTGTGATACTGTTAGCAAAATTGTCCATTCCTTTTCTCACGAGGCCTAGAGCTCCGATTACTATTGGTACAGTCTCAGTGTTCATTCCCCACATCATATTAATGTCGATCTCCAGGTCCTTCTATTTAGACAATTTCTCGATAATTTTCATGGAGGTGTTTCTCTCAGATGGCACTGCTATGTCAATAAGCAAACACTTCCTGAATTATTTGCCTTTTATGATATTCTATTTTTATTTTTATTTTATTTTTCTTTCTTTATTTATTTATAATAATAATAATAATAATAATAATAATAATAATAATAATTATTATTATTATTATTATTATTATTATTATTCAACAGGGAATCTTGCATTATGGTTCTCTGTCAAGACAGCACATTCCGAAGAATATGTTCAGTGCCAAGCATCGTAAATGTGTAAAATGATGAGATACTCGATTTTATTCTGTTTTTTTTGTTTTGTTTTGTTTTTTTAATATAGGACTAACTTCGGCGGTGTAGACCCAAACATGCCAATGATAACTGTGACAATAGGGGTCTGAAGGCCACACATTCTGCTAACTTAACACTGGAGACAGTTGTATTTTTTAATATCTTTGAACTTGATATTGTGCTCATCCGGAACAGCAATATTGATGATGAGACATTGTAATGGTATTTTCACCAAGTGTGTAGGCGGAGCTTGTGCTGTCAAAGTTACTACTTATATTCTTTTTGAGATAAAGTTCTTTTTATCTCTTGCCGCTTAGTGCCAAATTAGTTTCAGATCAAAGAGCAAAGCAGACGGCTGACGTGGCACAGAAGACTAATGTCGTGTTTAACCCGTTATATAATAATAATAATAATAATAATAATAATAATAATAACAGCAATAATAATAACAACAACAACAAAAACAATAATAATAATAATAATAACATCAATAATAATAATAATAACAGCAATAATAACAACAACAACAACAACAGCAATAATAATAATAATAATAATAACAACAACAACAGCAATAATAATAATAATAATAATAACAGCAATAATAATAATAACAACAACGACAATAATAATAATAATAATAACAACAACAACAACAATAATAATAATAATAATAATAATAATAACAACAACAACAACAGCAATAATAATAATAATAATAATAACAGCAATAATAATAATAACAACAACGACAATAATAATAATAATAATAATAACAACAACAACAATAATAATAATAATAATAATAATAATAACTGCAATAATAATAACAGCAACAACAACAACAACAATAATAATAATAATAATAATAATAATAATAACAGCAATAATATTAATAACAACAACAACAATAATAATAATAATAATAATAATAATAATAAACAAATTCACAGATTTGTCAGGAAATATGCCAAGAATGACGACAAAATTCGAAGAAAATTTTCAATAGTCAGTTGTGATGAGTTTAATTTGTAACGTATATGAATGTAGGTAGAAAAAAGCAAACATTGATAAGATAGCGTGAGTCACAAAGCAATGCCTGGGACTCCCAAAGAGTTTTGAGCCCCCGGCCGGGGGTTTCTGATAGTATTATTATTGTTGCCATTGCATATTGGCGTTTTCAACGGAAATATTCTTGAGGAATTAAGTAAAATAAAGCCTCACATTTCAAGAACGTTTCGAAGAAACCTCGCAGAATAAAAGAAGAGATTTCTTTCGAGATTTACAATCCTAGACTCTTCTAATTCTCCCTAAGCCCTTTTTAAAGTATCTAAGTTGTTTTCCAACGCGCATCTTACTACAGGAATTATTTCATCTGCCATGATCCATGGCTTCTTCAAATCTTTAGCCAGATCCTAGTATTTTTCAATATTTGTATATGAAACAGTAAATCAATAATTTGACACTTGCTACTTTCCTTATCTATCCCAGTAAGACCGGATCTTCGTGCTTCAATGACATGACGTGTATGGGATGAGGAATTCCATTTCTTGTGACTACCATTCTTTATCACACTCTTTGGCTGATCTTCATACCATTTCTGTTTAACATTTAAGGCAAGTTTACGACATACTTCCCAGTGTCTTTTTTTACCAGTTTTATCAATTCTTTGCATATTCTCTTTCTCTGTCAACTTGGGTTATTCATCATGTATGTGTGGTTCACTGTCTGATTAGTTTGTTCACACATCCTGTATTTTATTTTCTTCTTGTGTTTTCTCTGTCCTGGTCTTGATTATGCTAATTCTGGTGGCCTATTCCTACCTTTTAATTATTATTATTATTATTATTATTATTATTATTCACTCATTTTTGTTTTATACTGCAAATTAAGGTATACTACGACTCATTTTTGTTTAATACTCCAAATTAAGGTGTACTACGACTCCTCAGTATTACAGAACTCTTCTCCAGTATCCAAGATTATTTTTTTTTTACTAATTCTTACGATCGGATGGTTCCAAATTTCCCTAAGATTTTCAGTTCTTCCGGACATTTTATTAAACATCTGAGGACTGTTCGTAGTGCTCCAGTTGGCACCAATGCCAGCTTCAGGTTCCAGAACACCTATAGTTTTCTGGGAAACTCGAGGAACTTATCTATCTTACCATTTTACACATTTTCATGTATTTGGATTCTCCCCTCTGTTCATCTAACATTCGTTTACCATTTGATCGACTGGGTATAGCGTAAGCGGATCTGAAGTTATATTCCACTTTTGCTATAACTAACTGTCCCTATAGACAGTATCAATATATATTGTGTATATCTAAGATGCTGCCCAACTTTTAGTGGCATAAACATTATAACAGTATGGAGGATATCTTCACACAATATTCCTTTATAGTATAAGGATTTATTTTGAATATCTATTAACAAGATTAGCGGATCGTTTGATAGCCTCTATCTGTATACCGTCCCTTATTCATTCAATATTTACTACTTTTGATAGAGTAAGCATCATATATTTATGGTAGCTGTCGCTTCCACGTCAAATATAACTATCACGTGATATCATTGTAAAACATACCTGTGCTTTAAACGGATACAGCTCTTTAAGCCGGAAAGACCTCTAGCAAGCCTTTATTGATTATGGTAGCCTTTTTCGATCACGTGACATGCAAAAACATCTTACGCTGTCAAGCAATAATTGTGCATGAATTCTTTAAAAAAAAAAAAAAGATGCTGTACTGTGTCAATTCCATTGGCTAAGCAAAAGAAATTTAGTTAACATCACTGGATGCCGGCAGGCCGCAGGTATTACATTAGAGTTTACCTACTCCTAGTTGCATATCTTAACGAAGGCTAAGTGATCAAATATACCCAATGGGCATACAGTGCACCTGGGTACATCACCAACTCTGGTATTTCTACATCCGCGCATGACACTACTTATCTGCCCTTTGACAAGTCTTGTTTCTAATTTTGCTGGGCGTCTAGACACCTTCCACATCTGAAAACCCTGGTATTTCTACACCTGCTCATGACAGGATTTATCTGCCCATTGGTAGTTTTTTTTTTTAACTTTGATAGGCGTCGTTTCACATTCCACATCTGAAAACCGTGGTTGGGAATATCTGTAAGAAAATATGACAAACGACGCGAGACAAACGCTATTTCAACAAATACAGATTACTGGATAAATGCTGCACAGTGTTGTTCCTTAAAATATAAACAACAACAAAAAATAATAAAAATTCTAAACATTACTGCTATAGCAGTTGTAATGTTTAGGATTTTTCGCTCCTATTTTTTAGAAACAAGTAGCCACACAAACACACACACACACGTATGTGCGTGGGTGGGGGCAGTAAAAAATATCCATGTAAAAATAACGGAATTTTACCTTTCTCTATAAAACAACGCTTGGATGAATTCCACAATTAAATAATCCAGAAACATTTTTAAAGTTAGGAAGGACTTGATTGTTGCAAACAGCTCCCAGCACAGACACACTCGCACGCACACACGCACACACACACACACACACACACACACACACACACACACACACACACACACACATATATATATATATATATATATATATATACACTAGCCGAGGTACTCGACTTTGCCAGATCTACATGGCGGCAATTATATAACCGCACCCCTGTTTACCCGCACTCCCCTGTCTAGGAATGTCCGCCTGCGTCCATGCTTGCATACATCATCCGTCGGTATATTTAAGTACTACACCCTCATTTTTGATGGTATGTCCTTGTTCTTAATAAATGTATTCACTCGATAACCCCTTTTTTGTGGTCATTGCTCGGGCTTAATTTTTTTTCAATGCTTTAGATATTCAGTACATTTCTCTATCGCCGTAATAAGCTTAAAATAGTAAGGCATTGTTCACAAATCTAATAATCAAACAAAAACACTGATGAAGCGTCAATTGCAAACGTATGAACGCCCCACTTCTTCCGACGTTTACTGTATAGATGGAGTTAATAAGAGGTTCTTCGGGAATGTTTCCGTTTTAACGCTTCAATAAACCTTCTCAAACAATATTTGCACCAAAGGTTGATCGAATGCCAAATATGAAGAAACTATTGGCTAAATGGCCGATTTTGGACCTAGTTTGTCGCATAGTTCGTCCACTTAACTGCAATAATCTAAACCAAACATTCACTCAATATAGTCCTTCCTAACTTTCAAAAGGTTTCTGGGTTATTTTATTGATGGAAAATTTGGAAAGCATCAGATAAAGTATCAGGGAGTTATGGCCAAAAGACGCGCTTTTTGGAACAGTTTTACGTGGATTTTTGTTATACGGGAGGTGGTGGGAGAGCAGGATTAAAACCACAATCATTTCTTGCATGATGGCAAATGTTTTAAAACATGTTTGAAGAAAATCGGATAAAAAATGAGGAAGTTATTCAAGTTTTTATTTTAAGTAGTACGACAAAACCGATTTTCACAGTTTTCAATTTTTTGGCTTGAAGTCAATGTCACAGGAAAAGTGTCAAGATTAAAAGAAATAGGCATATTAATTAATCATTTTGAAGAAAAAAAAAATCGAAATATAATTAAACTATTTATATTCGAACTATTGTCCTTATTTTTATTTTTGTTATCACAACCTTTCAGCTGTTGTGGCTTTCTGCTGTCATCAGGTGCATATCCATCTGGATAAGCTACAGGGAATTCCGAATTGAACCCGTTATTTAATCTACGGGGATAGATTGTTCCCATTCTATTAATTCTATTCATCATGTATAGGAATATAGTCTAGTTTTTATTTTTTTATTTAGTACTGTTCAGTTATTCCTCGCCTGTTTTCACTGAGTGCATGTACACACTGCTCGACCCAGGGATTGAACTCAGAACCACTATGTCACCAAATAATCCGCATTGTATTAATATTGTTTTAGTAAACTTAGAGTCTTAATCTCAACCTGGCTGCTGATTAGGTTGCAACTACTGCTGCTGCCGATTAGGTTGCAACTACTGCTGCTGATGATTAGGTTGCAACTACTGCCGATGATGATTAAGTTGCAACTACTGCTGCTGCTGAAAAACAAAAGCAAAATAAGGACATGATTTAAGATTTTCCCAGGGTTCATTATTCTGTCAAGAATTATACGGATAGATCTTAATAAGATTGTTCTTCATAACATATTTTAGCTTATACTTTCTTCGGTCTTCATTAGGTGTAAAATGTTCTGTGGTAGAATGTCCGGGTTTTAAACCTTTCTAATTAATCTATTACTGATACCTTTTTTTTAGGTCAAGGGAATAAATTATGTAAACATTAATATCCATTTAATTTAATTTATTTAATCCATTAGTTATTTAATCCATTTAATTTATTTAATCCATTATTTATTTAATCCATTTAATTTAATTTATCTAATCCATTAGTTATTTAATCCATTTAATTTAATTTATTTAATCCATTAGTTATTTAATCCATTTAATTTAATTTATTTAATCCATTAGTTATTTAATCCATTTAATTTATTTAATCCATTATTTATTTAATCCATTTAATTTAATTTATCTAATCCATTAGTTATTTAATCCATTTAATTTAATTTATTTAATCCATTAGTTATTTAATCCATTTAATTTAATTTATTTAATCCATTATTTATTTAATCCATTATTTATTTAATCCATTTAATTTAATTTATCTAATCCATTAGTTATTTAATCCATTTAATTTAATTTATTTAATCCATTATTTATTTAATCCATTATTTATTTAATCCATTTAATTTAATTTATCTAATCCATTAGTTATTTAATCCATTTAATTTAATTTATTTAATCCATTATTTATTTAATCCATTATTTATTTAATCCATTTAATTTAATTTATCTAATCCATTAGTTATTTAATCCATTTAATTTAATTTATTTAATCCATTAGTTATTTAATCCATTTAATTTAATTTATTTAATCCATTAGTTATTTAATCCATTTAATTTATTTAATCCATTATTTATTTAATCCATTTAATTTAATTTATCTAATCCATTAGTTATTTAATCCATTTAATTTAATTTATTTAATCCATTAGTTATTTAATCCATTTAATTTAATTTATTTAATCCATTATTTATTTAATCCATTATTTATTTAATCCATTTAATTTAATTTATCTAATCCATTAGTTATTTAATCCATTTAATTTAATTTATTTAATCCATTATTTATTTAATCCATTATTTATTTAATCCATTTAATTTAATTTATCTAATCCATTAGTTATTTAATCCATTTAATTTAATTTATTTAATCCATTATTTATTTAATCCATTATTTATTTAATCCATTTAATTTAATTTATCTAATCCATTAGTTATTTAATCCATTTAATTTAATTTATTTAATCCATTAGTTATTTAATCCATTTAATTTAATTTATTTAATCCATTATTTATTTAATCCATTATTTATTTAATCCATTTAATTTAATTTATTTAATCCATTTAATTTAATTTATTCTAAAATTTTGCTTTTAATTCCTCCGTTAGCCTCATTCGAATGAAATCAATTTTGGTAACGTCAAAAATGAAAGAAAATAAAAATACATTAAGAATATTGATGCAGTTCTGATGAGCGAAATTTAAAATTAAATTAAACTAAATAGTAATTAACGAAACTGACGCTATTAATTAATGTTTCTGTTGAACTTTTTCTTTTCTTTGTCACCGTTGCAAGAAAGAAAAAAAAAAGAAAAAGATTTTATAAAAAAAAACAAAAAAAAACAAAGAGAAAAGGCAGACGTGATACATAATAAGAAATTTCTATGCCGATGTGAGGCTGACGAGATATTACACATTACGTATTAACAAGGACAGTACGGCGATTTACTAAGCGTAGCTTAATTCTGAGACAACCGAAAGTATCGATGAGGATCGAACTCATTACGTAGTCGTAATTTATATAGCGAGACAAGTCTCCTAACCATTACGTCAGATCAAAGTATTGGACAATTATAGTGATATGTCCCGAAAAGGGATATATTTGTTCGAAGTAGTAAAGTGGTTTTGGACTACTGTAACTAAGTAGGACAATCTAGCAGGTAACCGTAATGGACTGGTCCTTATACTAGCGGTAGGCAATAAGCATAGGCAATAGGCGAAGACAATAGGCGTAGCCAGTAGGCGTAGTCAATAGGCGCCGTGCTGTACCTCCACATCAGTCAGTATTTATGGTTGACACCAGCCAATCATATTACTGTGTGGGGGAACCAAGGTGTATGCATATTCATTACATCAGATAGAATAAAGTGTTTTTCTAAGTGTACCTTTAATGTGAAACAAGGTCGAAAGTGTAGTGCACCCAGTAAGGATCGAACTCTCTACTCAGCCGTAATTGATCAAGCGAAGCGCGCTTATTAGCCAGTACACCACGTCGAAGTGCACAACAATGACAAAAAATAGGAACCTCATCAGAAACAAGTTTTTTTTTTTTTAAGAACTTTTAGGATAGGTTCGTATGAATAGAATCTATCTCGAGTGGCCCTTGGGTCTTGTATTGGGTAAACATTGGTGAAAAATTAATTATCACGCATATTTTACTAATTTTTCTGTGATGAATGAGAAACAGTAAATAATGACGAAGTGGAAGAATGGGCATTTTAGTTTGTATTTTCGAAGTTTAAATTTTTGTAAAGCTTCTTTTGTGTTGAGTCACAGACTGATTCCGAGTCATTGCGGTTTTTAACTGTCAGGAATGGTTGCATTTTGGGCATTTTGTCTATTCTATGCTCGATGTCGAATTTTTTGGAGGATTAGGGCTTCATATTTCATGCCTCTGGTTTTTTTTAAAACTCTGAGTAACGAATTTTTTTATCACCTTAATATTGATGTATTAATAATACTATAATGCACACGCATACGCACACACACACACACATATAGTTCTTCTTGTTATCATCTTAATATTGATCTATTAATACTATTATAATATATATATGTATATATATATATTAGTTCATTAATATTGACATGATGATAAAAAATTCGATACCCAGAGTTTCATGCGGTAGAAAATCAACAGAAGGATAAAATATGAACCCAGTCGCTATAAACCGCCATAGACGCCATAATACTGATTTTTCACACACACACACTTATATATATATATAATATATATATATATATATATATATATATATATATATATATATATATATATATATTTCAATAAAGGTGCAATTAATTTACAAATTCATGAATTATTCATACATAAAACAAATACAAATGTTAATGATTAAATGGCGAGAAATCCATCTTCGCGAACAATTCAAATAATATACAAAAACCCCGAACCTGTTTATGAATGAAAAGATCCTGTTTTATAAATTAATGACGTAATAATGTCGTTTTTTGACGTTAAAAAATACGTCAAAAAACGACATTATTACGTCATTATTTTTGCACCAACCTAATATATATATATATATATATATATATATATATATATATATATATATATATATATATGCGAGGGAGAGTGAGAGAGGGAGCGGGAGGTACGTGTATGTGTCAATATAAGTATAAAATATTGCCCAATGAGTGAGTATGATAATAAGACTACTCGATGTAAAATATCAGAGCTAGAATTTATACTACCGATAGTAAATATACATATTTTCCTTACAGTTCTTTACAACCTTGAATTGTATGCCTGTTGCAAAGTTGTGTGTGCAAATATATATATCTGTGTATGTTGGACTCTTTCCTATCATGAATAAACATAGACAATTACGTATGGGAACAAATGTCTGAAAATTTATCTGCACGAGCAGGGAGCCCCGTGATCAAAAATTAAGTTTGTTCACGGTATCAGACTTGTGGAATTTTTTTGCTAACTTCAAATAAAATGACGGAATATAAAAGTTTGATTGTCGACAGTGGTAAGATGCAATACCTCAAGTGAACCTCTCACTTTCTCACAAAAGCACGCACGCAGACTCTATCTATCTATCTATCTATCTATCTATCTATCTATCTATCTATCTATCTATCTATCTTTCAGTCTGTTCATTATCTATCTATCTATCTATCTATCTATCTATCTATCTATATCACTCAGTTCATATCTATCCATCTATCTATCTATCTATCTATCTATCTATCAGTCTGTTCCTTATCTATCTATCTATCTATCTATCTATCTATCTATCTATCTATCTATCTATATCACTCTGTTCATATCTATCCATCTATCTGTCTATCTTTCAGTCTGTTCATTATCTATCTATCTATCTATCTTTCAGTCTGTTCATTATCTATCTATCTATCTATCTATCTATCTATCTATCTATCTATCTATCTATCTATCTATGAGGCATGGGTTTGTGAAGACGTTTTCCTTAAAGATTCAATTATTTTACGGTTTACCGTCAAATTGCAATGACCTGTGTTCTTCTGTAAACGTGTGCAATTTATGACCGCTACCTTACAACCTATTTAACAAGGCACATTTGAAAATTCTCACTGTTTCTTCATTAGCGATCTCTTTCAGCGCGGTTAGTGGTTATTTGTTTGTATCTGCCTGAGTAAATCACACGGCCTACGACCGACATAAACAAATGCAATTCCTGAATTGTTTTGAGACAGATTCCCCGCACTGTTACAACAGGAAGACATTTTGCGCCTCGTTAACCAGCATTCAGTATTCGAGCTGACTTGCATATAAATGATTCTTCTGTTGTGATTCCGGCAAGGAAGTTCTAATTTGTTTCTGAATTTATTTTTAAAACATTTTTGTCGGATTTATTAAGGGGCAAAAGAATTTGACCTGTTATAGTTAAGTTATTCATTCCTCACTTAACGACTACATGTTTAACGACATCCGAACTCATGACCAGCTATAAAATCTATATATAAAATTCTGTGACTTCCGTTGGTCTGTCCTCACACCCTCCAAAATAAACATATATTGACCGATCGAAACCAAACTTTACAGATGCGCGAACAGGTAAGGGGATACAAAGTACAATTGGTTTTATTAGGGTCCGTAGCTTAGTACAATAAATGTTCATTAAATGCCTAGAAAATTAAAAGTTTTATTATTTTACATACGAAATACTCCAACTATTTTAAAAATAATTATTAGAATAACAAATATGTATTTAATGAAAAAAGCAACAATGTTATTTGAATATTCTTTCTTCAAGTTTTCATATATAGAAGAATCCATTAGACATGGCACGTGGAACTAGAACAGTCTACCCCAGTGAGCGAAATAAAGGGTTCAGTTCAACATTTGAAAAAGGCCGGAGCGTACAACTGCCGAAACATTGTGATAAAAATGGCGACAAAGATGAGGACAATAGTCCGAATGATGTAAATAATGTAGAAGAATCCAGTTTCCAGTTCGCCCTGCGTTTGCAAGAACTATAAACAAATCACAAGGCCAAACACTTCAAAAAGTTGTTATTTGACTTCGCATGGCCAGTTGAATGTTGCATGTTCTAGAGTAAGAAATCCTAAAAATTTATTCTTCGCTGTTTAACAGAAAAAAAAATTCTTAAAAAGTATGGTTTACCATGGAGTAATATAAATTAAATAAAATACTATATATTAAATAAAACAAAGCGTGAAGTAGGGTTCTTGCGAAAGCATTTTTGCAAGTAAGTCAGCTTATTTAAATTGCATCTATTGGATTGCCAAATAATTATATAGTTATTACAACCATAGTTCGTTGAAAGGTTTTTTGAATTCTCGTATACTTGTACTTTGATTGGTCATTCAAGCTCATCATTACTAACTAAAAGCTACTATTGTTTTTTAATTACTTATAGACTTAATCAACAATTGTGTCTCGTTACATTTTAAAATTATTATGGACTTTACTGTACTTTATCGTCAATAAGATAATATTTTTAGAATATGTGTAGATTTATGTATGCATATACCTATTTATGTGTGTGTATGTACACACACACGCACACACACACATATATATATATATGTATGTGTATGTGTGTATATATGCATGTATATATGTGTATGTTTAAGTTTCCGTTTGTATGTGTTTTTATATATATGCGTGTGTTTTTATATGTGTATGTGTGTATATATGTATGTTTGTATGTTTCAGTTTATATATATATATATATATATATATATATATATATATATATATATATATATATATGTGTGTGTGTGTGTGCGTGTGTGTGTGTGTAAAAATATTGTAGAAAATAGGAAAGAAACTGGTTTGGTAAATAATCAAAAGTTCCTTCGTATTTTTGTTATTATTTTTAAAAAATAGTGCTCGATACGAAAGTAGAGCATAAATATAATTATTCATTTAAAAATATGATTCCAACTCGCTACATAAGAGGTCTCATGTTTCAAAACAAGAGCCGAAAACTTCAAAATAATATTTGAATTAACTTGAGTTAAAGTAGGCTCTGTTCCATCTTCAAGCGAAATTTTTTTGGAAATGACTTATTTCTGAAATCTACGAGTTTTAATAGTATGGTCAGAATTGAAATCAAAAATTTCCATGGTAACATCAAGGGCGGATTGTTTAGAATTGGCAGGGGAGGGGTGTTAATAATTTGTATCAGTATAGAGTTATTTTCATAGATGCCGGGTAAGGTAAGGTGGGGGTGGCTAAATTTACGACGGAGGAAGTTTTCGCATAGTCTGGCTTGAGCGTCTACGGAGATTTATTTATTTATTTTTATTTTATTCTTTTATTATATATCTTTATGAAAGGGATTTGTGTATATAAAAAAGCCGTAACGTTTGTTATTTGACGACTTCATAAAGGGTTATCAGTTTATGTAGGCTATTAAAATTATTATTATATGGGCTATGGATTTTAAAATTTATTTTATTGTATGCGTGTTTTTAGCTAGTTATTCAGAGCGTAAGTTCGGTTGTGTCGGCAGAAAACCGTTAATTCTTGCCTGTTGTTTAATAGATTTTTATTGTTTAGAAGCTTAATAATGTGTAGTTTCTCATGGAGGCACAAAGGGCATGGGTCATCCCAAGTTTTGCAAGTTCTAGTCCTGTTAATGATTTTCCGTTTTACTTTAGGTGTCCTATTTTTTTCTTTCAGGTGCCAAAAATATTTAGATAGAGAGGTCTGATGTCTTAAGTTTATGTTGTTGAAGGAGCATTTATACTGCCTCCATCTGGTTTTAAAGGTATTTTTCGTGGACCCAATGTATATCATATTATTGTTAGGGTTCTCCGTGGATGATATAGTGCATTGGTATACCACAGATTTGATGCAGCACTTATTTTCTAATGGGCAGTCTACCGGGTTTCTACAATCGCATAATTTTTCCCTATCATTATCTGATTTATGTGGAGAGTTATTAAAACTATTCAGGTAAGGGGGTTTGTTCAGGATTTTATTATTGTGTCTTCTTATTATACCTTCTAGATTTTCAGTGCAGCTGTAACTCAATTTTAGTGTGTTCTTATTGAATATATTACTAAGCCTACTTTTGGTGGGGAAGTGTTTATTGATTAGAGCTAAGAACTTCTGTCCTAGTTTAATACTAACCATTTGGTTGAACGGAGGTGTATACCAAATGATGTTTCTTTTCCTGTTTTTTTTTCTTTTGGTTATTGCAATTGTCCCTATATTTAATGTTAGCATTTTTATAACCACTACTTTTTAGGGCAGTGTTATAGAAGTCGTTATGTTGGTGAAATATTTCTTTGTTAGCGGAGTTACTGCTAATTCTATTTTCTATTGATGAGGGTATATGTTTAATTGTGGATGGAGGTTGGTTTGACTTCGGGTGTATATATAAGGGGTTAGCATTTGGTTTTATATAAGGTTGGTACGTGTTGCTAGGTAAGTCTAGGGTTACGTCGAGGAAGTTTACCTTTTTCAATTTAGAAGAGATGGTTATCTTTAAGTTTAGATTTTTAAATTCATTAAACATAATTTTCCGGATCTTCTCTATCTTAAAGCTAGTAGAACTCCTCACCACCATGAGCCCGTCACCTCTATACAGTCCGATGTCCTGGGTATCAATCTCGCGGTGTGCCGTTAGGTTATACAATATTAAAAGACCAACCAAGTCAGAAGACTCTGCAGAGTCTAGTGATCCCATAGTGATGTCAAACAGGTCGTTATTGTTTTTTATCCATTGCTCCCCATTATGAATGAGGACGGATTTTTTTGCGCTGAGGATTATGTTGGTTTCTTCCTTTGTCAGGTTAGAATATACAGCAGGGTTAATTATCCTAGTGGTCGGGTTTTCCAGAAAGTCAGGCTAATTAACCCTACCCGACCCGATATAGGAAAGATCAGCAAAAGGATCCTGGAAAAAATTACTTACCAAATAAAAAAAAACTCAAATTAAAATTATGGATCAATACTAAAGATGTCATCAATTGGTTCAACAATATTGACGATAAAACAAATTGCACCTTACTACAGTTCGATATCGTGGAATACTACCCATCAATTTCGAAGGATCTTTTTACGACTGCCCTGGACTTTGCTGCTGTATATTCTAACCTGACAAAGGAAGAAACCAACATAATCCTCAGCGCAAAAAAATCCGTCCTCATTCAAAAAGTAGGCTTAGTAATATATTCAATAAGAATACACTAAAATTGAGTTACAGCTGCACTGAAAATCTAGAAGGTATAATAAGAAGACACAATAATAAAATCCTGAACAAACCCCCTTACCTGAATAGTTTTAATAACTCTACACTTAAATCAGATAATGATAGGGAAAAATTATGCGATTGTAGAAACCCGGTAGACTGCCCATTAGAAAATAAGTGCTGCATCAAATCCGTGGTATACCAATGCACTATATCATCCACGGAGAACCCTAACAATAATATGATATACATTGGGTCCACGAAAAATACCTTTAAAACCAGATGGAGGCAGCATAAATGCTCCTTCAACAACATAAACTTAAGACATCAGACCTCTCTATCTAAATATTTTTGGCACCTGAAGAAAAAAATAGGACACCTAAAGTAAAACGGAAAATCATTAACAGGACTAGAACTTGCAAAACTTGGGATGACCCATGCCCTTTGTGCCTCCATGAGAAACTACACATTATTAAGCTTCTAAACAATAAAAACCTATTAAACAACAGGCAAGAATTAACGGTTTTCTGCCGACACAACCGAACTTACGCTCTGTATAACTAGCTAAAAACACGCATACAATAAAATAAATTTTAAAATCTATAGGCCATATAATAATAATAATTTTAATACCCTACATAAACTGATAACCCTTTATGAAGTCGTCAAATAACAAACGTTACAGCTTTTTTATATACACAAATCCCTTTCATAAAGATATATAATAAAAGAATAAAATAAAAATAAATAAATCTCCGTAGACGCTCAAGCCAGACTATGCGAAAACTTCCTCCGTCGTAAATTGAGCCACCCCCACCTTACTCTGACCCGGCATCTATGAAAATAACTCTATACTTATACAAATTATTAACACCCCTCCCCTGCCAATTCTAAACAATCCGCCCTTGATGTTACCATGGAAATTTTTTATTTCAATTCTGACCATACTATTAAAACTCGTAGATTTCAGAAATAAGTCATTCCCCAAAAAATTTCGCTTGAAGATGGAACAGAGCCTACTTTAACTCAAGTTAATTCAAATATTATTTTGAAGTTTTCGGCTCTTGTTTTGAAACATTAGACCTCTTATGTAGCGAGTTGGAATCATATTTTTAAATAAATAATTATATTTATGCTCTACTTTCGTATCGAGCACTATTTTTTAAAAATAATAACAAAAATACTAAGGAACTTTGGATTATTTACCAAACCAGTTTTTTTTCCTTTATTTATCTATGCATATTTGCTCATATAAGTTATATTTTAATAAGTGTTTAGAATTCGTTTAATAACACTTTCAAACTTGAATATTTCTTGGTTGTTGTAACGGAGTGTCTATGTCAAACTATGTGGGTGTATGCACATGTCTTTATCGGTGTCTGTGTGTATGGTAACTTGGATGCACCTTTCATTGTGTATGTATTTTTTTTTTTTTGTAAATGGTCGTTGTATGTGTGTGTGTATGTGTATATATCGAAATACGTCTGCATGCTTATGTATTATAATCTGATTGTGTATGTATTTTCTTTTGAAAGATGTCATCCTCCCCTGCCTATGTTTATGCTTCAAATGTATCTCTTAACGTTTATTCCAACTTAATTTCAATAAAAACAAAATAAATAGAATAAGATGTATTTTTTCCTCAGTAATTTTATAATTTTAAACTTAATAGAGATTAAATTTAAATTTTAAAATGGGTCATTTTTAATTTTTAATTTCAAATTTTATCGTATAATAAATTCTATTTTAGTCTAACCTAGGTACCTCCACTTTTTCGGCATAAATTATCGATACCTAAGTTTAAAATGCATTTTTTAAAATGAAAAAATATGCTTGAATATTTCATTTTAGTTTTACTTGAAAGTTGAATCATTAAATTTATTATTTCCATTAAGTAAACAATTCTGGTATATTTCAGATAGAAACTATATACATTGGAATGTCAAATTTAATTTTAAATTTTTAAATTTTCAAAAAACCCGCCATTTTCTTAATTTTAAGAAATTTGTAAACAAACACAAATTTATCGATTTTAAAAATATTTAAAAAAATTTCTGACACGTCATTTTAGTAAAATTAGAAAATTTAATGTTAAATTAATCTGATTTAAAAAAAATATTACTTAATTATAGCATAAAAAAGAAATATACAACGAATTATTAACGATTGGTACCGTAATTTTGATCCGATACTTGATCCACGTGTTGATTGACAAGTGATGACAGCTACGACGGATGACCATAAATGAAAATTACTAGAAATCTGAGTGAACCCTTTTATTTTTAGTTTTACTGTTATGTCTATTTATTAGAATAAAGGGACAAAACTCTTTTTATAATAATGGCAATTTCAGTCTACCGTACATGGAAATAAGGAATGTATTAAGTAGAAAAATACAACATAAAAAATTATTTGAAAAAAAAGTGGAATCACTAAATTTATTAAACTTGGCAATTTTGAACTCGTAAATTTTGTTTCTACTTAATTACTAATTATCAAAAGGAAATAAGCTAATACAGAGTTTTGCACGATTTTTAAACTATTATAAATTATTATAATCAAAATGTAAAGCAAATAAAAAATTCTTGTAAAATTTAATTATTCATCAGAAAAAATTTATTTCTTCAGGCAATAATGACCGTAATATTACTTATTTACAAAAGCAATTAAAAGCTTTTCTAATTAAGTAATATCATAGTTTTATTGGATTCATTATTTTTCTATTCAAAGCTCATTTTACAAAAGTTGGAACAAATTAGAAAAAAAAAAGTAGGTGATTTACCATCTCCAATGACTCTTACTTTAAACAAAAAAAAATTGTAAGGAAATAAAAAGAATTGAAAAAAATTTAGGGAAAATAAGTAAGTGGGGTGTAACATATTAAAAAAAAAAATATTTTTTACTAAAATTTACTAAAAAGAAATATTTCAAAAATAATTTCATTCATTGGTGAAATAAGTCCTGAAAATTTCATTAAAATCGGACAATTACTTTAATTTTACAAGAATTTCCAAATCAATGGGTTTTCAACGGGAAAAAAGCGCAAAAAAAAACAATGTTATTTTTACAGCACCGCGATGACGTAAAAAAAAGAAAACTTTAACCAAAATTTCGAACGTGTTAAAAAATATTAAAAAATATCAAAATATAATTAAAATACACTTTGGTCTTTCATCTTAATAATAACATAAGCGTTTTGACGATAAAAATTTATTTTCGTTAAGTTTGTGGCATTTGTTTATTACGCTATGCTGTTTTCCCGCGAAAAAGTGGAGGTACCTAGAACCTCAACATTAAGGCATTAAATAGTTATTAAAACCTTAGTTCGTTGTCAAGATTTTTGAATTCTTCTATACTTGTATTTTGATTGGTCATTCCATCTTATGTAACAGCGTTTCCCCTTGCGAGGGGTGGTTAATTGATTTGAACTATTTAAAACCCTTTATTCTGCATTCAACATTATCACTTGATAAGACACGAGTAGTGTTGAAACAAAATGGCTATTTTTGTAGTAATTTTATAACATATTTATATTATAATTTTTGCATAAATAATCATATATATATATATATATATATATATATATATATATATATATATATATATATATATATATATATATATGATGTTTAATACGTGAATTACGATAAAAATATGTAAAAGCTAGATTTAATAAACGTATATAATAATGTTTATGAAGGAGCTTCCCGAGATGTAAAAACTATTTCTAGGTTTTCAAAAATGGTAAAAAAATGTTGAGAAATGTAGTCGTAAACATTTAGAAATAAATTAGAAATGGCGGAAAGTGACATAGATTTTTGGTTAATTTGCTGTGTAACACCTGCGATCTTTTTGGAGTTATCGATAGTAAATAGTTCTTGTGCGCAGTAACTGAGACAAATTTTGGCAAGAAAGATTAGTTCCGCTCTTAGCATTCCGTAGTCTTCCGCATTTAGTTTCCGCAGCGAATGTATGCAAACAACGCGAGTAATGGCTGCCGCCAATGACGCGATTGAATGCCAAATTTCACTGTCGATAACTACAAAACATTAAATTTTATCAAATTTATTAAGCCAGATTCGAATGCAGCATGTACAATTACACATAAATGCAAGTATTCCGGAAATTTTTTATGTGAAATGAGCGCCGGTGTTACTCTGCAAATTAATCAGATTTCTTTTTAAACAATTCACTACCAGCAACAAGAAAACACCACGAATAAGCAAAGCGTCACTGGGAGTGAAATGAAATAAATAAACAGGGAAACTATAATCCCGTTTAAAAGACCGGGAAGAGTGTGAAATTGCGCGATAGGGGAACCTATATACTTCTATTTATGAGAAACAATAAATATATAACTAGTAAATAAACTTTCAGCGTTCAGGTGGGAATGTTAGAAGTATTGAGTTGATGTAGATTTTAGAAGGAACTGGAAACCCAATCCTAAACAGCAAACAAGGGATAAATCACTATTCCTATTCAAAAGACCGAGGACGATTCTAAACTGGACGATAGGCAAACCTATCTACACGTATTGGGAAAGAAAAAAAAATAATTACTGAATAAAATTTCAGTTTTCAGTCGAAGACGTCAGAACATATTTGAAGGAACTGGAAACCCAATCCTAAACAGGAAACAAGGGATAAACAACTACACCTGTTCAAAAGACTAGGGAGAATACTGAACCGGACGATAGACTAACCTATCTACTTGTGTTGGGAGAGAAAAAAATAGTAATAATTACTGAATAAAATTTCACATTTTAGGAGATGCCAGAAGAACAGAGTTGAAGGAACTGGAAACTCAATCCTAAACAGGAAAAAAAACAAAAAACAGACAAGAGTGTGAAGCTGAACGATAGGCGAACCTCTGAATCTGTTTAACACAAAAAGATAGTAGTCAGTTGCAGTTCCAGCGATTGCTTAAATAGTATAGTAAAAGGTGTTCTGAAGACTTAACAAGCAAATGTGATAGGAATAATCCTAATCCTAATCCTAATCCTAATACAAAACTGCAGAGAAAGTGATAAAAATCCTCCTGACCGTTCCCCCAAAATTGTCTTGACTATTTTATATATAATAAAGGAAATCTTTTGCGAAACATGATTAACTGTGTTCGAGAAAATAACGTAATACTTATTTTCACATTATCTTTCTTTTGCTGTTGGAGTGGTTTTAAATAGTTTTTAAGTACACCAAATTCTAAGTGCGGTAATGAAGACGTTGGTGATTACGATTCTTTATAGTTTACTGTCCTTTGTTGATCTAATCTATACTTGATGTTTAATAATCTCTTTTTCGCTTTGCGGTAGTTGTTCGCCTATGCATTTGCTCAAATTTGCTTTACTCTGCATTTTCGTCTGCGATGTGTCTTGTGAGTTTAAAATATTTCCAAGCATTCTTTTTCCGTTATGGTTGCCAAAACGTAAAACTGCCTCGTTTTGAAATACGTTTTTTTATTATTATTTTTTTTTTTTTTTTTGTGATTTTCGTTCTTAAAGCCTCCCTATTCGTACATGGTATTCTCAGCTTTCTACAGCACAGTTGTCCATAATCTTTTCTTCATTTGCGAAGAATTTTCCGATTTCATTTATAAATTCTCTGGGTTTATTCTGGCTTAAAACACGGCGCAAAATGAAAACAAAAATAAATGTAGACGATTTTGAATAATTAAAACGAAAGAATAGTGTTTTCCAAAACAAATTATTATAGCAAAGATTTTGATAGAACGAAAGTAAATTTAAAATTTTCTTTTTTTTAAAAAAAAGGCAAAAAATAGAAGACATGTAATGAGTTTAGCATAAGAATTGCCATTAGGGAATCTTGGAGAGCTAAGGATATATTTTCTTTTCTTTTTTTTTAAATGGTTTCCATTATTTTATGTGGTCTCTTAATGACTAGCTGCAACCGTTCCATGCAAATAAACGATGATTTCTTGACAGAAGTGGAATTGGTAAGAACAAAACAAGACTAAGCAAATAAGGAAACGGAAAGAGAACTAAAAAACAATAAACCTTTGAGATAGGCAGACAAGCTCCAAGAGTATCCTTTATTTTGGGCCGGTCGCGCGTCAGTCGACAAAGAAAACAACTAAGTCAATATTATTTCTTTCTCTTATTTCCCACGTTCACAGAGAACTGAATTTAGAAGACTTCTTTCTATTGTGAGGAATCACTGTCTTTGTTGTGGCTGCATTTCATTTCTGTGGAGTAATACCAAGACAGATAGGACTGACAAGTTCGCCTGACAACAGTCTGCCAAAGATATTCTTCGGGAATAAAATAAAAGGAATCAACGTGGAATTTGCTTTTTTCATTCATTATGAATAGTAAATGAAAAATAATATTTTTGAATGATAGGCATTGACATATTTTTTTCCTAGCACAGTGACACGAACGGATAAGTGTATTGGAAAAATCACTCATACTTTTGTCTTCAGAGAAATCTTTGCAAATATAGACACAATTGTATATATATATATATATATATATATATATATATATATATATATATATATATATATATATATATATCGTGATGTATTAAGATTTTCCTCGATGTAATGTACATGGGAGTATATATATATATATGTGTGTGTGTGTGTGTGTGTTTGCGGGAATATGATATATACAATTTATATCTAATGGTGGGTAATTAGATGATAAAAAGGAAAAATAAAAAAAAACAAATTACGTGACGCGTTTCGTGTAGCGAAAGAATCTCTTCTGAGGAAAATCATTTCTCCCTTGTTGGAATCGTTTCAGGAGGTGAGGAAACAAAGTGTAAAAAATGTCGTTTTTATTTATGGCGCAATACTTCGAAAGAAACGCTGAAGAAGCAAAATTTTAAAATTTTGTCATCCGACATGTTTCGATGAACAGCTCCCCGATCTTTATTTTGCTTTCTATTCGCTTTTTTTTTTTTTTTACCGGTGTTTGTTTTTATTTTTAATATAAATAATTTTTTATTTAAATTAGAAAATACTTTATTAATGCATAGAAAGGCCACACATTTCTTCCAAAGTGAAATTTCGTTCAGTATCGTACAAAATATCGTCTTTCTTAATTAAAACGAAAATGTTTAGTACAAAGTACGATATAACGATAACCGATATTTTCCTGTTTCGGTGTCTCTCCTTATATATATATATATATATATATATATATATATATATATAGTGAACATAGAAGTCAACACTTAGAGTGGCCTGACGATTGCGCCCAGCATGAAACAGACTGTCACCTTTGAGTGTTAACTTCTATGGTCACTTTTATATTTACACACGCTCTATCTCCGATAGTGAGCACTTTATCCCAAAAATATAGCACATCTTAAGACTCTATTTCTTCATATATATATATATATATATATATATATATATATACACGAGTGGGTGGATGATATCTTATAATAATTCAATACATATATCGGACTATTAATTAAATATCATTTTCTGACAATGCCATATATATATATATATATATATATATATATATATATATATATATATATATATATATTTATATATATATATGAAGTGGCCAGGTGAAGGAAAGCCGAATACCAATCCGTGGAGAAGGAAGGCAACTGGGAACCACTTTGTCCCAAGAATTCGTGCAATTCTCGGATGAAAAATAAAATAATTTTAGAGTCAAGATCACCTGCGACATGAAGCCATTATTAGAAAATAATATTAAATTGAGGGTCCTATATCTCTATTAAATTATGATCAGGTGATCACGCACACACAAACACACGCATATATATATATATATATATATATATATATATATATATAATAAAAAGGCTTAAACACTAATATTCCATGGTCACAATTTATTCCATTGGAATCGTAAATACGATCCAAACTGAATATATATATATATATATATATATATATATATAATAGCTTGCCACTCGTATTCAAGGATACCCGGCTACTAGGGCGGCTATCCAATCCCTATTGCAGACGCTCGCTCTGGCACATTTGCGTTTGTTCAACTTCCACGGAGCCCACTTGTGTTTTATACTGCAGCAGACATTACTTTCAGTTTCTGAGAGAGAGCATTTTATCTAGCGTGATCAACAATTTGAACAAGACCAGCGAGTTCAAGTCACGATGACTTGTGGCTTCGTCCGAGCGCATCTATCGACGGCCATGAATTGTTCCGTCTACCCAATTCCACTCACAAGGCTTGGGTTAACCCGTGGTATCGTTTTCAGGCACTTTCCAAAGGTGCCGCACGCTGGCATCGACTTCGATCCATTCCGATAACATTAAGAAGTCAACTTCCTCACAAAGCGACCATGGTGAGATTCTAAACCGGGTCTCAGGACACATACATGCATACAGGGTGTATTAAAATACTTTTACATAATGTTTACGGGGTGGGGGTTCCTCACACCAAACGAAGTTAAAATGCACATATAAACATGTTCAAAAGGCCTTCGTTGTGCCTCAACAAAGAAAACACAACAAATGTTCACAATCTCCTCCGCTTAATTCTAAACACGCATCCACCCATCCGATCATTGACAAGCGGACACTTTCAAATACTCCTACACGGTGTCGAATGGTTTCACAGGACCCCATGGCACGTTGATGAAGCGTCTCTACATTATTAATGTCTGCTACATAAACCAATAGTTTTAGCTGGCCCCACAGATAACGGATTAATGTCGAGGTAACTTGCAGGCCATGGAAACGGTCCTTCTCTACCTATCCGTCTTTCATGGTAGGTGTGAGCTATTGCATCACGAAAAATGAGAATAAAATGTGTTGGAGCCCCATCCGTATGCATTTTCGTATTAGCAAGAGTACATCCTCAAGCAGGTCTGGGAGTTAGTTCGAAATAATGTCCCTGTAGACAGCTCCTGTAAGATGTGCTGCGAAAACATATGGACCTACCAGGAAGTCATATACAATTCCAGCCCACACATTAACTGTAAACTGCTGCTGCTGTCTAGCCTGTATTGTATCATGGGGATTCCGATCCGCTCACAAATCTTGGTTGTGTTAAATTTGTTATTCAATCTCTTCCAAATGTTGCCACGTCCGTAAACAAGACTGAAGGGACAAACAACAGATCGGCATTTTGAGTAATATTTCTTTCGTCGTGCGTGATCAAGGGGCCAAAGACCCTGAACACATTGCAAATGATACGGATACAGGGGCTGCCCTTGTAGTATCCTCCATAAGGTCCTGTGAGATGCAAGACATTCAGGGAACACTTGACGTATGCTGATACCTCACAGACTGTAGAATGTGTTCTTCGTGGCCAGGCGTACGATCGGATCTCGGTCTTCTTCGATCCATAGATTCTGGTGCGTCAGATCTTCTCTCGGCCACACAACGATAAACAGCAGCAAAGGTTGTATGTCTCTGCTGCCTTCGGTCTGATATAACCGTGAACCCTCGCGTTCTTTACCATTCATAGTGTAAAATTCATATCTTCTTGCTGACAATATGAATATCCTCTCTTAGCTAAATACAACACTTCCCAGTTAACTCAATTCTACAAACGTTAAACGTAGAAGATAGACGAGCCACAAATGTACAGGAATCGCAATTGTCAACTCGTCTACGAGGCAACAAAGCACTAGCTAGCGTAAACTTTCTTTAAACTTATTAACTAAAAAACAAAAGAATTATGGGCATTTGTTTATATGGATTGTTGCCCTTATTTTGGTGTGAGAAACCCTCCGCCAAAGTTTGTAAAAGTATTTTTGATACACCCTATATATATATATATATATATATATATATATATATATATATATATGGGGGGCGTGAGTCTGTGGTTTGATTTTATAACCTTTCTTTTTACAAAATTATGAGTACAAATCCTATATAAGAAGCAGTAATCATAAACTACAAACAAATTTGAAAATTGTACTATACTCAAGAAAGTTGTACTATGCTTAAGAGAGTGACAAATATTTAGATATCCAGAAACAATATAATGGAACTATATTAAAGTCAATATAACCTATGTAAAATAATAATAATTTTGCTATTTGAAATGTAATTTTTTATAAATATCTCATAAAATAAAAAATGATGAAGAAAATTCACCAACGGCCATATAAGTTGCAAAATTAGACACACTTAAACAATTGTAATATTCAAGGTTACCACTATTTACTTATTTAGTTACTTAGTTAATTGCATATTCAATTTATTTACTTATTATATATTATATACTCCGAGTGAATAACAAACATATTTCAGAGTAAAATAGTGTCTATACATTTAATTATTCTATATTTATTTTATCATTTCATAAAAGTATTTATATAGAAAAAAAATCATGATTAAAAATATAGATAAATTCTAAACATTACATATTCATAATTTCATGTTATTTAAAATATATAACTCATCGATCACTTCCATTCTAAAATAATTTAAATATTAATTTTCATAGAAGAAATGTCCAGAACATCTTTCACTCATTTTCGTTCATTAGACATTAAATTATGTCACTTAGCATCTTCCATATCTTACCTAGACATTTCATCTAACCTGATGAATATTCATGAGTTTTTCTTAAATTCAAAAATTTTGTTAAACTAACATTATTTTTTTGCTCTTGACTATAAATACTTGTTACAAAATAATATCCTTCCATTTGCTTTGATAGAGTCATTCAGAGGACGAAAAGCGTCGTCTAAGATAAGTTTTCTTTTTGTCTTTATTTATGTTGTCGTTTTACAGTTACATTCTATCGTAATATAAATTATACTGATTATTTAATTAATTTATTTACTTTATTCTTATTTAAATTAAACAATTTAATTTTTACATATATGAACAAAAATTAAATTTAAATTTAAAATTTCATTTTCCCCTGTCAATAATGAGCACGTGTATACGTAAACATCACTTTCTGAAAGGACGAAACGCGTCACCCGAAAACATTTCCCTATTTATCAGATATTTTAAAAAGATATTATAAAGAGTGTTTCATTAAGACGGATCAAAGTCAGCAGTAAATAAATCAGTGTTATTGGTTAAAAATTATTTATTACTCTATTGGATCATGCGATTTTAGTCATGGCAATTATGTGTGAAAAATAATATCGCCCAAATGTCCGCCAAATCTGAAAGAAAAAAAAAATCAATAGACGCTTAAACTTAATTCACATTTAAAATCGGTCCAAGTTATTAGAAGAACCTCTACATGCATATAAAATGTTAGCCATTGAATACGATAAATTTTGTTGTAAGTTGGAGTGCTTAAATTTATCCGTTCAAATCTGTTTCAGAATAAATCATTTTCTTCCATTTCAAAGTCGAGCTCATTTAATCTGTCACAATTTTCATGCTTTTCTATCTTTCGCACCTATCTCCCCATTTCTTTTTCATTTTGTGTCCACCTCTTCGCCATTTCTCTGTAAGTATATACATTCATTTCTTTTACTCTCAACTGGTTTTCCTTTCCTTATTTTCGCTGATGTTTATAACAAGAGCCTTTTATCCTCCGAAACTAATTTCCCCAAACGTCCTTCATTCTTACCAATTTCTTTCTACTTACGTAATTTTCCAAGTCTTAAATCTTATCGGTCTGATATTGGACTGATCCTAGATAAAAAAAAAAAAAAAAAAAAGAAAAAAGTAAAATCTCTATGAATGGGCACCATTCTATTAGGTTGGTGCAAAAATAATGTCGTTTTTGACGTTCAACTTTATGTGAGAAAACGACATTATTTTTGCACCAAACTAATAGTAAATATTTTCGGTCAAAAAGCATAACTGGTTTTAGTTCAGACGGGCCAGACATCGGTTTGATATCGGATTATTTTCCTGAGTAGAAATATGCAAACCCGTAGATCCAAATGCTCACCATAATAGTATAAATGATCGGGCGAAATGTATAATTAATTCAAGTTCGAAAAGTTCAAGGATCTGTCTGATACTACACTCTGATTCTAGGTTTAAAGTTCAACAAGAACACTAATAGTGTAGTTTCGCGGTTAATAAGCATAAATAATGCTAAGTCAGAAGGGTCAGGGATCGGACTGGTACTACACTTTTATCCTTGATAGAAAAGTACAACTATTCTACCCGCAAACACCCACTATGAAAGTATAAATTTGTAGTCAGTAATTGTAACTTTTTCTAAGTGAGAAGCGCCAGAGATCGGGGCAGATACTCCATTCCGCTCGTAAGTAGAAAACCACACTTCATATATACAAAGAAAACAAAAAGAAAAATATCGTACAGATGGGACAGATTTCGTAGATGAATCGCGAATACATAGCTTGGGTCAGGGAAGTTCTTCATGAGTCAAAAATGGGGGGAAAAAAACAATTCTCTGGATATTTCAAGTGACGAATGAAACACCTAATGAAGGAACAACATGGAAATTGATAAGCTAAGAAAACAAGAAGTGATAATCGAAAAACTCTCCCAGAAGCGAATTAGAATTTAAAATTAAGAAGATATAATAGTTACGCGGGAAGACTAAAAGAAAGTTTACGAGCTCAGGAATAGTACAATACCGGGTAGAAAAAGAAGTTCTACGAGGCTCTTTGAAATAATGAAATTGAGGTTCCACAATGGAAACCAGTGGTATGTAAACAATTCAGAAACTGCACGATGGAATTTTGTAATTCACCCAATCAAAGACAGAAAACACAAATGCAGTCCTCGAAAAACAAGAAGATAACCTGTCGGTTACTCTCTGGTCCCTCTCTTTACGACGGAACCAGAGAGTAAGTCAAACGAGAATAGGAAGACAAATATCTAGTCTGTTCCAGAGAACAGGTGTTAATTAAAAGTGTTATTTGTTACTATTATGGAAGAGTTGGAAGATGATCGAATAATCTTACAAAGAGATTGTAAGGAATTAAATATTTTGAAGAATCGAAACCATCTTGATAGGTGTATTAGTAAAGTCCTGAAGAATACTGAGAAAAGAGCAGAAACATTAAAGAGGTGTGTCACATAAACTCTATAGGCTATTGGTGTAAAAATAAGGGATATAAATAATAATAATAATAATAATAATAATAATAATAATAATAATAATAAAGACCCCAAACAAAAATGTGCCCCCTTATTGATATGGCAGTCCCTGCAGACTGCAATATATTTTTGAAGATATTCAAAAAGCTGTCAAAATACAAGGACCTTGAAATCGAAATCACGAAAATGTGACATATGGAAACATCAACAATCCCTGTTGTAGCTGGATCCCTGGAACTGGTTGGAAAAGATGACAGTAGACTAATTGAAGGGATTCCTGGAAGTCCATGCCTCAAGGAGATACAAAAAATTGTTCTCACAAGTACAGCCCACACTTTACGAAGGGCTTTATCTATGTATTTTTTTTTTTTTTTTTGTCAGTGGAAAGTGTCATGATGCCATTTCTAACCTTAGGTCCCTGGGCGGGACCCGGAAAGAAATGTGTAAACGCCAGAAATCAATAATAATAATAATAATAATAATAATAATAATAATAATAATAATAATAATACCTGAAAAATACAACGGGATGGACTTGAAAGCAAAAATCAAAAGCAGAGAAAAACACAGAGAAAAAGAAGTTGATTAGTTAGCAACGTTTTCTAAATTATCAGTGCACTTGGAAATGTATGAAAAACCAGAGAGTCGATACCTGAGAATTAAAAATTCGAAGAAGAATGGAATCTGCCCAGACTGTCCCGTTGTTGGGGTCTGTGAGGAAACTGATTTAGGTGCTGAGGATTTACGGTTGTTTATTCTTTTTCAGTCTTCAGCGACTAACGAAAAAAAAAAAAAAAAGGAAAAAAAAAGCGATTATCGTGTAAAATATATGAAATTAACTGTCTGTCTGTCTGTCTGTCTGTCTGTCTGTCTCTTCGCGTTCCGTTTATCTATATCTCATTGTGTTAATTTGTATCTATCTATCTATCTATCTATCTATATATATATATATATATACATATCTATCTATGTTCATATCTATTTACTTACCTCTCAGACTATCTATCTCGCTGGTTAGATGGCTATTAATGTCTATCTTTATACATACATACATACATACATACATATATATATTATATATATATATATATATATATATATATATATATGAATATATATATGTAAATATATATCTAT
>OZ010585.1:49845988-49890988 GCA_963932145.1 Acanthosepion lycidas
ATAATGATACATCTAAGAATGGAGGGAGGCCGTTATTGTTAAAAGTTTCTATTTTACCATTGTTGTTCAAAGAAAAATGTATAAGTAAAAATAAGTGGTTGGGGGTTGTGATTGCATTTTTTTTCTCTCTCTTTGAGTTTCCATCATTCGTTTTCATTTTATTATTGTTATTTGATTTAAATACATTTAATAGATGCGAACAAAACAACAACAGCAACAATAACTACAATAATAATAATAATAATAATAATAATAATAATAATAATAATAATAATAATAATAATAATAATAATAAAGTTTCTAAAATATGTTTTGAACCAATGTAAAGGAAAAATCCTAATACAATGGCTGCTAAAAATTCAGACAAGTAACGTTTGAAAATCGTTTTGTGAACTGAACTTATGAATTGAAAAGCTTTTGGAGATTATTTCAATTTCATTTTTATTGTCATTATTTATTGTTGTTGTTGCCATTATTATTAGAATTATTACTGAAAATATATTGCCACTAATACGATAATTACTATTAATATTTGTACTATTATCATATTGATAATTGTTGTAGATTTAATATTATTTTCCTATTAATGCTGAGCTTAGTGGGATTGTTATTAATATGAATATTTTTACCGTTGCTGTGTTATTGTTGCTGCCAGTACATTCAGTTTGTTTAGTTCTGTGTCAGTATCTCCCTCATTCATATCCCATATACTCGACTGAGGGGTGTGGTTCGACAACAGTCAACACGCTAGGCGTTGCTGTGTTGGGTCACCATAGCAACTCGGTATTTATAGGATGGAACTGTTAGCCCCAAGCCGAACCGATTTTGAATTTATAATTGTCCTTCTATTGACTGGTTACTAACCAAAACCGGAGAGCGCAGTTTGACTTTACTATTTAACCAACATCTGGGGTACGGGTCAGAGGAGATAGGTTCATACTTTCACAAGTTTATGTGCGTGAAAATGAATGTAAAGAACTCGACTGGAATCCGAACACGTTTCGGTGATTTCTCCTTTGTAAAAAAAAAGGGTATCAAGAAAACTAGAAGTGAGACAAATCCACATCAAATAGTTCTTTCCGATTTTATTCAACGATATTGGAAACGCTTGTAATTGATTGAAGTCTTAATGCTCTACGTGGCACATCCGCTTACCCAAACAAATTCAAGTCTCAGAGCTCGCCTCTGGCAATCGATCACGTGGATTCAAGGCTCAGCTCAAAATCACCTTGCTGAGGACAGACATCGATCCGCTCAATTTAAAGCGAAAACTGCAGAATGAATCAATTAGAGAACAGCAGACCACGAAAAAAGAAAAATCCAGGATCTTTGGAAAACACCAGACGGCACATAGAAGATACTAAGAAAAACCAGAGCTCTCCATTCCCTGAATCCACCTAACCTGGCATGCGTTGGATGTGGACATCTTTTTAGATCCGACATAGGACTCATTTCACACGGAAGGAAATGTCGATGAGCACCCCGACACTCGGCAATGAGTTCCGACGACGACGACGACAACGTGGTGAGACGCGTTTCTAAACAAATGCATCTGTTGATTCGATTTGTTTTTCCTGCCATTGGAACGTATCAAGATTCTTTTTCTTCATTGAACTATAATGCTATAAGTAGACTTTATTTATGTTTATTTCTGGTTACTTGTTCAACTCTTCTTCGTTCATAGGTATCTTTATTTTTTTATCGTCACAAACCTAAAACTCCCAAAATAAAACGATTCCCGGTTCAGACAGAGGTCACAGAACCATTCCAAAGAAATATAGTAATCAAAACAACAACTAGAACATTGTACGTTATTCTTTATGGCAATCTAACATGTCAGGTCATTTTTTGTTCATTACAGTACAGGGAAACCACGGTTCTCGAACGTCTCACATATCGAACAAATCGGTTTTCGAACAGAAAAGTCGAGATGAAAATACCCCGGTTATCGAACAAAATTTCGGATCTCGAACAACATTGCCGAACCGAGTTAACCCGAATGGAATAATTTCTGAGTTGAGTGCCGTGTTGTATATATTCGTGTGTTGTGTTGTGCTGTTTTTTTTTTCTAATTTTATTGTACTGTGACTTTTTTCATTGATTTCCATTGTACTGTGACTTTTTTCGTTGACTTCCAATTTTATTGTACTGTGACTTTTTTCATTGATTTCCATTGTACTGTGACTTTTTCGTTGACTTCCAATTTTATTGTACTGTGACTTTTTTCCTTGATTTCCATTGTACTGTGACTTTTTCATTGACTTCCAATTTTATTGTACTGTGACTTTTTTCATTGATTTCCATTGTACTGTGACTTTTTTCATTGACTTCCAATTTTATTGTACTGTGACTTTTTTCATTGATTTCTATTGTAAAAATAGTTTCGATTTACGAATATTTCGGTTTACGAACGTCCTTCAGGAACGAATTAAATTCCTTCCCTTGTATTATGTAATTGATTCGTCTTTTGTTTGATTTTTATTCATTTGACGCTGCCAAATTCATATTTCTTGATTTATAGTTAATCATTTCAAACTTCAGCAAACGTAAGTTTAATCTTAATGGTTTCTTATCTAGCAATTCTCGCCTGCGAAACTCTCTTCCGGCTTCTTACTTTCTTCTCAACCTCTTCTTCTATGAGCCGTGAACCTTCAGCAGATGGGCGATCATGGCTCTTCGCAATTTCCTGTCATTTATTGCTCATAGTAAAGTTTGACTTTGTTCTCCCTCCTAATCCCTGTCCTGCCGACCATTTACAAAATCTTGGTAAGTTATTCGGTGTTTTTCTCTTTCAAAGCTGCGTTTCCCCATTTTACAACAGGAATTTAAACATTCAATTTCTGATCAAAAGTATAAGTGTCCTTTAAATTTTAATGTTCTCTGCGATCGAAAATTTAAATGCAGTGTCAATCGACAACTGTCTTTCTAAATGCGTTCTTTTATTATCATTTCTCCTAAATATCATAACCACTTGCGTCGTAGTGGCTATATAGTCTGGCTTGAGGTGAAATGATTGAAAAACACAGAGAAATACGCCCAGAGAAGGTTTATTGTTTACTAGCAGCATCGCCCGGCGTTGCCCGTGCTTGATTCAAAAATCGTACGACTCATACAGCAATCACTTGACTTAAAATATTTTTGCCCTTTGCTGTGCTGATGTTGCTACATGCCTTACTTCTTGCCTATCTCACGCTGCCAATTTTTTCTAAGCTCTATACTAAACATTAAACCTGTTACGAAACGATCAGCTTTAAAAAAGGACTCGTAACTGGAAAAAGCGAATGAAAAAAGAATGTTAATAACAAATACTTTTTCACACCGTACCCAGTTCTGCGGAATCAGAATCAACGTTGAGTTTAAGCCAGCGAATGAGCCAATTGCAGTAAAGTGCCATGCAGATTTAAATTTTTCCCACTTATGTCGAATGCAACTATCGATTTTTTTTATATGTTAGCATGCTAGTTAACATTCGTGTCAGCCAGCTGTTGGCTCTGACGCTGGCCAATAGAATCTCCCTGCCTATTCGTGGCACCCAGCTATAGGCTATTACTTAGTAGAAAATGGCCGCAAACTACATGAAAACTGCCGTAGAAGCATGAAAATATCGATTATTTCCAGTATTGATGGGAGTTTGGAAATGCAAAGTCGGTCTTGGCCTTCCCGCTAACTTGGAGCATGTGCATGTAAATTTGGGTGCAAATCCGTCGAAAATTGCGGCTGTGCATTCGTTACACACACACACACATACATCCTGCCTTTTAAAGATAGAGATTTGTTTTTGATTTATTCGTTTTCAACGGTTTATCAACACTTTACAGGTAAATTAAACCCAGAAAATATTTTTAGATTGTAAGATTTCATTTCTTTAGATAATAAAGATTTAGGGATAAAGACTTACTAATTAAAACCCAGTCTTATTCTTATCGTTACCAATGGTATTTGCGCGTAAGTAAATATAAAGAAGCATGGGAGTATTAGAACTCAGCTCTCCGATAAACAATTCCGAGCCATCATCCATTGCACCACCCGCACATCTGTGCTTGCTGAACCTGCTATCCTCAAGGGGTCATCTCTCAAGTTAGCAACGTTATTTAACTTCGGTAATTGTACGGAAACCGGTGTTTCAATGTCATATAGCCGTACGCATTGAGTAAGCCGATATTTGTTTCTTTGTTTGTTTAGCGGCATATTAACCCCTTAATGGGTCATTTAATGCCGAAATTTAAATTTCTTGGGAGGATTAGTAATTTGAAAAAAAAATATTGCTGGAAATATTTTTGTTTATTTACAAAAAAATATTGCTGGTATTTTTTTTGTCAAGTGTATTGCTGGATTTAAAAAAAAAAATGTATTGCTGGCAATTTTTTTCAAAAATATAATACCCATAAAATGCATTGCTGGTATTTTTACAATAAAAATGGATTTTTAAAATTTAATGGTGTTTTGACCACAGTGTGGAGTTAACAAATTACCTACAACTGGGACCCATAACAGGTGCTACCACCCTGGGTCAGGATGAACCTGGGAACAACAGCAATTAAAAGGTGGTTCCTCGCTCCTCAAAATAATTCAGAGTTGTAAGTAATGGAACGAAACTTCGTATTTTAAATTTAATTAATATGATTGAAATAAAATTGAGGTTTCAGTTTTGAAAGATACGAATTTCAGTGTTGTGATGATTATATATTTAAAAAAACAATTATAATATACATATATATATATATATATATATATATATATATATATATATATATATATGTGTGTGTGTGTGTGTGTGTGTGTGTGTGTGTGTGTATGTATGTATGATATAAATATGGTGAGTGTTAAGGAATGCTATATTTATGGGTAAACTTTCTGAATATTAACGAGGGAACGTGTCACATATAATTCCCAGCCATCTATATTCATACCATATATATATATATATATATATATATATATATATATATATATATATATGAAGAAATATAGTTTTAATATGTGCTATATTTATGGGATAAAGTGCTCAATATCAGAGATAGAGCGTATGTGAACGTATGTGAATATATATATGAAAGTGAACATTGAAGTCAACACTCAGAGGCGACAGCCTGTTTCATGCTAGACGCAATCGTCAGGCCTGACAATTGCGTCTAACCAATTCGGTTTACCAATTCGGTTTACCAATTCGGTTTACCAAGTTCCTTATAACTTAAATATATATATAATATATATATATATAATATATATATATACATATATATATATAAATATATATAAAATATGTATATATATAAAATATATATATATATATATATATATATATATATATATATATATATATATATATATATGTAAATTCTGTATACTCTCGTCGACATCAAGTGGTGACAGTCATGCATAAACGCAATCTTCCGACCATTTACATCAGACCATATATATCTCTAGACCATCTGTATTCAAGTCAAGTAGTTGATAGTGTCTTTAAGGGAAACATAGACAATTATTTGAAATACTCTCCACAATTATCCAATAGAAATCGAACGTTCTATCAGGTGAAGAAATGAACATGAAGGTGGAAAAATATATCCGAGCTAAACCGTCTTTGTGAAGGAATATGAATTGTTACAAGTAATTATAAGTCGAAACAGTATAAACATTAAGAAAAGCAATGACCAAAAGGCCGATGTAGTGTATAGAATGTCACATGCCCTAAATAAATAAAAATAAATTAATCATTCAAGCGTAATATACGTTGTATTAAATATATTCTTATCTGGATTGTATCAATATGGATTATTCGCCACCACACACCAAAAAAAAAAAAAATTATACACGGATTATTGTCTAAAGCCCTCATTGGCAACCGGTCAAAGCGAGGGACAATTATGATTCGAAAACCGGTTTGGCTTGCGGTGAACAACTCCACCCCATAAAAACGTACTTACTAGCGATGCTTTAATTACCTAAGCTATTGTTTCGTATTTATAGCTTATTGAATTACAGCATATTGGATTTTGAGGCATAACAATTGTGGATACAATCCCAGGAAAAAGTAGTCGTAAAGACTTCGACTCAATGGAAACAGGGCGAGCAGTCACTTAGGAACAGAAAGATATCCCTAGTCATGGTAAGATCAATGAAAACAATATATCCCCGTAGATTAAATAAAGGGTACAGTTCGAAATTACCTGAAGATTATCAAGATCAAAAAGCATCTGAAGTCAGCCGAAAATTTCAAAGGCCAAAAGATGGTGATAATAACAACAAAGATGAGGAGAATAGTTAAAGTATAAATAATTTAAAGGCTTAAACAAAACAACTGTAATCTAAGAAATATAGGAGTAAAGGAACTGATTTATTCACAACTAAAAATAAATACGCATTGATAATTATGTGTTTTCTTGTGTATTTATTTATATATTTCCGCTATCATCTTTAAGGTCAAAGGTGATATATCAGCTTAAATTACTTTAATTTATAGGTGATCACTTCTCTTAATCGTATTAAAAAAAAAACTATACCAATAAAATAAAATCACTTCCCGAATAAAATGAACCGTTTAATTAATGAATTATTTTGCTCAATCCTTTCATGTGAGGATCTCAGAGACCTTTGTCTATTAAGTCATCGTCTTGCTTCAACTTGTTTAAATAGGCTTTCTCGTTGCCGTCTTTCTCGTTGCCGTCTTTCTCGTTCTGTTGTTAATTTATTTTCTTCCGAGAGATATTTTCATTTAACTGTTATGTTAAACTCATGAAACTTTTGACATGAAAAGATATTGAGCAAAAAGTGATTTATATTTTACGAGGTGGAATCAATGAATCCTAGGATACCATTGAACAGCTAAAAGATATAAAGGGAACGGATTAATTTAACGGCTCATTGACCTCTATTTTAGTTGTGAATTTTAAAAAAAATTTCCGTTTTATTAAATATGAATACATTGTTTCAAGACATTCGTTTCATTGAATCTCACTATTAAAAGATTCTAAGAATTGCCGTTGCTGGTATCTACAGATAATTTTAACATGTTTTAATACCAATTTGTTTGGGAAAAACCAATACTTCAATAATAAAAACTATGTTACGTGTCTTAGACATTGTTATGCAATAAGTAACTAGGGAAATGCCTCGGAAATTGAAGACGGAGAGCCAAGTTCTAATTCCAGCAGAAATCGTTACATTCATTTCGAGGTAAATATCTTTGAGTGTATGGATCTATTTATATCCCAATTATGTGTTTGAATAGTAAGATACAATAGGTCCCATATATATATATATATATATATATATATATATATATATATATATATATATATGAGACTAGTGAGTTGTTCCAAATGCCTTGACTCGCTTTATAGTTTACCAATAGAAGGTTAACTAATCAGAAGCCGCAGAACATTCTATCTGTCGTGTATAAAGGCGGCCATTTTTGTTTACCCTACCCGAATGACCAGTACCAACTTGTCAGGCGAAGATGAACAGAAGGAAGTACTTCGCTCTTCTACTTTGCTGCGATATCCACTGCTAACCTGAACTACGCTTTACTACTGTCTCCGAAATATTCACTGCTGACCTCTGGATTTTATACTCGAAGACGACCGTCATAAAATGTATAACAGTATGCATTTAAAATCACTCTATTGCTATCTATCTATCTATCTATCTATCTATCTATCTATCTATCTACTCGAATAATATCATCTGTGATTATTTAGCATATTTCCCTTTTAATGTTTCCGTGTTTTACTGTTCTTTTTTTTAGGTATTAATATTTTATTTTTTAATCCAATATATTTTTATTACTTGAAAATTTATTTTTCGTGGATACTCGTATTTGAGTAGACGTTACGTTTTTTCAAAAGTTGCGTCTCATTCAGTATCTGTCTATATTTCTGAGATGAAGTATTATGTATACTATTTATATTATTCGGACTATTTTTCTCATCCTTGTTGCCAATTAATGTAAATAGTGTATATATAGCCTTGTTTATCAACCAGTCTACTGAAGAAAGAAATGGTGGCCTACTGCGAGAAATATTCTGTATAGACAGCCGTGAATCGAACAAGGGTTTGTCATGTTTGGAATTTGTCTAAGAAGGTCTAGGGGAAATTCTTAATACTAAAGTTAATCCAATACAAGACCCCGATTAAAACCTGTAATATTATATCAGAATAGATAAGCTGGATGTGGCACAAGGCAGGTTTTTATTGGGGGACTTTCCGACAGCATACGCTCGGGCAAAATTCCCAGTAGACCTAGCATACACGGGATCGGGCCGCTGTCTAAATACGCAGACGAGACTATGCTCTTCGGCATAGACTCGCCTAGTTTTCATTCTGCCCGAAGACAGAGTGGTCGACAAGAGAGAAGACACACTCATCCTCTCAATAGTTATCATGCATGGATCAGTCCATTCATGATTGTCAGGAGGGTAACTGTCTGTAAGTCCAACAAAATCAAAAGCGGCAAGGCATTTTTTTTAGAGTTTAGATGGAAAAAGGATCCTTTTCAGGAGAATCTTTCTGTCGGACAATTGCAAGGATATGAAGTAAACATGATTTGTCAGGATTTAGTTTACAGACAAAATTCTTCTTAACGAAACAAATGGAAATTTTCAATTCATATAGGCACCCACATCTTCCAAGAACGTGGAATGATTTGAACAAATGTTAAGTGTCATCTCGGAAAGAGAAAATACTTGATCCAGCAATCCATCAATTTATATGTGATGAATGTGGTAATGTATCTCTTTCCAATGCAAGCCTTGTTAGCTACATGAAAAGTTATATTGGTACGCACTTGACAGATTATTTCGAATACACGTCATCATCATCTCTTCAGTTTGCACATTTTGTGCCGCTGTGGTCAACACCCTGCTGATGTAATTGTGCTTCATGGTGACATTCAAGGAAATATAAAATGGCTCGCCGGTTTCTTTTTTTCACCGGTGATGTTGAGATTACCCCGTCCCTTCTTTCAGATGTTCCACTGCCATTATTGGTCACTTCTACGTGGGGAATCACTTAAGAAGCGGGGTGGGGTCATGTAGAAAACCTGCAGAAACAGCTCCTGTCCCAAATACTATAACCTCCCCCCCACCACAAAAAAAAAACTCACGACCAACTCGAATATAATTTATCGAGCAGGACAGATCCTCTCTAGAATAATTTCGTTTGCCGCGTCTGCAATAAGTAATGCAAGTCGTCTGCTGATTTCAAGAACGACTATATTTCTCACGTGAACTAAAACCGTGGATCAAACTTGTCAGCGATGTTTATACTCGAGTCGAAAGCAATCTTGTGTGTGTGTATATATATATATATATATATATATATATATATATATATATATATATATATATATATATATATGGCCATTTATATATGTATGGATTTTGAGATGATATATGGCTGCGTGTGAATGCATGAGGCATCAATTGTTTAATTATTGTAAGACATATATACTTATAAAATCTGCACTACTTTTGAAGTATAAATAGTATTTGGATTAATTGACTTGCCAAATTTTTTAAAAAACTTTTAGATTCGTTCTCTTTTTTTTTTTTTTTCTTCTGTTCCTCATTTTTTTTCTGTTAACAAATTCAAGTACCGTTGTCTTATGTTTTTTTTTTAAGTTTGATACTTCCGACTGCCAACACTGACTGAAATAAAGGCCCGGTCTTGAAAACAATGCCTCACAAACAAGAGCGACGGCAATAGCATAAAACTATTCTTTCTGTCCTTCAGCACAAAGAAATCCACGAAAATAGAGGAAAAAAAACATACAAACAAACATAGAAAGCGATAGAGAACTCCAGTGAGAGAATAATAATGATGGGTTAGATGCGAGGGCCTTCTGAAGGATGTGGAGGTTCGAAGATTTCCAGAAGCACTCATCTTGTCAAAGCCTATTCTGCTGTGTAATTCCAAACTCAATCGGCCGTGGCAATTTTTGAAAAGTGTGAAGGCCTTCTATTGCGAAGGGTTCTATCGCTTTCTTTTGTGTCGAAGTGACACCAAGAAATTTCTGAATTTACAATGAGACGCTACGATTCACAGGCGCGAAAATTCGCGCCGTTGAAAAATGTCCCTCCAACAGGAAAGCTAATTCAGCGGAAGGAAAATCATTTCACAGTGCTTTTGACAAGGAAATTTTCGATAAAAGGCATCATGGTTTAGCGTCAGAAGTGGCGGTACCATGTAGCCAAGTTAGGTGTAAGCAATAGAATGGAAATGAAGGAAAAACAGAGAGGGAGAGAGAGAGAGAAAAAGAGAAAATTATGGAAAAGAGAAATGAGAAAGGCTTGAGAAGAAATCCCGTAATAAAAGTGTCAGGGTAAAGCAGATAGAGAAGAGATAAAAGCAGTCAAAGAGGGAAATGTCGATAATGAGTAAAGAAGTCATAAACCTGCCTTGTTGCTTCTTGTTTGTCTTCTTTCCACTAGTGTTAGAGTTTGGCGTTCGATCCCTATTATAAAATGAAAACATTTTAATACTGTTTTTTTTTTCAGCCACACAGGATCTCCTAACTTGAAAGAATTGGTGCTGCACAATCTGTTTAATTTACTTTTTCCTCATTTAACGACCAAACTAAGTCTGAGATAATGGGTAATGCGCAAAGGTGATCGCCCATAGTGATGCGATCCTGATTGTGTATGCTACGCTTGTGAATTTGTGTCAAAATTAAGTTTAGTAGTGTAACTATATCTCAGGGTGGATAATGGTTAGTGAACGTGTGTGGGTGACCATTACTACCCAGTAGTCAGTTTAGTACTCACTGGGTGCCACGTAATTGTGGCCATATGCCCTTTCTCGTTGTTTTAATGGTTAGTGAGATCGTTTGGTTGACCATTACTACTGAGTAGCGTGTTCAATCCTCATTCGGTCCCCAAATGTTATACCAAAATTAAATCAAGATTAATTAATAACAAGTCGAGCTCTTTTAAAAAAATATCGAAATGAAGGAAACGAAGTTGAGGGAATTTTGTTTTTTTTTAAAATTTCACAGTGTCTTAAAATACATTTAATTGTTTCTCTTCATTAAGTTAAAGAAGTCTTCTGATGTGATCGGGACTGTCAAAGATTGAGAGTTCTGGCCCGGTCATATAATCTATCAGTATTCGTTTTTTATGTTAACATGGAAACATAACGGGTGCTGAGTCATGAATATTCTTTCACACAAAAGAAATATTAAACATTGAAAATCCTTCCTATTTGCGTTGTGAAAATTATAAGATTTCTTCAAAACAAAATGGCTACAACACAGAGATTATTTTACCCTTAGGTCTTTCCATAGTAATCAATCTTGAATATTCTCCTTATATGCAAAGTCCTTTTAGAAGGAAATTGAATATGGTTCTCCTTAATTTCCTTTCTTTTGACGCTGGAAATTATTTCTAACCATCGCCATCACTCTTTGTCTCACAAATTTTCTTTTTGTAGTTTACTTGCTCTTTTTCTTGCCTTCGATATAGCTTGTGAGTGTTAAATTTTCTAGACGCTCTTTTCTCATTATCTATCCTAGAAAGTTCAAATACCTCCTTCTGATTGCAAATATATGTACTTCCTTCTTACTAATTTCTTTAAAACTTATGCTTAAGTGTTCTGTCTATTGGATTTTCAGTATTATACAATCTTTGTCGCTTTAATTTTTCTCTGTAATGTGATTGTCTAGCATTCGCTCCCATAATGATTATTACATTCCAGTACAGAGTTATTTTCCTCCATTTTTTTTTTACTTTGTTTAAATACTGTAAAATATCGTTCACTATTCTCCTGCGTTTTCCATTGCCTTTGTCATATTTTCTGTCGTCTGTGTGCGTACTATGCAGGTACATTTATGTATAACTAGTTGATTTTGACGTCTCCAATAGGCAGCTCACATCTTGGCTTGCCCCTTTTGCTGACGACCACGAAATCTGTCTTCTTACAGTTATCAGTCCTTTCTTCTTGCAGATTTCAATGATATTAGGTTGGTGCAAAAATAATGACGTAATACTGTCGTTTTTTGTCGTTACAAAATACGTCAAAAAACGACATTATTACGTCATTATTTTTGCACCAACCTAATACATCTTCAGAATTATTTATTTATATACTTCCATCAGTAATGTTTGTTTAGCGGCATCTCATATCCTTATGGATCGTTGAACGCTGAAATTTAATTTTCATTGTAGCATTAGTAATTTCTTTTACAATAATGTAATGCCAGGAACTTTTTAATGCATTGCTTGTAATTTTTTTATTTTTTTACAAAAATCTATACTTTTTTCTCTATTTTTTTTTTATCATGAAAATGTATTGCTGGTATTTTTGCTATAAAATATTTATACTTTCATAGTGTTCTAACCCCAGTTGGGGGTTAACTATTTGCTTATAGCTGGGATCCTAACAGGTGCTACGACATCGAGTCAGGGTGGACCTGGGAACAACAGAAAATTAAGGGGTCGTTCCACAGTCTCAAAATCTTCCGATAAGAAGTCTTGCTGCCGGATGTAGATTATCGTCATGCCCAGGATGACCATTAGTAGTGCTATCCGAGTACGTTACATTGTTAAGATTATGTCAACAGATAATAAATCCTAATAGGTTTTGTAGGGTCGTTTCACTATTAAGGTTTAATTAAAAAAAAAAAACGAAAAAACCTGGTGATGCAATACATTTTTGTCGTAGTCTTCTATTTATTTTCATGTATACACCGAATTCTGTCTCTATTTGGCCGTTGGCTTTTTTGTTCCTCGTGGAGATTAAAGACTACTCCAATATATTTACCATGTAACTATTCTACTATGTCTTGATACATTCTTTAAATTCTGAAAGACCTATTTTTATTACTCTCTTGCGCTTCCGGACGCCTGTGTTACATTTTCCGTTGACTGTTACTACACTAACCAGATAGTTAAATTTCTATAACTGTTTCAAATTGACGTCCCCATTGCGTAGCTCACACGTCGGGCTGTATCTTTTACTGACTACCACGCATTGTGTCTTTTTTTTTTCTGTATTGTCTAACAGTCATTTCATTTTCTTTTCCGACCCTGCCATCAGCACAATGTGATCCGTAGTTTTAAAAGTATCTCTAAAAGTATTTAGAGATATGCTAGTTCTTTTAGTCTGATTTTATATAATAAATCCGGTCATTAAACAGAATACTTCGCCCAGTACAAAAATATACAAGTAAGTGCTAGTTTAAAATTAATAACAATGGTTGGTAGTGCTTCATATAATAAATAAAATTAAGACGAAAATAATACTAACGCAAAACTAAGAATATTTGATGGAAATGCATCACCCAAACAAAAATAAATATTAAATATTAGCCGTTTTCCCAAAAGGAAAACTTTTGCTTTTATTGACCGTACAGACAGTACTGTTTTGGTATGAAATTTGTACATTTTGTCTCTTAAAACACATTTGTTAGGAATAAAAGGTTTATTAAGACTCGTAACTGAGGCACAATGGAGTAATGGATGTCGGCTCGCAGTGAAGAAATAGGAGAGCCGAGTTCGAATTTCAGTCGAATAGATGTAATCAACGACAAAGTTTTAAAGAAAATAGCAAGAAGAACTGTTCGATAAAAGTGACTCACCTGATATTTTTTTACTTAAAATTTTTTCGCCTACTGTTTTTGGGGTCAAACTAATTTTAAATCTTACTAATATAAAGACCCCTTCCCGACCACCTAGTGAAAAAGTTTACTCACCCTAAGGTATTCTATTGATAATTATAATTTGGGATATAAATGAGATTTAGGGAAAAACTCTGTGCAAAAAAGTGACTCACTTATTTCCTGCAACTGGTAATCAATAGAAACATAACCGAACAGCTTTAAATAAAGAATAATAATAATTTATAATAGGTAATATAGTTCGAAATATTTAATAATCTATGGGTCCTCCTTTATTTTGAATAACCTTTTCAACCCTTTTTGGCATTGATTTGATTAGGTTATGGCAAATCTCATCTCCAAGTATTAAATTCCATTCGGATATGAAATTCACAATCAAATCCTCTTTGTTGCTCAAATGCTTTCTCGGGAGTCTATACTTTATAATGCTCCATAAGTTTTCTATGGGGTTGAGGTCAGGAGATTGGGGCGGCCATGTCATAACACTCACCTGCTCCTCCTGAGCTTGGTGGGGTCGATTTGCACCCTTTCAGCAGAAGGGAGCAGACAAGACTAAAACTCTCTTGTACTGCTCACTCCTGAGGGTCTTTTCAATAGGTTTTAAGAAACCAGTTCCATGAAAAGAAAAGCATCCCCAGAACATTATACTGAACGGATGCTTGACAGTACTTACTGCTAAATTCAAAGAGCTTTCAAAGCTTCTTCTTCGGATTTTAGATCGCTTATCCTTTGAATTTAGCTTTCGTTCTCTTCTCTAATGAAACGAAAGTTTCATCGGAGAAGAGAACATTTAGTTAAAAAAAAAAGAAAAGAAAATTTCAGGTGCGTCACTTTAATCGAACAGCACTGTATTTGCAATCAGAAAGAGGCATTCTCTTACGCACTATTACCCTAGGAAAAGCTATGAATACTCTTTTTCTACCCAGCTATGCACAGACCAGTTTCTTATAGCTTTGGATGGCAACTGGTCTACCGTAGGAAAAAAAATCTGCCTGGTCAGTCATGTACCGGAAGATGGCACCTAATTGACTACATTTTTATTCCTTTTTTTTTCCAGTATTGATGGGGGTTGCCTTTCTAAATTTTATTTGAAGTAATGTGGAATATTTTACTTTCTATTTGTGTTTCATTTTAGTTGTTGCTGTTGTTTGTAGTCCTCAGGTAATGTGGTTTCTGTTATTTAGTACAGTTCTTTGTTTATACTAATCAGAAATAAAGAAATGATTTAAGTGTGGAACCAAAAGAGAATGGAAGAAAGGAAAGATGAATCAAGAACGATGCACTTGACAAAGGAAAAAAATAAGTAAATAAAAGCAAAAAACATGATATTTTATGTTTTAGAGATGGATTGATATAGAATGACAAAGAAAAAATAAAGAGGTTATCAGTGAAGAACAAGGGAGGATATATATATATATATATATATATATATATATATATAGAGAGAGAGAGAGAGAGAGAATAAGAGGGAGAAATACGATTTTATGAAAAAAATATCAGTGGTGGTTGAAAGTTGTGTACTTCTAGGCGGTCTCAATTGTATTTACTCAAACCTCATTAATAGCCGAAGATATAAATATTCATATTCAACACAAGATAAAAAATACCTTATGATAATGGGTATGTCCCCATTCACATAAATACAGTAGTAAATACTGTATGTTGGTCTGCAGTTAGACATTTGTCTCCGGCTGTGCTGGTCAATCCTCTCTGCCTCCTAGATGTCGAAGGGCAGATTCTTGTCTCGGGAAACAGTTACTCGAACCCGTTTTATACGGGTCTACGGAAAATTTTTGGCCGAGGCTACAGGCTCGGACACCCCACATTAAATTCAGCCTTGTGCCACATCTGACTGCGTGGGGCGGTTGCTAGATATTCTGCAGTTGAAGATTCATTGTGGAATTCACTTGACTCACTTCTAACCGTTGACTACTACTTCTACGCGCCGCTGGCGAATCTTATATGTGTTGTTCTTGTCCTATGTGTTATCGTTCATTACCTTCATGTGATTATTTTATTCAGTAAACTTCCCAAGGTTACAAAACCTTCCCACAAAATTATTGCTGCAACACATTATACCTCGGTCTCAAAAACGTTTTCTGAACAAAAGCAGAAATGTCTAAAAATAGAAAAAAAGAAAAAAATATTTCCGAGCAATAAAAATAAGAATCAGATGTGTTAAATGTGAGAAAAAAGAGCGGAAGAATGAAATAGAAGGAGAGAAAGAAAGAGAGAGGGAGAGAAAGAAAGAAAGAGAAAGGAAGAGAAAGAAGAAAAGACAGAGTAGGTGTCAAGTAAATGTATTAAAGTAAAAAGAGAGAGGGCGGAAGGCAGATATTGTTCGGAAAAAAGGATGGAATTGAAGAATTAAAGGAAAGATGGTAAATAATTGAGAGAGAAAAACGTGGTCAGTTAAATTTAGGGAGAGGAAAAGTTTAAAAGAAAGAATTAGAATCATGGAAGAAAGTAATTGCGAGTGTAAAGAAAGAAAGAAAGAAAGAAAGAAAGAAAGAAAGAAAGAAAGAAAAGGGAAGCAAGAAAGATAGATAGAAAAGGAAGAAAGAAGAAAGGAAAATAAAAAAGGGAAAAGAAATAATGAAACGAAAGAAAGAAAGAGTTAACACGAAGACGAAAGAAAAAAGAAAGAAAGAAAGAAAGGGTGAAAACAAAAATAAAGATAGAAAGAAAAATATTGAAAGACAAGGAAGAAAGAAAGAAAAGGAAAGAAGAAAGAGGGGAAGATGAAAAAGAATGAAACAAAGCGAGAAAAATTAAAAAATAATGGAGGAAAGAAAGGGGTTAAAAGAAAATAAAGAAAGAAAATAAAGGAAGAAAAAAGAAGAAAGAAAGAAGGAAAAAGAAAGAAAGAAAGAAAGAAAGAAAGAAAAAGTACATAACGCTGAATAAAAATGATTGCGGGAGAAGAAATAGAAAATAGGCAAAATTGGAGAGAAAAGTCAGATAAAATGGATATATTGCGAAGAGTAGAAAGAGAAAGAAAGCTTGATAGAGAGAGAGAGAGAGAGAGAGATAGAGATAAAGAGAGAGAGAAAGAGAATTTGAAAGAGAGAGAGAGAGAAGAAATCAAAATGGAAGGAAAACTAAGTGAAACAAAGCGTTCATACCTTCATGTCACTGTGTTTATCAAGCAGAAATATCTTCTCATTCGCCACTTCTATTGCATCATCATCAACTTCACCATTGCTATCTGCGCTTTTCGTTTGTAAAACTTGTCTTCAAGCACATTAAGGCAACAATCCGTTCTTGCAGGCACTCAAGTGTCATAGCCCCTTAAACGAACCCCTGCTCCTATTCTCAATCTGCTTTTGCTCCTACGCTGACAGCCGAGCCACTTCCTTTTGCTCTTCCCTTTGCTCTCCCTTTTGCTCTTCCTTACTACCTACCATCATTCCTGTCCGCCGATATGACAAGACACGCGCAAGACCAACTGTCAAGACGGGCGCTATTTTTTCCTCTTCCCGTTAGATTTTCTCTCTCTCTCTCTCTCTCTCTCTAGCAATCTCGTCGTCTACACCTTTGGGTCTGTCCGTTTCTCTCTTTCTGGAATGAACAGCTGGTTGAATTTTCCTTGGAAGTTCATTAGGATTATTGGAAGGAAAAAGGGCCCGGAGTCGGGCGACGTTCTGGAAAATGGAAAATGAGAGAAAAGTGACAAAAATCTGAAGAATACAAACCATGACTGAGAGGAAACAAGTTAATTGAATGAAGCTAAAAGTAAATTCGCTTCTGTTTTTACATAGTGACTATTGTTTTTTTTTTAAGGTGGAGAGAATAATTTAATGGCTTCTCCCTTGTGGTTGATATAGTTGCGTCTTTTCTATAAGCCCAAAGCAATCATGATCGATCCCATGTAAAAAAAAAAAAAAAAACATGAACCGAGCATGTGAGCAACGATGAGATCTTAGAGAAGTTGCAAACAAGGAGGTGGCTTATTTTAACACAAGGAAGAGGCAGCTGAAGTTTCTGGTACACATATTGAGGAAGGAGGACCAGGGGAATCTGATACTCACGGGTCGGATAGAGGGAAAGAGAAACATGGGAAAACAACGTGTGACATACCTGGCGGATTAAGCAAGTGGATGACAGAACGTGGTCTGCGGGAGGAAGCAGAGGGAAGAAACTAGTTGAGAGTTTCAATGTATAGAAGTTCTTGGAGAGCCATAATAGCCTACGTCCTGAAAGAACATGGCCCATAAAAAGAAAGAAAGAATACCAATGTTGAATTTTAAGGCAAGCAGAACCGAGTCGATTGTATGGTGGATAAAAAAAAAATGAAAAGAAAAAAAAAGAGTATTTTCTGACGTTAATGTTTCAAAAATATCAACTTACTCTTCCATATTCTTTTAGTTCTATTCTCCTTAAAACTTTTTCGTTGCTCCGTTCGTTATATTCTCAGCATCTTTCTGTAGAACCACATCTCTGTTTTCTCAAGCCTCCTCTTCATCTGAGAGGAAACTGTACAGCATTCACTATCGTATAGGACGACTGATAATGCATAGCAGTACAACATTTTTCTTTGTTTTTAACGAAACCTAGCTGACATCACATTATGTTAAGGGGTTCTCCCATTTTTGCACAAATAGACTCACCCTGTATATACATATACTACAGCTACGTGAAGACCCGGAAGAGCAAGACCTCCGTTTCTGGCTGAGTCGTGATACAGTCTTTGACTGTAAGTGACAGCTGTCGGACTCTCTGCGTTAACAGAGAGGAACCCGGACGAAGCTTTGCCGAAGGGCAAGGTTTCGTCCGGGGAGGTAGACAGGGCCTGAACCCGTCTAGGCGGGTTCAAAGGCTATATGTTTCGCCGAGCCTACGGGCTCGGAGATACCCACATTAAACCGGTCTTGTGCCACATTTGCTCCTGGTGGGTGGATCGATAAATAGAGAGCAAGACCTCCGAGTCTAGCTTAGTCGTGATACAGTCTTTGACTGTAAGTGACAGCTGTCGGACTCTGTGTTAACAGAGAGGAACCCGAACGAAGCTTTGCCGAAGGGCAAGGTTTCGTCCGGGGAGGTAGACAGGGCCTGAACCCGTCTAAGCAGGTTCAAAGTCTATATTTTTGGCCGAGCCTACGGGCTCGGAGATACCCACATTAAACCGGCCTTGTGCCACATTTGGTCCTCGTGGGTGGATTGATAAATACTGAGCAAGACCGCCGAGTCTAGCTGAGTCGTGATACAGTCTTTGACTGTAAGCGACAGCTGTCCGACTCTCTGCGTTAACAGAGAGGAACCCGGACGAAGCTTTGTCGAAGGGCAAGGTTTCGTCCGGGGAGGTAGACAGAGCCTGAACCCGTCTAGGCGGGTTCAAAGGGTATATTTTTGGCCGAGCCTACGGGCTCGGAGATACCCACATTAAACCGGCCTTGTGCCACATTCGGTCCTCGTGGGTGGATTGATAAATAGCGAGCAAGACCGAAGTGTCGAGTCGAGGCCAGAGTAAAATGTTGTAGGTAACCGGAAGAGTGAGGGTGAGGTAACAGCGATGTAGGAGTCATAGTGAGCGAGCACGTAGACTCCGTAAGAAGTCATACAGCGATACTTCAATACCAAAGACTGTATACATATTTTGCTACTAACCCGTATTCCTGGAACTACTAACCTGCTTTACCAGTTTGTATTATTACGTTAATACATTATTTTCATATATTCATTCCTGGCGTTTGTTATTTATTGGTACCGGATTTCAACCCGTAATCCACAATACATTAAAGCACCAATTCTCGTAAGATCACCGAAGTTAAGCAACGTCGTGTCAGTTCTGTACCAAGATGGAGGGACGGTTAGGAATACCAGGTGGTGTAAGGTTGGATGTTCTTCGATAACTGAATTGGAGATTAGAGAGCCGAGTTCCAATTCCAGTTGTATTCGTTATATTCGCTTAGACACAAATATCTTTGGGAACAGTGTGAATTCATATCCTCCTCTCTTCCAGCTATGGGGTAGTTAGTAGAACTTGTATCAGTAAATCATTATAAAAATGGTTTAAATAAGGGTTGATTAGCCGTAAAAAATACTCACGTCATGTACTTGTTTGTTAATATTTTGTTTAATTTTATGAGGACATTGCTATTTTATTTGTGTTCGGTGTCAGATTGTTAATATATCTTTTATAAGGAATTAGTAAGAATGTAGACAGATTTCTAATAACATTACATATGGCAATCATCTGCTTCAAACTATCTTGTTAAGAAAAACAATTGTCAGGTGTCGGGTGTTTTGTATTCTGTGTCACTAGATATTCGAAAGCCTTAAAATTTAGGGATAAACACTGGCGCCTTTGTGATTGTCCCCAGACCGTAACTTCGACAAAGGTATGTGAAAACCTGCAAAGCAGCACACACCCCGACAAGAGTCAACAAGAATATTATCGATTGAAACATAAGGCCGAAAAACATCAATTGCCGAATTATTTGAAATTATAATTTTCATATCGATGAAGTTCTTCTGTTTAAAGAACTGTATAGAATGCACCAAGTTCAATGCCCACTATAAAACACTAAAATTACGGTGTTTACTAAAATAATGGCGTTTAAATAAAACGTTTGCTTGAATTATAATTAAGGAAATTAGAATAATTTTGATCTTAAAAAATAAAAGGAAAATATATGAGTGAATAAAATGAATTTAAAAAAAAAAACAAGGAAAACACTTTTGAGCGGATACGGATGATTTCCTATTCAAGATTTTCATATTCCGTAGTTGCTCTTAGAAAATATCATTGATTACAGAATATTCCTCTTATATATATATATATATATATATATATATATATATATATATATATATATATATATATATATATAGTTAAGTTATAAGGAACTTGGTAAACCGAACTGGCAAATCCAAAGAGGATGAAATCCTGAGAGCTCAATGTTAGGACAGAGCTAATATGTAATGAAAAACAAACCACTTTAAGGTACCATTACGATAATTTATTTCACCTAAATCCTTTTTTAAGGATTCAGGATCATCAGGTATAGTAATCCGATGGGAGGTAATCCAAAGAGATGATGATCCTGAATCCTTAAAAAAGGATTTAGGTGAAATAAATTATCGTAATGGTACCTTAAAGTGGTTTGTTTTTCATTACATATATATATATATATATATATATATATATATATATATATATATATATATATATATGAAGAAATATAGTCTTAAGATGTGCTATATCTATGGGATAAAGTGCTCGATATTTGAGATAGCGCGTGTGTAAATATAAAAGTGAACATAGAAGTCAACACTTAGAGGCGACAGTCCGTTTCATGCTATATGCAATCGTCAGGCCATGCGACGATTGCGTCTAGCATGAAACAGACTGTCGCCTCTAAGTGTTGACTTGAATGTTCACTTTTATATTTACACACACTCTATTTCTGATATTGAGCACTTCATCCCATAAATAGAGCACACTTTCAGAGTATATTTCTTCATATATATATATATATATATTTTTTTTTCATATAGACAAAAACAGTTTACTCACTACAAAGCTGCAACTTCGTTTCGGTGCATTTCAATTGCACCTCGACTGGTGAGAACCAAAATGGTTATGAACAATTCTGCTTGTAAGCAAGCCATTTTGTAAAATAATAATTTTAGAGGTAGTGATTTCTTCATGATATGTTAAATACAAAAGTTATTCGGGTTTAAAAAAAAGTTTTGATTTAGAAATTAAAGTATAAGTAGAAAAGTATATAAAAGTATGGGATATTAATGTAACTTTTATAAATAAATTTTCACCTAGACTGTATAACATGTAGAATAAGTATTACTAGTAATATGTATCCCCAGAAAAAACATTCTAAGAATTATCAAAGATAAATTAGTGGAGAGGTATATAAGAGGTTAGAAAGTATATCAAAGGAGGTGAGCTATAATTTTAAACGTTTAGAGTTATAGATTTAAGAATTTAGCAAGATTGTAATGTTAGATGTTTAATATGTCTACAAAAAACGGTTGTTTCATATCTTGAACTCTAAGCGCTTTAATTTACAAAACACTTTCATTGATTACAAAATTAGTAGAGATAATTCCAATCTAAATATATGCAATTCAGCTTTAGCTTGCTTTTTTTTAAAATAGCCAAAAAAATATTCACAATTACTACTATAACTATTGATGAATTTATTGCTCTGACATCTTTCATCGCATTACTATCTCGAATTCCCAACTTTCTTCCCCGAACCCTCACTCTTAGAAGGCTTGGAAATGCTGTGCCTAAACATTGACCGTTGTTATCGACAAGGAATTTTTCCAGTCTGGCCATCGCTTTAACACCTCTTCCAACCTTCACCAAACTACTATCAACAAGCACTATTGTTTCCCTCCGTCACATTTTTGCTTTATCTATATTTTTTCTTAAACAAATGGAAAAAAGGAAGTGACGTTTCAGATACGGCTTGCTTACAAGCAGAATTGTTCATAACCACTTTGGTTTTCACCAGTCGAGGTGCAATTTAAATGCACCAAAACGAAGTTGCATCTTTGTAGTGAGTAAATTGTTTTTGTCTATATGAAAAATTATAATAAATAATTATTGCTATACTATCGGTATCGAGTCCACTTTTTAATTAATGCTGTGAACGTTAAAATTTATATAATATTTTCCTTATCACTGCATCGGATATATATATATATATATATGTATATATATATATATATATATATATATATATATATATATATAGATAGATAGATAGATAGATAGATATGTGTTGTTGTGTTTCATTGAATAATATAGGCGCTGTAGATAATATATCCACTTTATACCTGAAAATGATCTTAGAAAAGTTGGAAAGTGCTTAGCTAAAAAAAGATAAGTTTACACAATATGGCTATATTTCTCAAGCGAGAATATGTAAACAGTTACTGCCACTGCTGATAATGCAAAGCTCTACTATGGATTGAGCACTCTGAGTCACTGGCGTGATTAGTCGAAAATAACTACGTCAAAATTCACCTTCCTCTCAGCGGGAAGCCGATAGCTTAGACGCAAATTCTCCAGCCAAATCAGTCGGGTTTCGATCCTGGTTTGAAACAATCGGATATCTACAACACTGATGAGCTATGATACAGGGAAACAGTCAGTCTGTAGGTGACTATATATATATATATATATATATATATATATATATATATATATATATATATATATATATATTGGTGTACGGGTTTATTTCTTCTCCCTCTTTAATTTCTCTCTTTCATTTTCAATATTTTTAATTTCTAAGAAATGGATTAATTTTTTTATTCGATTGTATTTCCAAATAGACGAAACGTAATTTTGTATATTCATGCTTCTGTAGGCTTGTAGACGTAATTTACACTGTTTATACAAACAGGGCGTGTATAAAATACAGCCATCCACAAAATAACGTTTGAAATGGTATATATATATATATATATATATATATATATATATATATATATATATATATATATAGGGACGTATCTATGAATAGGTACAAAATAGATAATTATGAACAAAGATGAAAGGAAATCTTCTGTATCGATGTATATATATATACATATATATATATATATATATATATATATATATATATATATATAAACATAAATATAGGTGACTATACTAGTTTCGAAAAACCTTCGAATTCTTGATTTGCCAATAATCAAATAAATCTCGAAGGAAAAAAAGGTTTAAAAAAAAGAAAGACCTAGAAACATGAAAGTCTGTCGAAAAAATCGCACAGATACAGGTTTAAAGCCCAAAGAAAAATCCCGATACGAGTAAACAACTAATTAAAAAGAGCTCAATACAACCATAGAGCAGACCTAGATAAACGCAATGAGCCAGACAAGCCTACCCAGGTTTCACCTAAGCGGATCGTCAGGGAAAGCTGGCTCAGACATAACCCCTTACACCTCACTTATATTTATATATATATATTGGATATTGTTTGCTGCTGGAAACTGACGGTCTCCATTGAGTGTTGTTTCTTGTATCCACACTAAGTGTGTTTCTTTGTATTTCTATGTCTGTATGTCCTCTATCTTTCTTTCATTCTTTGTCTCTCTCCCCAAATATTACATTATACATAAGTACACTGTACGATGAGTAAAGTGTTGCCAAATTATATTTTTAATTTCGCGCATGTGTGTTGTTTTTTTTATTTTGTCAACTGCACAGTATATTAGGGTCAGTCAGGCACTGTCTGTAAGAAAAAGAGCACCATGATGCAATTCACTCCGTCAGAAATTTGGAAATGGTATGATGTACTGATTGGCATTCGCGCCAGAAGCTCCAATACGAACATCTTAGTATCTGGGTGTCAATCCGAGCACACTGCAAAGCATACGGAAAGATCTGTATGAGTCTACAGGTGATTACGAAGGTTTTTGGAGTGATCACTACTGATGGGACGTTATGCTTTCAGTTATCTTCCTACAGGGTCTCAAACTCAACACGGAATCTAATGATGATTAGAAAGGTACGGTAGCTTGGAAAACTTACTCTGATGCTACGGATAAGAAAAAAAAATCCGAATTTGCTGGTGATGGCCTCATATCAAACAGGGAGACCTTTTGATATAGGAGGCAGTGTTGCCATTGGGTCAAGAGGATGGCTGCTGGAAGACCGCATGTCTTGTAACAGGACTTTGCACCATGTCACACAAACAGGAGGATCCAGTCATGGCTGTCCGACAATTTCTGTGACCATATCTCCCCTTACACCTAACTTAAACTCAATATTTCCCCTTTGATTATGTGCAGCGCGCAGTTGAGTGAAAGACAAACGAAACTCCTTGTAACACCAAAGATAACTGAAATCAATGATTAAAACAGAATTCACTAGTTTAAACGAGGAGACCGTCCAGAAATGATGCAGGAGATTGTGAAGTCGTCTACAGTCCGGGATTGAAACCCATGGCGATTTTATTGAATAAATTTACTCTTTACTATTTCAAGATATTTTTGTGTAATTTTGGTAAATATCTCTGTTAAAATGGGATGCCAGTGTTATATATATATATATATATATATATATATATATATATATATATATATATATATATGCGTGTGTGTGTTTGTGTTTCTGTGTGTTTAAAATTTGTAGTGGCTTGTGGAGGAAGACTGCTCAGTAGCGTTTTTAGATAGAGTGAATATACACATATAAATAGATATTATGGTGTGTGTGTGTGTTAGAAATCTACCGAATTTAAAGTACTTTGCTCATTAAAATAATACAATTTGATTTAATTTTAAGAAACTTTGAAACTTTGACACTAACATAAATCTCAGTTTCATTTCTGTTTCCATTTTTTTTTATTAATTCAGATGAATTATTACTTATTAAATATACATTGTTGCTTTTTTCAATGTCGATTTTAACATATGTAGAAATATCTTTTATGTGTGGGTATTCAGTACACTTTTTACGTAACTCTCTCCCCTAATTTTGATTTTTTTAAGTTTAAAACCATATACTGAAAGGTTCATTCTTTTGCTATTACGGTGACATTGTCTTCATGCATTTTATTTTCTTTCTTTTCGTGACACCAATATTCTGAGCATCCTTCGTAAATTGTTATCATCGTAAGAAGAAATTTAATTTTTGATCATTTCATCTACAAAAAAAACAAACAAACAAACAAAAAGCAAAGTAAATAAATAAACCAAAAAACAAACTAAATAAACAAACAAAAAAATAAATAGCCAAAATACATGAACTGTGAAAGAAAGATAAAAATTAGTGTCATATTCTCGTCCCCCAAAAACATTCCAAATTGCCCCTTTATTATATATCGTCACTTTTTAAGCTCCTTTCCACTTCGATTCCAAAGTACCCACTTAATTAATGACGTGACTGTATTAAAGTAAACGGTTGAATTTTGTTCCTTTCTTTGTTTTGTGTTTTGTCATTTTTTTATTATCATCCCGCCAAATTATTTTTTCTATTGTCTGTTTATTAGATTTTTGTTTTTAAAATTATTTATATTTTAATTTTTATCGTGTTCCTTTTAATCTCCTTCCTTTCTTTTTCTCTTTCTTCAATGTACGTATTATAAATCATATTTTGTTTCTTTCTTTTTTTTCTTTCTTGCCTTTTTATTATCACGTGCTATTTTTATATCGTTTGTTTGCTAATTTGTTTGTTTGTTTTTTAAATTATTTTTTTTAAATTGTTATAGCTTCCTTTCTCTTAACTTTGTTTCTTTTGCATGCCCATTTAAAATTATTTTTTGTTTCAATTCTTTTATCTTTCTTTCTTTCTTTCTTTCTTTCTTTTTTCTTTTTCTTTCTTTTCCTGATTTGTTTTTTTCTTTCTTTCTTTCATTTTTCTTCCTTTCTTGATTTGTTTTTTTCTTCTTCCTTTTTCCTTCCTTTCTTGATTTGTTCTTTCTTTCTTTCTTTCTTTCTTTCTTTCTTTCTTTCTTTCTTTCTTTCTTTCTTCACTCATCTTGGTACTGACCAAGATTTGACGTTGTTTAAATTCACTGATCGTACGGGAACCGGTTTTTTATGGTGATGTGGTCGTAAAGTATGATTTTGGTTGTCCTCGTGACTTAAGAAAATAAGCCGCTCAGTTGAATTTTACATGAACACGCTGTAACCAATACTTTTCAGTGTACCCTTGCTTTTCTGAGTAGGTATATTTTTTTCTAATGGTTACGAGATTTACCTTGATATCCCCGACCCACCCCAACTGAGCCTGTTTGTGACACAAGGTTGGTTTTTTAACGTGGTGACACGAGTGTTTATAATAATAATAATAATAATAATAATAATAATAATAATAATAATAATTGTTGTTGTTGTTGTTGTTGCTTTTACTGTTATCGCAAATAAGAAACGGATGGAGCAAGTAAAGATCCTATTGAATATTTTGACACAGAAAGTAACAATTGAGCATAATATATCAGATTTAGTCCTACTGGGGGAAAAAAAATGAAAATATTAGCTACTTGATGAAGTCATTTTTTATCATTTCACCGCAAGGAAGGCAATAAAGTCACTCGGACTAAGTTTGAAAAAATATGAAAAATAAAAAAAAATTATTACCGAGGCAGAAGAATAAAATTTTAATTTAAAATTATTACCACGTGTCGCAAACAATAATTAGTACCTTATGAACCGTAAATAATCAGCAGTATTTTTTATAGCCATCTGTTATTTATATTATTGTCAAATAAGACTTATTTTACATTTGGATAAGTAGCGAAGTAATCGAACTAAGGAACGCATTTAATCGAAATAAGTGCTGCGTATCTTGTTGCCAAAATAATTAATACTGAATTTTTTATTTTATTTTCATAATTAATGGCAGAAATTCCAGGGTACATTAATGGGTTAAATATTTCTTTCAGTTCTCCAGCTCTTCGGCACGGAGATTATTTAGTGTTTCATGCTTATTATTTTTCAGATAATTTTCATTGCTGTAAGTTTGGATATGCGGGTGGCGTAATGGATAATATTAGGTTGGTGCAAAATTAATGACGGTTTTGACGTATCTTTTAACGTCAAAAACCGTCATTATTTTTGCACCAACCTAATAACTTCGAATTGTCAATCTAGTTAAGCAATGTTGAATCTGGTCAGTATCTAGATGGGTGATCACTTGGGAATAGCAAGTCCTGTGAGTTTGGATGTGCGGGTAGTGAGATATTCACTAACCGCCCTACGCAGTCGGATGCGGCACAAGCCCATGTTTATTGTGGGGTATCCGAACACGTAGGCTCGGGCAAAATTCTCCGCAGACCCCCGTAAAAACGGGGTCGGGTAGCTGTCTACCACCCCAGACAAGTCTCTGCCCTTCGGCACAGCCTTATCTGGGTTTCTCTCTGCCCTGAGGCAGAAAGTTTGACAAGCGCACTTCCGAAGTAATGGGTAATAGCTCACAATTGTTAATTACTTTAAGCAACATTGAGTCTGGTCAGTACCTAGATGAGTGACCGCTTGGGAATAGCTGGGAGTGTAAGCTTCGGTTCTTTAATTAACATTTCTAAGCTATTATCCATTACACCACACGCACATCCAAATTTGCTGCAGTTGGTATTCCCACGCAGTTACCCATCTCGGTACTGACAAGACTCAGTGTTGCCAAACTTACACTTCCAGCTATTCCCAAGTCACTCATCTAGGTACTGACCAGACTGAATGTTGCTTAAAATAATTAACAACTGGGTGCTATTACCCATTACACCAACCGCACATCCAAATTTACACTACCAGCTATTCCCACTAATTAATTCTTATACATATATATATATATATATAACTATTATTATTATTATTATTATTATTATTAATAGAAATCTTATAAGTATAAGAAACTATACTCGCTCGGAAAACCTTCGTTGTATTGATTTGCAAATAAACAAGCCAATACCAAACGGAAAAAAGCTATAAAAAAGAAAGAACCAAGAACATGTACGTTAACCGAAAATAATCGTCCAGCATACGAGTTCAAAGCCCAAAGAAAAATGTATATTTAATAATAATAATAATAATAAAAATTTTTAATATAGACAAAAAGAGTTTACTCAATACAAAGATGCAACTTCGTTTCGGTGCATTTCAATTGCCCCTCGACTGGTGAGAACCAAAATGATTATGAACAATTCTGCTTGTAAGCAAGCCATTTTGTAATATAATAATTTTAGAGGTGGCGATTTCTTCTTGGTATGTTGAATACAAAATTATTCTTTTTTTTAAATAAGCAGTTTTGATTTAGAAATTAAAATATAAGTAGAAAAATATATAAAAGTATGGGATATTAATGTAACTTTTATAGGAAAATTTTCACCTAGATTGTATAACATGTAGAATAAGTATGGTGTAAAACAATTTCTCTTAAAAAGGTTTTACTAGTAATATATATGAGCAGAAAAAAAAAACATTTTAAGAACCATAATCTAAGATAATTTAGTTGAGAGGTATATAAGAGGTTCGAAAGTATATCAAAAGAGGTGAGGTATAATTTTAAGTGTTTATTATTTTTAGATTAAATTAGAGAACCGAATTCCAGTTTCAATTTGTTTAGTTATTTTCATTTACGAGCAAAAGGAAAGGTATAAACCCAACTCTTCTCCTGTGGGGTATTTAGAAACTAATTAGATATTCTTTTTTTATCTATCTATCTATCTATCTATCTATCTATCTATATATATATATATATATATATATATATATATATATATATATATATTCTTGAACCTATCTATATATTGATATATAAGAATTAGAGACTAAATCATTATTATCTCTCCACCAAAAAGATTCTTACAATCTAAAAGTATTTCTGGCGGTAAATAACCTGCAATGGATGGTAAAACATAAAAATACGAATCAATCAATCACCGCGACACGGTTATTTTGTTCCACGATTCAAAGACTCACCGCTCACATTTTAGTTGAAAAATTCTCTACGACATGAGGATTCAGTACTTCTTTGTATTTGAAAGAAAATACAATTTGTAGAAATTTTAGCTTGAGTCATTAGTAATTTCCGACGTCCTGGGTATGATTATAAACTACATGCGGCCCCCACCCTAACCAGGGTTACATAGTACTTGTTAGGGTTCAAGCTATGGGTAAATAGTTAACCCCCAAACTTGGGTCAAAACACTATGAAAGTATCAAAATAGATTTTTATAGTAAAAATTCCAGCAATACATTTTTGAAAAAAAGTATTACGTGCAATATATTTCTTCAAAAAAAAAAAAAAAAAAAAAAAAAAAAAATTACCAGGAATACATTTCTGAGAAAAAAAAAGATTTACCAGAAATACATCTCTGATTAAAATAGTACCAGCAATACATTTCTGAAAAAATATTACCAGCAATACATTTCTGAAAAAAAAAGTATTACCGGCAATATATTTCTGAAAAAAAAAATTACCAACAATACATTTCTGAAAAAATATTGCCAGAAATACATCTCTGAATAAAATATTACCAGCAATACATTTCTGAAAAAAAATATTAGCAGAAATACATTTCTGAATAAAATACTGTGTAACCCGGATATAAGAGACCCTGATATAAGAGAAACCCGGATATAAGATATATTTTATCTGGTCCTAAATTGGAGCCATACCTACCTAAACAAAATAGACCAAACCCGGATATAAGAGAAACCCGGGTATAAGAGACTTCTTATCCGGTTCAGACAACTCTCTTATATCCGGGTTACACTGTAGTACCAGCAATACATTTCTGAAAAAATATTACCAGCCATACATTTCTGAAAAATATATTACCAGCAATACATTTCTGAAAAATATATTACTAGCCATACATTTTAAAAATATTATCAACAATACATTCAAAAAAAATATTACCAACAATACATTTGATTCTCGAGAAAAATCCTTTTTACAAAAGGACGTCAACGAAACCTTATATAAAAACTGATTTTTTACAAAGAACAAATATTCTATTCATACGAACCTATACTAAAAATCTTGTCGACATTAAATAAACCATTGATTGGTGATATGCCGTACAACAAAATAAACGAAACCAAACCAGTAATTTCCGTTCTGAGAAATCAGTTGTAATGATGAATGTCTAACCCCTACCTGACAATCTTAACAGGTAGGGGTTGTATATAACCCATTTTTCATTACCTGTTAACAGGTAATGAAAAATGGGTTATATACAACAATGTTCAGCGAAGAAGTGAAGGATAAATTTCCACAAGCAAAGGCTGAAACCTTTCTTGGGGTGAATTAACTGAAAAGAAAATTTCATGTTGGCTTCTAATCCCACATGTTTTACTTTTGCGTTTTTTTTTTAATTTCTTCTGTTTAGTTTTTGGTTGCTTTTACTCAAAGTTTATTTTTCTCTTTTTCCTTCCAATTTTCGCACTTAAGTCTACATTCAATTTCTTTCTTTTTTTTTTACAAATATGCCCAAGTATTGCATCGGATGAAAAATAACCTAAAACAGCTTTTCGTCTTTTTTTTTTTTTTTTCAAATACTGAATATCCGTCAAGTACATGTGAACTCTTCACCTTCTCTAAATTTGAATCCAATCAAATAATTTTCTTTATTTATTTTGTCTATATTTTCATTATACATGAACGAAAGGGGAAAAAATAAGCAATATCTTTGAAAGAGAAAATGGTTGCAAGCTGAGTGAGAAGACAAGCGTGAAATGTGCATAATGACATTGGCAAGATAAGGGGCTCAAATAAGAACGGAAATGAGAGAAAGGCAGAAAGAGAGAGAGAAAGAAAGAGAGAGAGAGAAAGAAAGAGAGAGAGATAAATGGAGGAACATAGAAAGAGAGAAAAAGATGTAAGACGTGATAGAAGAAAAAGGAATCAGTAGCGGTTTCTTGAGAAGGAGCGGTACGATGTTGAATTCTGGAGGAGGAGGAAAAAATGAAAAGAAATAATAGGGTGAGAGAGAAAGTCTTGAGAATGTAAGAGAGGGAGAGAGAGAGTTTTTAAAAGAAAACAAAAGAAAATAAAGAAGAGATAAAGGAACAAAGAAAGGTGCGATTGACATTATATCGTTTGCGACAAATGAAGATAGGTGGGAAAAAAAGAGAGTGACGGGAAGAGGGAAAAGAGAGGCGAAGAGGAAGATAGAATGAATAAGAAAGGGAAAAATAAAAAAGAGACAAAATGAAAGATATTAAAAATGAGAAAAAGAAATTAAAGAGAAATATATATATATATATATATAGAGAGAGAGAGAGACATTTTGTATTTGGGTAGCAAATCTTCTTTAAAACATGTTTCCTTGAATGTCACTGATAAGGGGAATCTTATTTTTTTCTTACGTTTTAACTTGTTTTAAGTCAACAAGGAAAGTATTAACGTGCCCTTTAAAAAAAGGTTAAAGGATTGTCGAAAAGGCCAGTGAACCACGAGCATTATTAACAGATTCCAAAAAGAAAACTGTAAGAACATTAGAAACACTTAATCAAAATAAGATTTCCCTTATATGTAACATTAAAGGAAACACAGACATACACACAAATATAGCAAATTTTAATACACACTTATATATATATATATATATATATATATATATATATATATATATATATATATATATATATATATGGTCCGATAGTTAAATTATCGTGATTTTATATTTTCAATTTCGCGCATGCGCATTGTTTGATTTTGTCGACTGCACAGTACAGTAGGGTCAGTTGGGCACTGCCTGTGCGAAAAAGACCACTATGACGCAATTCACTCCGCTAGAAATTTGGAAACGGCATGCTGCACTTCTTAGCATTCGCGTCAGAAGTTCCAATACGAACATTTCAGTGTCTTTGAATATCAATCTGATGACGACATTGCAGAGGATTCAGAAAGAGTTCGTTGAGTCTAATGGTGATTACGAAAGGAAAACACACTCTGATCGTTCTGATAAGATGAGAACTCCCAAATTTGTTGATGAGGGCTTCAGACTCAACACGAAGGCCTACATCAAGTGTCTTGAGTAGATAGTGCTGTACTGAGTCAAGAGGGTGGCTGCTGGAAGACCGCATGTGTGACAACAGGTCTTTGCACCATGCCACACATTCAGAATTACACAGTCATGGCTGTCAGTCAATTTCTGCGACCACATTACCACTTACCCCTAATTCCCCAGACTGAAAACCCCTGAATATTATCTGTGGGACGCAGTTGAGGGAGAGACCAACAAAACTCCTTGTAACACCAAAGATGAACTAAAGGTAACCGTTATGGCAGCATTCAACAACTTAAACAAGTAGATCGCCCAGAAGAATTGCAGTAGATTGCGAAGTCGTCTGGAGGCCGTGGTTGAAATCATTGACGATTTTATTGCATAAATTTACTCTCTATCACTTCAAGATATGTAAGATGTGAAACTTTGCTACATATATCTGTTAAAATGAGATGTCAATGTTATTTTCATTTTGGCGTAATTTAGGCGACAATTTATCCATCGCACTCTGTATTCTTGGCTAGAATTTTATTAGCTCAGTCTTGCTTCCACCCAGAACTAATGCTACAACCATGGTCCCTCATATAATAAAGCTCGATACAGTTTAAGGATCTCTTAACAAATGGGAGATGGCAAAGTCAAACAAGTAAAACCATTTAAATATAAAGGAAGTGTTTTAACAGAAGATGGAAAGTGCGACAGTGTAAATCGAAGGTGCACTGGGATAACGAAAGATGCCTTTCAAAAGATAAGCAAAGTATGAAGCGACAGGTAAATTTTGTTAGAAACAAAGGAAAAAAATAAACACGGCACATAGAAGTAAATGCCGTGAATGCAGTACTTTTCATTATCAAAATGAACAGTCATACAAACTTTTTTGATCAAAACTATAAAAATTAACATAATCTATATAAAGGTTATATAAATAATACGTAAAAATGTTTAAAGAAGAATCTGCAATATTATTTGTCTTGACCTGGCATCTGGGCTTCAGTCACTTTCTCACTGCCGGCAACCTCATGTATTATACTATGCCTTTTCTATAAATATTTTCATGGTAATTGTTCTGATGAACTCTCCTCAATGGTACCTAGACTTTATGAATTTAAGCGCAGTACTAGATTGGCAATAAGGTCTCAACATTATATACGTTCATGGTAACTTAATACTTTCACGGTAAGTGCTCCGACGAGCTACTTTCGCTGGTTCCCAAACTGCATGGATTTAAACGTGCTACTAGGTTGGCATCTCAGTCCCGCCATTCCAATGTCGAAACGGTTAAATGTAGCCGTTTCTTCTACTCCAATCACTTCATGTCTCACACTTCCCGTCTGTGGATCTCTCTTTCTGTTACTCGCTTCCCTGATAGCTCTAATCTTCAATTATTCAAATGCAATGTCAATCGACATCTCCAGATGCCTTGATCTAATTCCCCGCCCTTCTCTTCATCCTTTCCTCTATCACGCCTCTTTACTCTTGCCCCCACTCTCTGTAACCCCTTGCGTGTTAGTGACACTCTTGCCTTGCTTGGGGTGAAAAGCTTAAAGTTGGAATGGCTAAATGGAACTATAAATGCTAACAATATCTTTAGGGTGACAGTACAGACCACCTTCACGTTATATATATATATATATATATATATATATATATATATATATATATATATATATATATATATATATGTGTGTGTGTGTGTGTGTGTGTATAGTTCTGAAAAGTATCTAATGCTTCACTGCCCCTCTTAATAATTTTTTCATGCGAATTTTTCCGACGAGCTTTATTCTTTGATATCTGGACTTTACAAATTTCAACGTAGTACTAGATTGGCGGTAAGGTCTCATCATTTCGATATTGAAATGGCTACATGCAACCGTAAGAAATATGCTAAAAGCTTATTCTCGCTTATGTAAATCTCTCTCGGCTTATGACTTTACATTCATGATATAGATATAATTTATTTAAGTAAATGTTCTGCTTTTTAATTAAACAGCAATAATTAATAAAAAAAGCAGAGTATTTACTTAAGTAAATTTTATCTATAAAAATAACGTATAACAAAAAAATATATTAAATAATTGTTGGGCTTAATCCATTTCATAATCTGAAGTCTTTGTTTACATTAAGACGCGTTTCGTGTGCAGAAATGATCAATCGAGAAAAATCGTCCTAGGTCTGTATATAAAACAGTAATAAACAGTAATAAACAGTAATTCCGACTTTGCAAACCAGACCCATCTCTGTCGCTGATTGTTTAACAACACGTTAGATCATTTAACGGGTCCTATTAGGGTTACAGGTTCGGTTCTTGTCAGAGAGCGCATATTTCCTATGAAATTTCTCGAACATTTAGGCCGGCAAATGTAAAATAAAATATTTTAATTAAAAAAAACAGAGCATTTATTTAAATTATATCTTTGAAAAAAACCCATAAACAGAAATATATTAAATAATTGCCGGACTTAATCCATTCATTTTATATATATATATATATATATATATATATATATATATATATATATATATATATATATATATATATATATATATATATATATATATATAAGTAACGAAAATCTTGGTAATATCCGTATGGATAATCAAAATTAATATGAAAACCTGAGAGCGCAATGTTAAGTCAGTGCGATTAATTTAATTTAAAGAAAAACAGGCCACTTTAAGGCTCCATTTGTAATAATTTATCTCACCAGAGAATTTTATTTTTCTCTGGATCTTCAGACTTCACTTTCAAAAAGTGAAACGAAAGATGAATTTAAAATTTACACTTTTGACGGGCAGTATTAAGCTTATATAAGTTAACATAGAAGGTGGTGGGGAATAGTGTGAGAGACATGGTCGAGTTTAGAGAGAGAAGAGAGTTTTAAAATTTATTTTTATATTTCTTTTTATTATAATATTTAATATTGAGGAAGGAGGGTAAGGATCAGACATTGACCTATTTCATCGGTCAACTCAACGGAAATGTTATATATATATTACGAAATGGAAAAAGTTCGACAATTTATTTATTAAAGACATTTTTATGTTTAACGTTCTTTTTATAGATACAAGTATTTAAGTAAATGCTCTGTTATTAATAAACAGTATTAAATAACATTTACCGGCCTGAATGTCCGAGAAAATTTCATAGAAAATATTCGTCCTTGGACAGGATTTGAACCTGCATCCTATACGGAACCGTCATTTACGCTGACGTGCCTTGACCGCTCAAGGATCGTTCGGTAGGCAAGGTAGAATTTACTGTTTATAAACTTCAATCTTCCATGAATCTCGTACATTCATAACTGCTCATAGTGTATCGAATGTAAACAAATGACGTCATATATTACGAAATGGACAAAGTCCGACAATTTATTTATTAAAGACATCTTTTATGTTTAACGTTCTTTTTATAGATACAAGTATAAGATACAAGGCACGTCAGCGTAAATGACGGTTCCGTATAGGATGCAGGTTCATTTTGAAAGTGAAGTCTGAAGATCCAGAGAAAAATAAAATTATCTGGTGATATATATATATATATATATATATATATATATATATATATATATATATATATATATATATATATATATGTTTTATTGAATAATATAAAGATATTGTATCTACTTATTTTTATACCGATCCTTTCCAGTTGCGAAATCACTTTCTTGGTATTAATATGAAATTCATCAAGGCAGGCGCTGTAATTTCTTTAACGAACTTTCGCCCTTTTCCAAGATCATCTTCAGGGGTAAATTACGAAGACAAAACCTATTAGAAACTTAGATTAGTAGCAATAAGTTATATGATGTTTTTCATTATGTTGCAATGTTTACGCTATAATAGAACCACTCGAGGTTACAGAGAAAGAGTTTTAGTTTATGGGGATATGTGGGGAAGAAAACTGTTAAGCCTAGACTTGTACAGGTTAAGATCCTAGTGATCGCGGAAGCATCATCTTAGGCAGCGGTTCGGGGGAAGCTGCTCGAGTGGAAAATATATTTCACCATACAGCGCTACGATGTTCATGGTATGACTGGGAAGTGAAGAATGGATAGCCCCTGTTCATATATGGCAGCCAACTCCATTTTTGGCTTGATCTGGCTCCTGTAAAGGTAGGAGATGACAGGAAGAGTTAGGTAGGAGTGGTTCATGGAAGTAATTTCCAGAATCTACGATGTATGCGACCTACTTGAGGACTCGGTTGAATTTAAGTCTGGATAGACGCTAAAGTCAGAGTCCACTCAGTGATGGAGATTATCTAAGCTACGCTTAGATATGGCACAAGGCCGAAACTATGGAGCGCCCAGTGAAGATCGAACTTACTACCCAGTCATAATTGTTCAAGCGCGACAAACTTTCTAACGCCTGCTCCACATCGAAGTACCCAAATGATATTCAAACTGTATCTTAGATATGGCACGAGGCCGAAAATATGGAGCGCCCAGTAAGATAGAACTCACTATTCAGTCATAATTGTTCAAGCGAGACAAAATTGCGAACGATTACACCACATCGAGATTCCCAAATGATATTCAAACTGTATCTTAGATATGGCACAAGGCCGAAAGTATGGGGCGCCCAGTGAAGATCGTAAATAGTGAAACAAGCTTGCCAAACATTACACCACATTCAGGTGCCCCCAAATTTTTTTCTAAGCTCATCTTAGATGTGGCACAAGGCTGAAAATATGAGGCACCCAATAAGGATCGAACTCACTGCCCTGTCGTAATTGATCCAGAAAGACAAGGTTGTTAACCATTACTCCACGTCGGAGTGCCCGAATCCGCTGAGTGACGATGAAACATCAGTGATAATTCTTCATTATTTTTAAAGAATAAAGTTGATAAATAAAATGGAAATTATTTATGAAGGAACCTAAAAGTCAATCACCTACACCTATCTTTCGGTTTTGAGCGTGTATTTTTATTTAAAATACTAATATTTTCGTAGTATATGTTTTAGGTCTTTATATTATAAACATTTCTTAGTTAACTGGGCCATCATATACATGGACCCAGGGTGACGCATAACTGCCTCGTTCTAAGGTGTGATGAAAAGTTCCACAACTCCTCATCAAGTCTTTCTTATTATAAAATAAAAAAAAAAAAACTGATGTTTTGTCATTGTTTAAAGTTTGAGAAGTAGGCCGGCCGGGTACCCTTCAGCATTTACTTGCTGTATAAATACATAGAAACATACGTACCTATAGGTATATGCAGATATACAGCTCTATCTAACGTATAAATATTTTCATTTATGCATATATATATATATATATATATATATATATATATATATATATATATATATATATATATATATATATATATATATGTTTGTGTGTGTGCATGCATATATATGTATACATATATACATATAAATAAGAATTATATATATATATATATATATATATATAAGAATTGTTGAAAGACATATCGATAAACGCATATATATATACGTAAATAATTATTATATATATATATAAATATATATATAAGAATTGTTGAAAGACATATCGATATACATGAATATATATATATACGTAAATAATTCTTACGTTTATATATATATATATATATATATATATATATATAAGAATTGTTGAAAGACATCGATATACATGCATATATATATATATAAGAATTGTTGAAAGACATATCGATATACATGCATATATATATATATATATATATGTATAGATATACATATCTATGTATGTATGTATGTATGTATATATGCATGTATATAGATATGTCTTTCAATAGTTCTTCCCCCGCTACATATTGAAATGTTTATCGGCAGAAAAAAAAAGCTGTTCCCAAACTCACACGTACATTTATTAAGTAATGGCTAAAATCAACAAAGAAATGAAAAAGAGAGTAAGTAATAACGGAATAACGTTACGTTTGGTTCAATGAAGGTGCCATACTTACTGAGCTATGCTGGTAGATGAAACTAAGTGAATTTGTATGTTGGGGGGGGGATGAGTGCGACGCACCAAAAACAAACAAAAAGGAGATCTTATCAATTTGACTATTTTACTAATGCAAGTCTAGACAAAAATATCACCTTTCAGTTCAGGTTGGGTTATTTTCATTTAAGAATTTTCATTTTTGCCGGGAGAAATGATAAATTTAATTGATTGAAAAACAGAAAAGCTAACAAACTCCATCCCGGCCACAAGACGTTAGTACCCTTCGCCACAGCCAAGTGACAATAGGATTGTTACGGCCGTGTGACTGAGAGAGTTGGGTATTTACTGCCTCTATTGCGGTTGGTGTTCGATCCAAGGTAAACAAAAAAAAAAAAAAAAATAATAGGAGGCTAGATGATTTACAATGTACATGCTATGGAGTCTTTTAACCTGCTTTAGTTATTAGTTAACGTGATAGCTCTAAGTCGTCATGCCCCGGTAAAACCGTTTCAGCTGGCGGGTATACTCAAAGGAAGGGACGGTGTTAACCGGTGTCTACTGGGCGGAAGATATCCTCAGTGCAGGTCACCGCCCATGGTTGAAGGTTTCCTCAGATGAACTACAACGACAACGTGTACCCGACCAATGCGAGCCAACTCATTGTAGAACACAGGCTGTGATTTAACCTGGAGCGGAATGGGCTCAGCTAAGGTAAAACGCCTAAGACACGATACATGATCAGTACACCCCCCCAAAAAAAACAATCGTGGAAAACCCGGTACTAGACACATTACCGAGACAGATGGGGGAGATTGGTGGACAGCTTAGCATGTCGGTGCCTTTCGGGAAAAGAAGAAGAAGTAGAAGAATTTATTTTGAGCCAAATATTATAATCATACGGAAAGACATACATACATACATACATACATATAACTGACATCTATTCAAACATGGCATGTGGAACTAGGACAGTCTACCCCAGGGAGCGAAATAAAGGGTTCAGTTCGAAATTCCAACCACCGGAAGAGGGCCGGAGCGTAGAACGGCCGAAACGTTGTGATAAATATGGGGACAAAGATGAGGACAATAGTCCGAATAATGTAAATAATGAACATAATACTTCATCTCAGAAATATAGACTGACTCATTGTGTGTGTATATATATATATATATATATATATATATATATATATATATATATATATATATATATATATACACACACGGAACGGCTGTTGTTTCCGTCGTCTTCAAGTCAGAATTGAAGAAAGCACTGTAAGGACATTTCGTTGGAATCTCTGATGATAAGAAGGGTTATAAATAATAAATTAACTTATCAAATCCGACGACGAAAAAGTGTCTGTTTACCTGTTTGATTGCTATATATATATATATATATATATATATATATATATATAGGAGGAGGAAAATGACTAATTACCGACACCGAGGTTCGAGCGTAACACTCTGGACTTATGAAAATGTTTTCCCCCAGTTCTATAAATAGCAGTGTCAGGCTACTGAGTGCGGTGATTATTGAGTGACTTTTGAGTTGAACTATCCAGTCGAATTAGTGTGAATTAATGTGCGTAGATGATTTGGGTTTTGATTTAGGATTTACCGGACGTTAAGCCGAGCCGCGCTACTAATAAGGTTTTCACTGAATTGTTTATTTTTGGTTGACTTATACTCCTTTGTTCTAGTTAAGTATTTATTTGCTGTTGAAATTAAAGAATGTTTTATTTTACATTGATATCTTGAGTTAAACTTAATCATTAACGGCCACCATACGTCAAATATATATATATATATATATATATACATATATATATATATATATATCGTCTTCCACTCATCTGATAGCTTTAAGCCGGGATACACACACACACACGCACACACACAAACATACACACCCAACCAAAACACACACACATACACGCATATATATATATATATATATATATATATATATATATATATATATATATATATATTCAGTTGTATGGATATGAGTTTGTAACCGTGTGTATCGCACTTTTTTGATTATCAGACAAACAAGGTTTATTATTTAAAAATTCCATTTATTTATGTTTGTTTGTATTTGATTATGTTTGGTGGTGGAAGGGGAAAATCCTCCTTTCCGTCCGTTTTGTGATGACACTCTCACACGCACAGACGTACATACATACAGGTGTACACATTATAGTTCACGCAAACACGCCCATATAAACAATCCGAGATTAAGCGTAGATACACATCTATGCGTTCGAGCATACATACGCAATATTAATCTTATTTCGATGTCTAGATTGCACGTAGCGAAGTTTTAACGAGGAGCAGGTGAGAGTGCTATTGGTTCTTTTTAGATCGACCGTCTTCGTCCTCAAACAAATTTACACTTCTTCACTCACACAGAAATAAATGTAGATGTGCACATACACTCCTATTTGTCTGGGCCATGCATCACCCCTTTGACTGAGTGGGTTCTTTGTCTAATGATCGCAAAATTGTGAAACCCATGGTCACAAACTCATGGCCATACAACTCAATATATTAGCTCTATCACTGATATTTTACACTTTCCAATAAGTACCGAGCATATATATATAATCGAACCTGCATCCTGTACGGAACCGCCATTTATCCCGGCGTGCCTAACCGCTCGGCCACAAAGGATTGGCAAGGTCGAATTTACTGCTTATAAACTTCAATCTTCCATGAATCTCGTACATTCATAACTGCTCATGGCGTATCAAATGTAAACAAATGACGTCATACATTAAGAAATGGACAAAGTCCGACAATTTATTTATTAAAGACATTTTTTATGTTTAACGTTCTTTTTCATAGATACAAGTATTTAAGTAAATGCTCTGTTTATAATAAACAGTATTAAATAACATTTACCGGCCTGAATGTCCGAGAAATTTTCATAGAAAATATTCGTCCTTTCATGGAAGATTGAAGTTTATAAGCAGTAAATTCGACCTTGCCAACCGACTGATCCTTTGTGGCCGAGCGGTTAGGCACGCCGGGATAATTGGCGGTTCCGTATAGGATGCAGTCAATCGAAGAGGATTTGAACCAAATGAAATTTGTAAATGCCTTCAAAATGAGCAGAACTGAGAAAGTTGTCACTAGAACAGTGTCGAATTTGTTCAGCAATAAGAATTAATTCGAAAATTTAATCTAAAATGTTACGGATACGGTAGAGGAAATAGACGCATACGCGATAAAGAAAATTGACAGAATACCGTGTACCTTTTGTGGATATCGAAATGAAAGAGAAAAACAAAAATGTCCGGCATATGAAGAAATGTGAAAAGTGTTTCAAAATGAATCATTTTAAACGTATGTGTAAATTAAAAAAAAAAAAAGAAACAAGTAGAGACAGTCCAACAGAATGAAGAGGAAATAAATATGAACAACTTTTCATTGAAAAAATGTGAAAGGGTTATTAAAAATTTGAATCAGTAATGTTTTATTAGACATGCAACTAGATACGGGAAGTGACGTGACGTTGATACACAGAAATTTCTGGAAGAAATTAGGAAAACCAAGATTAAAGAAAAGTCTTTCGATAGATCCATGATCAAATCATTAGGCTATTTTTAAGCCTACGTGGAACTAAAAAATAAGTTTGACGTATTACCAATTATCGTGGCAAACTGTGAAAATAATTATGCTCTAATAGGAAATAATGCATTGAAGATAAATTCGACAAAATTAGTAAACAAAGTCAAGGCGAAAGAAATTGGAATGTTAGAAAAAACATGGAACAAATTTGACACTAATAGAAAATGTCTCCACACCATATTTTCCTCTATAGTTGTGGAAAAACCAAAAAAAGATTACTGGAACAAAATCTACTTGAACTTATTCTGCCAGGAGGGAGCAAATGGGCCTCTCCGTTAGTAATTTTTAGAAAGAATAATGGGATTCAACGCATTTATGCTTACTACAACATAAGTGTAAACCACATAATATGTACAGACTCATATCCGATCCCCAATGTAGAATGAACTTTGAACTCCCTTTCGAGTATGGAGACATTCTCTTAAATTGATCTAAAGTTGACATACCGTCAATTACATATTGGCGAAGACTTTAAAGAAGTCGCAACAATAAACACGTAAATGGCCTTAAGATGGAAAAGAGTACCATGTGGAATTAAAAACACAAATGCGATTTTTCAAAGAGCTATAAAGGTAGTTAGTAGTAGCAATATGAAAAATACAATATGCTACCAGGATGACATTTGTGTTGGTGCAACGACGGAGAATTAAAATAGAAAAAAGATAAAAAAAATACAGTATGGTGTTGAATAAATTAAAATATGCTGGATTAACAATTAACAAAAAAATATGTGTGTGCAACACGAAAATAATATCATTTTTTCTGATATTCCATATCTAACGAAGGTATATCATCAGACCAATCGTTAAATGACAAAATATTAAAATTTGAAGTACCTAAGAATAAAAAGAATTGGAATCTTTCTTAGAACTTGTAAATTTCTACAGAAGATATATAGAGCGATACTCCGAATTGACAGAACCTTTTGCTGTTTTAAGAAAAACGAATGTGGAATTTATTTGGACAAAAGAACAAGTGGCTTTTGAAAATTTAAAACTGTTCTGGCGAAGAAGCCAGCTGTAAAAATAATCTACCCTAGAAAGGAAATAATAATAAGAACTGACGCTTTCAATTTCGAAAATATTAGTTCCAAATGGACATCCTATTATGTATCTCTCGAGAAAATTGGCAAAAGCTGAATCGAACTACTCAAATATTGGGAAAGTAGCTTTGACCACAATATGGACGACAAATAAAGCTCATCTGTTTTTGAGTGAAAAGAAATTCCTACTAAAGTCCAACTATAGACCTTTAGAATTCGTATTTAATCGTAAGAAGGAACTTCCTAAGGTAACGTTTCCTAGAATTCTAAGATTAGCCTTAATATTAATGACGTTTGACTTTTATATTGAGTACATGAAGGGCAATACCATTCGGCCTGTAGACGCTTTTTCGAGATTGAGGTTCATTACTTCTGAAAGTAAGAAAGAAGAGGAACATTTTCAATGATGCTTTTTTACACTGGTTCGAAACTGATATTTTGTCGGTAGACAAATTAATTGAGGATATGAAGCGAGATCCCATATTGAACAGTATATTGTTCAGGATAAAAAATAAGTGGAATAATAGCTCAGGGGCACAAAGTTTTAAAGGGGTTAAACACAAGATAACCGTAGAAAAGTGTTTTATTTGTAATGGAGACGTATTGGTTCTGCTAGCAACGCAAAGGAGCAAAATGAAAAAACAAAACAAAAAAAACATGTATGACATTGTTAGTTGCGGAATAACGTCTGCGCAAAGGAGATTAAAACTAGAGGCATAGTGGTCAGGATATTCTACAGACGTAGAAGAATACATCAAAAAAGGTTTAAAACGTTCATTGAAAGAGGAAGATTCAGACAGGCAAAAACACATACATGGCCCCAAAAAATCCCAACCTTGGGTCAGAGTACACAGGTATCATACCCAGGTTAATAGAGTGACATTATTACTATTACTAATAGATTCGTATTCAGGCTGGTCAGAAGTAATACAGGTTTCCAACAAAAGAAGGTCGACCGTGAAACAAGCGTTAATGATCATATTTTCAAGAAATGAAATTACGAAAACGCTAGCATCTGACAACGCCCCAGAGTCCTGTGAGGAGGAACTATGTCAGTGGTTGAGAAAAATTGGGTGAAAACTATATAAAGCCTCCGTACCATCCGCAATGAAACGGTTTAGCAGAAAGGATGGTGCAAACTATAAAAAAAAAACGGATTGGAAATATGTGTAGAACGGAAAGAAAAGATAAAAACATTTCTTCTTAGATTGTTGCTAAGCTATAGGACAATACCACATGCTGTAAGATCGAAAAGCCCGCCAAATTAGACAAATTAGAACCCTGCTGACTATACCCGTTGCTATCAACAAAAAGCTATTGTGTAAAAAGAATAGTGAATCTAATCTACAAGAGGCAAGATATTTTTTCAAGCAATTGACCCCACGAGAGTCGGGAGTAACACAAACACGCAAGGGGTTTACAGAGAATTAAGGATAAGAGTAAATAGGCGTGTTTGAGAAAAGGATACAGAGAAGGACGGGGAACAATCTCAGGGTGCCAGATGTCGATTGACATTACACTTGAATATTTGCAGATTATAGTCATCGGGGAAGCAAGTAACGGGAAGGGAGTTTCACAGACAGGAATTGCGAGAGCAGAAGCTGTTTGAGTAGAACAGACGTTTACATTTAACCGTTTTGACAGTGAAATGGTGGGACCTAGATGGCAGCCTGGTAGCTCGCTTAAGATTCGTGCAGTCTGGGAACCAGTGAAAGTAGCTCGTCGGAACAGTTGCCGTGAAAATATTTGTAGAAAAGGCAGAGGGCCGCCACGGTACGTCTTTGAGAAAGCGACTGTAATACAAAGTGGACAGAAGACTATTATAATATAATAAAATGGGAATGGGATATGAGTGTATGCAGACCAAGTTAGATTGCAACACATATCGTTGAAGCAATGCACAGGGAGACCGAAAGTAATGGAGGCGAAAATGTCACATGATGAACTAGACTCTGAAATTGTGAGTAATATACACTCTGAAGATGAACAATCTGCGGAAGAACACTCTTATGAAGAAAGAAAGAGATAACAATCTCCCATATCTAGACAATTTCTTAGGGAGATGTTGGAAGACAGTGAGGAGACAAAAGATCCCAGACAAAGTACTAGAGAAAATGAAGGGATAAAACCTCTTTGGTGCAGGGAGATGAGGTGAATCTTTTACATATTGTCACAAAGACTATAAGTAGCTACAGCTATTACCCATGAAGCTGTTGAGTGCATGCTACTTCCGCTGAGTCAGTAACACTTCCCTACAGTATTGAAGCAACCAATGGTATAAATCTGTATTATTTTGGTGATGATTTTGTTCTCTCTTCGAGTCTATTAAATGGTAGACTGGATACTGTAATACCCAGAGAAT
>OZ010585.1:49895988-50005988 GCA_963932145.1 Acanthosepion lycidas
ACGTATTCCTTGGACGAAGTGTTGGTTAAAAACGAATATTCAGAAGAATGCTTTTCCGCGTTTTTAAATCTATTTATATGTTCTGTGGTGTCTAAATTCTGTTCACACACACACACACACACACACACACACACACACACATATATATATATATATATATATATATATATATATATATGTTAACCGGTAGCGCAACTCGGAGTTTCATGGACAACGCAATCCTCAGGTGCTGAGTATAGACTGACCATTATGTAATTTAGAATTTAATAAAAAATATCTAGTTACCGCAATGTTGGTGCAGTCAAATATTATATGGTCTAAAATAAAATATATATATATATATATATATATATATATATATATATATATATATATATATATTCTGAGATGAGGTATTATGTACACTATTTACATTATTCGGACACATGGTACAGTGGATAAAAGGCGTCGGTTAGATCCAGTGATAGGACCCAAAGTGTGTGAGTTCAATACCCGTTTAAGGTAGTGGAAAACTTTGAGAGGGGAATTAACACGAGATAACTGATAACTGACATCCATTAAACATGACATGTGGAACTAGAACAGTCTATCCCAGTGAGTGAAATAAAGGGTTCAGTTCGACATTCCAACCACCTGAAGAAGGCCGGAACGTACAACGGCCGAAACGTTGTGAAACATATGTCGACAAAGATGAGGCAAATAATCCGAATAATGTAAATAGTATATATATATATATATATATATATATATATTAGGACCTCGAATAATTCTCGCTGTTTTCCATTAGATGACTTTCCTAGAACTGCGTAAGTGTAATTTCAGATGGTAACGCATCTATAAGGAAGTACTATAAGCAATTTTGAAATTTGGTGTATGTTATTTCACCGAAGTGAAACCAGCATTGGTTTTCATGACGTTAAAAGTGTCGGATTTCGTGCCAAAGAAAGTAGATTTGCGGCGAATTTTACTGCACTACTTTATTCAAAACAAATCTATAGTTGAAGTCCACAGAATTCTTGTTGATACTTACGGCGACCATGCTCTGTCGAAAAACAACATGCAGAGATTGATTTCGACGATTCAGAAATACTGATTTTGATGTTGAAGATACTTCATGAAGACTCCTGTCAGACGAAAGCTGAACTTGCAGAATCATTAGGAGTTGATCACATCACAGTTTCGTAACTTCTGAAAACAAATAGGTGTTGTAAGATTTGAAGTCGAGAAACGTCGAACGACGTCTTCTCATGTGTGAACAGCTGCTTCAACGGCAGAAAATGAAAGTATTTTTTGCATTGTATAGCGATGAAAAGTGGACACACTACGATAATACTAAGCGTAGAAAATCGTGGGGTAAGCCCAGCCATAAACATCGGCGACAAAGCCGAATATCCATGGTTCGAAGCTTCTGCTCTGCATTTGGTGGGATCAACTGGGTACAATTTATTATGAGCGGCTCAAACTGACCGAAACCATCATAAGAGATCGCTATCGATTACAATTGATGCGTTTGGGTCGAGCATTGAAGAAAAAACGACACGACAAAGTGATTTTCAAGTGACACCGTTAGATCACATGTTGCAAAACGGGTGAGAACCTACTTGGAAACGCTTAAATGGGAAGTCCTACCCAATCCGCCGCATTCACCAGACATTGCCCCGTCCGATTATCATTGTTCCGATCGATGGCACATTTGCTGGCCGAACAGCACTTTCATTCTTCTGAAGATGCCCAAAACTAGCACAGCTGGTGGTTAACCTCAAACGAATTGTCGTTTTTCCGACGTGGGATTCAAATGCTGCCAGAAAGATGGGGATAAGTAGTGTCTAGCGATGGACAATAATTTCAGTAACATGTTTATTTTTAAATTTCGTAAATAGAAATTAATTTTCCTGGGAAGTCAGCGAGAACTTATTCAAGGTCCTAATATATATATATATATATATATATATATGCATAGAGAAAAGAAATATAGTATATTAAAAATTAAGAGTGAAAATATTTCAAATCGTAGTTAAATAAAGCGTATTCTAACCTAAACACCCCGCAAAAATCTTTAAATATACAAATAGAAAAAAATGCCTTAAGAATTTTTGCCGTTAACAATAAAATTTAAAAAAATCCAGACGACATGCATTTAACGGATGTCAGATTTCATTGAAAAATACATCCCTACCCCTACCAAAATGTAACTAATAACTGATACATCAAAATACAGACATAATGAACACGCAAAAAACCCTTGTCTAGTTGAAGTGGATTTATCTGTAACCTTGGAAATGTGAATTATGACTTTAGCTGTGTCTTTAAAACCCAGTAATTTTCAAAGTTACTCCAAAATTCGCTTGAAGATGAAATGGAACTAATGTCTTTAATTTAATTACAAAATTAAATTCGGAGCTTTTAGCTTCCATTTTTGAAACATGGTTAGAACTGTGTAGCGTTTAAAAAACATATTTTAAATCAATTATATATATATATATATATATATATATATATATATATATATATATATATACACACACACATGCCATGGTAATTTTTTCTTCATTTAATAAGTATTCTGTCATGGTCCCTACCTAAAACGACTGAATGAACTCTTCCTAACGCTATATATACTACGCCTCTCAAGAGAGACAAACGGTATTGAGACGGTAGTGAATCGAGTCAAGCTGATAGTAGTTCACTCCCAACCAGTCTGACAGTCATACTAACACCTTCCACTTCTTGTATTATTTTTCGTGTAATATATTCTTTGTTATTTGTACTCTTGTGTTTCGTGTTGTTCTTCCATGTTCCTAACCTTGGACCATAACAGATTCTAAGAAAATTATTAAAATATGTAGACAAAACTTGTCTAAAATACTTAATGACACATGTCTTAATAAAAACAAACTGCCAAAATATACGCAATATATATATATATATATATATATATATATATATATATATATATATATATATATAAATGTATGCCAAAGTGGAACAAATAATGCTATGATCAAGTATAGCTGATCATAGCATTATTTTTGTTGAAAATCATTTTAGTGTTTGTGAATAATTAAAGTACTTATGAATTAAATCTCGGAAAATTCTTCCGATATTCGTTTAAACATTACGATTAAAAGGTGGATTAAACGGTATTTCTGTTTATTTTAGTTTTTTTGTCTTTTCCTAAATTTACTTGGTGATTGCTTAGTTCTAAAGCGTTTATATATTTAATTTTATTATTATCAAACATTTCCTTATTGCTGGAGTTAATATATAATCTAACTTGGGCTGATTTATTGAAATTATCTAGAAACTTATGATGGTGGTTTGATTCTTAACTGATGTATCAATGAATATATATATATATATATATATATATATATGATCACTTTAGCATTGGTGGTGGGGGTGATATTTAGTTCATGATCCTTAAAAACATTTATCAGTTCTTTCTCAATCGGTCTATATATTTTGGAATTGTTTTACGGAAGAGAATTACACCGTCGTCTCTAGAGATTCCGGTGTACTTAATGTCGAAAATAAAACTTAGTTGCTATAATAACAATATTCCATCAACTCAACAGCAAAGACACATTCTCTGATATTTCTTTTGGTCCACAGAATACCATTATGGAATAATATAGGTTTTTGTGCTTAATTTATAATTTTGAGTTCGCTGACGCTAATAAGAGAGTATTTTTTTTTCTAAATTGGTGGATGCGTAACAGTCACAAATATCAAATTGGATGAACGTACATTTCTTTCTTCCTCTTTATATTAGTAAATCATTCTATGGCTTCTGCTGTTTTATGTGACTGGTTAATTTCTTGGGCATCTTGCAGGCTCTTTCAAGGATGTTTTTGCTGATTTTAACGATATTATTTTTAGTTGGGTTTAGCAATCGGTTTTGAGGGCTGTTTAGGAAATTTGCTTTGTGGTCTTTAAATGTGAAAAATGCTTGCTCTTTGTGTAATTTGTAAATCCCATTATCAATATTTAATTCAGTGGCTATTTTCTTGGCTTCGCTATTGATGATATTTTCCCAGCTGTTGGTTGCTTTTTATATAAAACTTATTAACTTCTTTGTTAAAAACTTTATAGTATATATCCACATCGATTTTGTACTGGTTATCCATCTTGTCTGCTTCGATAATTATTTTATCTGATTTTTTGACCATTGTAACGTCCTTTTGAAATAAATGAGACCTAGCTGCCAATCTAGTACTGCACTTAAATTCAGAATGTCTAGGCACCATAAAAGAATGTCCAACAGAATAATTACCATGAAAGTATTTATAGCAAACGTACAGGAAAGCCACATTACGGCGGTGGGAAAGCGACTGAAGCCGAGATGCCAGGTCAGGTGCAATAATACTGCAGATTATTCTTTGGATTTTATCAAGAATCTCTAAATATAGAGCAAGAGTACGGAACAACATGTGGTTGCAATATTCGAAGCATGAATGAATGGTCGACTTATAAATGTGTAAGATAGATTCTAGAGAGAAAAATTGTCTAGCATGACACAGTGAACCAAATTTTCTAGCAGCAGACTTAGCAATTGATTCCATATAATATTTTCACATCATGTTAGCAGCGAATGTTAGTCCGAGAAGGCGCAATGAGTCGTTCTCCTGGAGGTTAGCATCAGCCATACTGATGGAAGGCAAAAGGGGGTTTCTCAGATGATTAATAGAGAACAATTTTGATTGGGAGTCGTTGAAATTAACAAGCCATTCTTTCACTCAATTGATTTTACTTCACTTCTGGAATCCGATGTCGATTTGACTATATCGATCGGATGAGATTTACTATGTAAACAATATATACACTGTTGCTTTAAATAGATTCGTGTCGTGCGTTCATTTTCATCAAATACAAAGAACAGGCTGTTTTTACATCGAAGTTAAAAACAGAATAGCTCACATCGTCTTTAGAACAATAAAATGAACTCTGTAGGTAATTCTGCGACATTGTATATATTTATTTAAGCTATGTGAGAAATGACTCTATATTATTTCTGATAGTAAAATGATGATTATTCCATATGATAAGGTCCCAATAAAACGTGGATTTTATGTGAATTCTACTAGATAAAAATTGATATGTAGCAGAGTGAGAGGACAGTAATACCTAGTGTTGGAACTGTCACCACCATGTGTATATACATATATATATATATATATATATATATATATATATATATATATATATATGATTACTTTGTAAAAATATGATTGCTTCGCTACATAAGTTTTCTCATGTTTCAAAAACAGTAGCCAAAAGCTTCAATATTATTAATAAAATTAAATTAATATATCAAGCTCTGTTTCATCCTGTTTGAGCTTGATACTTTAATTCAATTTAATTTTATTAATTATATCTAAGTTTTTGACTCCTGTTTTTGAAACATGAGAAATCTTATGTAGCGAAGGAGTCTTATTTGAAAAAAATAATTATATATATATATATATATATATATATATATATATATATATGTGTGTGTGTGTGTGTGTGAGTGTGTGTGTGCACATATATGTATAGGATGTGTGGATAAATCGTCGTCTAAATTACGCAATAATGAAAATAACACTGACATCATATACTTCCAAAATTTCACAAAAACCTCTTGAAATACTAAAGTGTAAATTTATTCAATAAAATCAACATTGGCTTTAACCACGGCCTGTAGACGACTTCGGAATCTCCTGCAACTCTTCTGGATGGTCTTCTTATTTAAATTCGGGAATGCTGCCATAATACTTTCCTTCAGTTCATCTTTGGTGTTACAAGGAGTTTTGTTAGTCTCTCACTCAACTACGCCCCGCACATAATAACCAAGGGAGTTGCAGTCTGGGGATATAGGTGGCCAGATGTAAGGGGAGATGTGATCGAAGAAATTGTCTGGCAGCCATGACTCGATTCTTTGGATATTGTGGCATTGTGCAGAGACATGTTTCCAAATATAGGGTCTTCCAGAAGCCATACTCTCTACTCAGGACAGCAATACCTCCTCAAGGCACTTGCTTTAGGCCTCCGTGGAAAGATAATTAGAGGCATAACATCACCATAATCAGTAATCACCCCCAAAATCTTCGTAATCACCATTAGACTCGTCTATCTCTTTCGGAATCCCCTATACTCTTCTCAGATTGACACCCAAATATTCTAAAATGTTCGTACTGGAGCTTCCGGCGCGAAAGCGAGCAGTACACCATGCCGTTTCCAAATTTCTGGCGGAGGGATTTACGTCATGGTGTCCTTTACCCAACTGACCCTACTATACTATACAGCCGACAAACAAAAAACAAACAACGCGCATGCGCGAAATTAAAATATACACTTGCGACAATTTATACAACGCACTCTACACACACACACACACACACACACACACATATATATATATATATATATATATATATATATATATATATATATATATATATATACATATTTTGAACAATAAAAATTAAAAAATTAAAATCCTCAGACACACTGGGTTGTAGATTAATATTCTTTCGTTTTTTTATTATTATTCCATTTAGATTCCTCGACTAGTTTCGGCCGAAATGGCCATCATCGGGAGGAGAAATATTTCTGCTTGCTGCTAGCACTAAACTACAGAAATGAATATATATATATATATATATATATATATATATATATATATATATATATATATATATATATATATATATATATATATATATATATATATATATATAAGCAAATATATGGATATAGATCCAACAGTATGAAGAAAAAGATACGGAAAAAAAATCCTAATATAATATGCAATTAAGATTAAATCAGCATAATTGCTATTAGGATTTTTGTTTGTTTTGCCGTATATATATATATTCGACTCTCCCGTTAAATTCGACGTACGAGGGTCAAGCAGATCAGTTCCTAGAAAATCGACAGCCCGACAACACCACATGAGATTTGATTATAGTAGTGAAGTCTTTGTGCAGGACCATCCACACTTTTTGAAGGGCCGAATACAGAGACCTGGTGCACTACGCGCCACAAGGTTCCCAATTCTGAATTCAGAGTTGTCCTCCTCCTTTCACAGACAGTACGGTATCGCAGCTTCTCAGTGCGTCTAGACATCTCATTGCGTCAAGATCGGATCGAAACCCAACCAACCGGGTGTCAGTCTTTCAGAGCGCTTTTACCACTGAACTATCTACATTTAACAGGACTAAATCTAGCGTATTGTTTTTACGAATATATAGGATACAATTTAGGGTTTTAAACATGTTTCATTGTATGTGACAGATAAGAAAGATGTTATAACTTTTAACGTAAGTTTTAACTTGAATTAAGTTAACATGTAACTGCATTAACAACGTGCCCTTTGAGAATGCTTAATATATTGTCCAGAAGGTCAACCAACAATGACCAAATCCAAGCCAGATAAACTAAAAGTATGGATTTATAAATCTAAAATTCACCTCTTCGTCAAATCATGAAGAAAACCAAATTTTCTCTTCATTGTAAATGGTTGGTCGGCATCTAAACCATCTAATATATATATATATATATATATATATATATATATATATATATATATATATATATATATATATATAGGTGTGTGTGTATGTGTCTGTGAAATGTTCATGTATATAAAATGTAATATATATATAAATATATATATATATATATATATATATATATATGTGTGTGTGTGTGTATGTATGTGAAATGTTCATGTATATAAATGTAATATATATATATATATATATATATATATATATATATATATGCAATTTATTACATATATTATTTATATATTATATATGCGCGGTACTTATTGGTCAATACAATGCTACAGCTAACATATTTAGTTGGATTGATGTGAGTTTGGGACTCTAGGTTTCACGCTTTTGCGATCGTCACTTTTTGTTTGACGATATATATATATATATATATATATATATATATATATATATATATATATTCATAACAGGGCGGTTAATTAAATTTGAGGAAGAAATAAACAGCAAAATAAAATAATATATATATATATATATATTAATGATATATATATATATATATATATATGGATGCCTATATTTAAGTTATATATATGTATATATACACACACGTATATATATATATATATATATATATATATATATATATATATATATATATATATGACGTCTATTTTCTAGTAAAAAGACCTTATTAGTCATTATGCTTTCTAAGGAAGCTTTTATATGTATGTACTTAGATATGACGGTTATTCTTTCAGTTGATTTACAGTGAATAAAAAGTTGATTAAAAAGTAGAAATATTTATTAACCTGTTTTCTTCCTATTTCCATTTCTTGTCACGAGATTGCAATATGTTTTTTGTCTTTGAAGGCGTGAACTTGTATAATATATTAGCTAATAAATCGGAAAGTAAAGGTAAATATATATAAAAAAAGCAAACTTGCAGAAACAACTATTTTATGGTGTTTTTTTTATAATAGCTTTGAGTTTTTTTAGTGGCCGCTTTCGTCCAAACAGTAGGCTGAATATAAAGAACGAAAAATTATTCAGTACTGAAAAAACACCGTTGATCATATATGTGACGATGGCTTACGGCCTTTAAAACCAATGTTAGAAATTTTATAGGCTTGAGAATGATGATATTATCTGAGCACAATTCTTTGTAGATGCTTTTGATATTAATTTAACAGGACAGGTTTCTAATTTACGAAACAATCAGTCTATCTATCTATCTATCTATCTATCTATATATATATATATATATATATATATATATATATATATATATATATGTACATATACTCACACATATATATATATATATATATACATGTATATGCACATATACATATATATACATATATATATATATATATATATATATATATATATATATATATGTATGTGTGTGTGTGTATGTGTGTATATGAGACAATATATATTTTTATATATCAGATGAAATATTGGAAAAAAGTGTCTTTGTCGAGGTTAAAATCGGACTTTAAATATGGTTACTATTATGGAGAAATCAGTTTCAAAACTAACGCGATTAAAATTATTAAAAAATTGTTTATTATTTAAAATTATATACTGCATTTAATATTCACCATCGATGAAAAAAAAATTAAATGTACAAAGTAGGAAGGGAATTGCATAGTATTTTATTACTAGTGAAATCTGTTTCATCATCTCCCATTTTCGTTAACTACCGTGATATTTTAGGTTACGATGTGAAAAAAATGCAGGGAAAAGGGAATTCATGCCTTATTTCAGGATGTCTAGACATAATTCAAATTTGGTCAAACAATGTTGACCGGTATGTTCATCTATCTATCTATCTATCTATCTATCTATCTATCTATCTATCTATCTATCTATCTATGTTCGTTCATTTTGTCTATTCCTATCTATCTATCTATCTATCTATCTATCTATCTATCTATCTATCTATCTATCTATCTATCTATCTCCTTTTCTTAGTTTAGCAACATAAATCCACACCATGTAAAGGAATCGAACTTCCCAATAACCAGAGACTTAACAAAAAATATTGCCGATTTGAAACACCCCACCTTAAGCCATAAATTTGATGAATCTGTTGACCACATAGTCCTTGTTGAGAAAGAATACATTATTTGACATGACAGGCTAAGACAATATATTCAAGACTATGTCTTCTATGGTATTGAAGTCTTGGATACATGGTACTAACACCAATCGAATGAAGACCGAAATAGTGTTGGGTGACTATACGCTGAAATTTTCTAATAGTCACAAACAGGAAAATTAATGCAAGTAGACCAAAAATAGTCATATATTTTTCAAAGATGAACCTGCCAAGTGATACGAGATGTTCACAGGATTCCAATGTTTCTAAAAGAAAACTGCCGAGTTTTAAGGACCTGCGAATAACAAAATAACACAAAGTAAACCAAATTTGGAAACTTAAAACCATGATTATCCTTGTGTGACAGGGAGTTTGTCTATCATAAAAGAGCGTCCAGAAAGTCATTTGAGTAAAATTCCCGGACACATCATTATTTCAGACCGACGAAAAATGATATCAGAAAAACCGGACAAGCCCTGAAGAGTGTGTGTGTGTGCGCGTGTGTGTTTGTATGTATGTATGTATATTATACTGTATATTTTGCGGTATAAATTCTTCCCATATATATCCACCCACAAATACTTTCCACATATACAATCAACCAGGTTAATAAATCTGGAAGAAGACCCCTTCAAGGCAAACGATCTGTGCAAATAAAGAACGTAATATCAAGAGAATAAACTATTCGTTTACCGTTTTGAAATCTGTACTCAATGTTTCATTAACGTTCGCGCAAACCTCTGCAGATTTTCTCGTATAGACTTCAAACTTTTCATAATATAATCACAGAAGACATGGCGGACAATTCCATGAAATAGTAACAAAAAATAAGTACACACACACACACACACACACATATATATATATATATATATATATATATATATATATATATAAAGAAATATAGTCTTAAGATGTGCTATATTTATGGGATAAAGTGCTCAATATCAGAGATAGAGCGTGTTTAAATATAGATATGAAAGTGAACATATATATATATATATATATATATATATATATATATATATATATATATATATATATATATAGACACAGAGAGAGAGAGAGGATTTATCAAAAATACTTTTACAAATTTTGGGGTCGTGTTCCTCCCCAACACAAAGACAAAATTCCATATAAACATAGTTCCGCTAATCCTATGTTTTTAAGTTATTAAGAATTTTTATGATACATAGCGTTGTGTTGCTATTGAGTTTAGGTTACATTTGTGTATATTTCTGGCTAGTTTGTCTTCAACTTTTAACTCGTATAGTTAAGAGAAAAGAGATAACTGAGAAGTGTTCCGTTCAACAGTGGCCGGGAGATAGGATTTTTACATGCGGCCGCACGAAGGGTAATAGACGCGAGGCTACACGGCTGTATTAGATTGCCTTTCCCAACCGAAGCAGCCGAGTCATCCAACCTTTGCCGCTGTTTATCGTCGCGTTGCTGAGACAAGATTCGTGGCACGAAAAACTATGGATCGAGGAAGACAGAGATCCGCTCGTACGCCTCATCACGAAAAACGCAGTCTACAGGCTGTCTGAGACGCTCCAGGTATCAGAACACATCAAACCACCTCATAGTACCGCATACAGTGTACTTCAAGACCAGCTACTCTATCCGTATCATTTGCAACGGGTGCAAGGTCTTTTGCCATCTGGTCACTTACCATGCGCAAACTGCCGATTCGTTGTTTGCCTTTTCCGTCTTATGTGGCAACATTTGGAAGAGATGGTATATCAAATTTACACAACCAGCATTCTTGGGCAGATCGGAATCTCCATATTACAATACAGGCTAGACGGCAGGCATCAGTTTACGATTAATGTGTGGCCTGGAATTGTAGGGGACTGTCTTGTAGATCCATATGTTCTCCCAGCACATCATACAGGAGCTGTCAACAGGGACTTTATTTCAAACATATTTCCAGACCTGCTTGAGCATATGCCCCTGCTAATGTGGTCCCTGCATGATAGGGCACCAGCACATTTAGTCCCTTTGTTCCCGATGCACTGGCTGACTTCTACTATGAAAGATGGATAGACAGAGAAGGAGATCTTTCGCAGCCTGCTCACTCCCCGACCTAAATGCTTTGGATTCTTATCTGTGGTGTCACCTAAAACAATTGGGTTATACAACAGGCATTAATAATGCAAAGATCCTTCATCAACATGTCATAGAGACCTGCGAAACCATTCGGTAACGTGTGGGAGTATTTGAAAGGCTCTGCCAGTCAATGATCCGACGGATACATGCGTGTGTAGGGGCAAGCTGGGGATGTTTTGAACATTTGTTATGAGTTGTTGGATTGAGTTAGAACAATGGCCTTTTGGTTATATGTATATATGGACATATAACTTTGTTTTGGTGTAAGGTATCCGCACCAAAGTTTGTAAAAGTCTTTTTGATACACCCTGTATATATAGACATATATATTTTTAATTACATTTTTAGTGGTTATACTTGTTACTCATATGTACCAAGGAAATCATTGTTTCGTTCCCACGATCCACTAACCTTCATTCTTTAGTGCAACGCATGACATAATAATACAGGGTTTGAATCCTAGCGTCTAGGCATCTCTCATAGCTTTAAGAGAAATAGATAGCTAGGAGATTTAATATTTAGAACCCACCCCGGGGACGCGATATGGCAGAAGGCCAGTTTAAACTGGGGAGCTCAATTTTGGGCTGAGTCCAAAAAATTCATGGTCGCCTCTATCAACCTCTCACTTTGCTCCAATGAAACGAGCTGCTGGTGCCGAATTGGAATCCTCGGGACCAGGCATCGCACATTCATTTGATGTATCTTAGATTAAATATTATGGGTCTGCTTGAAGGCAGATACTACACTTAATATTTATTTACTGTCGCATGCTCATAGAATGTGCCTCAAGATCAATTTAATGTGGGGAGCCCGAGCGCGTCAGGTCTCAAAATAGTTCAGTCCAAGCAACCATCGTTTGTGCATACATCGGTATTACTACTATCATTAGTGAAATGAAGAAGACACTGCTGAAGAACAACTGAGTCAAGAAATCGTTCTCTCGCACAAGAACAGATAATACACTTTAATCACAGTTCGAAAGTAGGGGATTATAAGTATGCGTCGTACTTATTTTGCTATGTAATAGCATTTTTATAATGACATTTTTCTGCCTATTGGACAGGCATTTTTAATGACATTTTTCTGCCTATTTTATAAACATGTATAAAATGACATTTTCCTGCTTATTTTATAAGCATTTTTATAATGACATTTTCCTGCCTTTTTATAAGTATTTTTATAATGACATTTTCCTGCCTTTTTTATAAGTATTTTTATAATGACATTTTCCTGCCTTTTTTATAAGTATTTTTATAATGACATTTTCCTGCCTTTTTTATAAGCATTTTTATAATGACATTTTCCTGCCTTTTTTATAAGTATTTTTATAATGACATTTTTCTGCTAATTTTATAAGCATTTTTATTTGCATTTCCCTGTCTATTTTATAAGCATTTTTATAATGACATGTTTCTGCCTATTTTATAAGCACTTTTATTTGCATTTTCCTGTGTATTTTATAAGCATTTTTATAACATATTTCTGCCTATTTCATAAGCATTTTTATAATGACATTTTTCTGCCTATTTTCATAAGCATTTTATAATGACAATTTCTGCCTATTTTATAAGCATTTTTATTATAACATTTAAAAAAAATTCTAATGAGAAAATTTTTATAAAACATTCAAAGCATTAATCTGTTGATTAATGATATTCTGATAAATGAAGGTAAGCAGAAAAAAATTAATAGAAGATGACGTATGCGATTCAATCGCAGATTATTTCTCTTTAATAAAAAAAAAGTAAAGAGAGTAAACTGAAGAATATAGCATTTTACTATTATCAGCCATCTAAGAATTCCTCAGGCATTTATAAATGATTTTTCTTTGTGCAATTATAACGGTTTCTAAAATGATATTATATTTTATGACAATATGAAATGAAGAATCGTCCCATAACCACTTTGGGTATTCCTATCTTTTCTTTTAGAAAAAAAAAACAAATGAAAGAAGAAAAAAAGAAACTCCTGTTTTCCATTCTTTAGAGAATTCTTGAATTTCGTTTCCAAATTTCTTTCATGCTTCTTTCAGATTTGGCGGCCATTTTGTTTGGAAAAACAGTTCGATTTGCTGCCTGATTTTGCCATTATTTTCTGCCTGGTTTGTTAAGATAAGAATCAATGGAATTCTTTTTTTTATTCCTGTCTTTTCTTCGTCTTTAGCTTTTGTTTTTAGCCCAAGATTCTTCTGATAAAAATTCGCAGTGTGAATTTTTGTGAACATCAAGGCAGAAATAGCAGCGTAAGAGAATAATGAAAAAGAAAAGAAGACAGAATATGAAAGAAAAGAAGACAGAATGTAGAAACAGAAAAAAAAATTAACTACTAGCGAGAAAAACGAAGAAGAAAAAAGTAAAAACGTGAGTGATGGGAAAAGCTTCAAAGACCTGTAAGTTGAAGGAAAAATGTATAAAAATAAAAGAAAAGAAAGAGAAGTCACAGGAGAAATGATACAAAAGAAATTTATATAAATAAAAAAAACAAACTAAAAAGAATTAAATAAAAATTAAAAGAAAAGAGAGAAAGAAGAGGACACAAGGGAAAAGAAACGACAGAATTATAGAAATAAAAAAGGAAGAAGAAAAAAGAAAAGAAAAGAAAAAAGAAAGAAAAAATGTAGAAATGAAAAGGGAAAAATAATAAAAGAAACGAAAAAAGAAAGAATTATATAAAATAAAAATGAAAAAGAAGAAAATCATTAAAGAAAAAAAAGAAGAAATAAATAATCATAGAACTAACAATGAAAAAGAAGAAGATAATAAAAGGAAACAGAAAGAAAGAAAGAATTAAAGATTAAAAAGAAAAAAAGTAAAAGAAAGGTTAGGACACAGGAGAAAAGAAACGAAATAATTCTAAACACTATAAAAGAAGAAATACGTAAATAATAAAATAAAAGCAAAAAAAGAAAAGAAAAAAAAAGAAAAAGAAAGGAAAATAGGAGAATTATAATGAACGATCTTAAATGGTAAAAACCAAGAAATAAGAAAATAAAAAAGTAAAATATACAACGTAAAAAATCAAATTATATGAAAATAAAATGAAGGATAAATAAAGAAAGAAATAAGAAGAAAAAAATGTAAAAAGAAAGAAAATATTTTTTAAAACATCAATAATTTATCATGTAGAGAAAAAAGGAATGAAAAAAGATAGAAAGAAAAAGAGAATATGATGTGGAATAAACAAATAGATCAGCGTAAAGAAGAAGAAAAAGAACATGAAATAAACCGACTTAAAGAAAGACACAGAGGAAGGGATAAGCGGAAAACATGAAAGAGATTAAAGAATAAAGTAGTGAAGAAAAATAAGAAAACGGAAGTAATGAAATAAGAATGAAATATGGAAAATAAAGAAGAATTGAAAGGAAGATGTTAAAAGCAGGGAAAGAAAAGAACAAAACTAAAAAAGAAAACTATAAAAGAGGAAAACGAGGAAGAGGAAAATAGAAAAAAGAAAATGAAGTAAATAGAAGAAAAAGAGAAAGTAACAAATAAGTAACAAATATAGAAAAGGGACAGAAACAAGAAACAGAAAATGAAAAAAAAAAAAAGAAAAGAAAAGAAGAATTATAATCAATAAATGAATGAATGAATTAATATATTAAAGAGGGAAGGGAGGAAAGTATCAAAAATAAATAAAGAAAGAGAGACAATAAAATAAAGAAGAGGTGAAAAACGTCAAAGAAAAAAAGGGAAGCAAAGAAGAAAAAGAAAAAAATATCGGAGATGAAGAATGAAAGAAAGAAACACTAGAAGAAATAAACAAAATGCCAAATATAAAGAAGGAAGGAGGGAAACAATAAAAGAAAAAAGAAGGAAAGAAAATGTCAAATATAAAGAAGGAAGGAGGGAAACAATAAAAGAAAAAGAAGGAAAGAAAATGTCAAATATAAAGAAGGAAGGAGGGAAACAATAAAAGAAAAAGAAGGAAAGAAAATGTCAAATATAAAGAAGGAAGGAGGGAAACAATAAAAGAAAAAGAAGGAAAGAAAATGTCAAATATAAAGAAGGAAGGAGGGAGACAATAAAAGAAAAAAGAAGGAAAGAAAATGTCAAATATAAAGAAGGAAGGAGGGAAACAATAAAAGAAAAAGAAGGAAAGAAAATGTCAAATATAAAGAAGGAAGGAGGGAAACAATAAAAGAAAAAGAAGGAAAGAAAATGTCAAATATAAAGAAGGAAGGAGGGAAACAATAAAAGAAAAAGAAGGAAAGAAAATGTCAAATATAAAGAAGGAAGGAGGGAGACAATAAAAGAAAAAAAGAAGGAAAGAAAATGTCAAATATAAAGAAGGAAGGAGGGAGACAATAAAAGAAAAAAGAAGGAAGGAAAATACCAAATATAAAGAAAGAAGAAGGGAAACAATAAAAGAAAAAAGAAGGAAAGAAAATGTCAAATATAAAGAAGGAAGGAGGGAGACAATAAAAGAAAAAAGAAGGAAAGAAAATGTCAAATATAAAGAAGGAAGGAGGGAAACAATAAAAGAAAAAAGAAGGAAAGAAAATGTCAAATATAAAGAAGGAAGGAGGGAAACAATAAAAGAAAAAGAAGGAAAGAAAATGTCAAATATAAAGAAGGAAGGAGGGAGACAATAAAAGAAAAAAGAAGGAAGGAAAATACCAAATATAAAGAAAGAAGGAGGGAAACAATAAAAGAAAAAAGAAGGAAAGAAAATGTCAAAAATTATGAAGAAAAGTGAGAAACAATAAAATAGAAAAGAATAATTTCTAAGATAAAGAGAATAACAGAACAACATATTTAAAGAAAGACAGAAAGAAAAATAATCTTAAATGAAGTGAATTAACGAAAGCAAAGAAAAAGGAAATAAATAAAAGAAAGAATTACCTAAAAGAAAAGAAAAACGGTTAAATCAAACCAAATAAGTAAAAAAAAAAATGGAAAAGAAAAGATAATCTTGTAAGAAAATCAAATGAGCAAGAAAAAGTCAGATGTGTAGGGCGTCTGTAATGGAAGCCATTGTGTTAGATTTGATGAAAACCCCATTCATTATTTTTGCTATTTTAACATTTTTATTTCAACGAAATAATTTTCTTTTCCATGTCCCTCTTCAGGAAGCAATTTTTTTTCAAAGATCATTTTCAGCAATAGAAGTAATTCTAAAAGTCTGCGCGGAAAAATCTTATAATAAATTCAGTGAACCTTTTTGATGTTTTCAGAAAACAAACATGGATGACAGTTTCGTTTTTCTTTCTTGTAAATTTCATTAATTTGTAAATAATTCCGTCTTGTACTCTTTTTGTCCACGTTAGTGAAAGGAGTTTTTTAAAACTTTTTTTTAAAATGTAATTTTACAAAAGAAAACTATTAAAATAATCAACTTTAAAAAATCTTTTCGGTGAAGGGGTAAATTTCCTTTATTTATTATTTTAAAATTTCATTTTAGAAACGTTTACTTTCTTCATAAAAAATGATTATTCGAAATATTTTCGCATTTTTTTTTTTAAAAAATGTATTTGCTTTAAATATTTCAAGACGTAAATATTTGTCAGTAAAACATTTTAAAGTGAAAAAAACACATTATACAATTTAAAACAAATTTGTTAGTTATTTGCTGTGGATTTTTAAAAAGATGTTTACAAACATTTTTGGAGTCTTTAATCTCACTGTAATTAGAACCTTTAATATTTAATTTTTTTCTTGTCTGCTTTTCAAAGCTTAGACAAATACACATGCAACAGAATTCGCAGGAAGTTGCACTGCAACATTTTCAAAATTTCCATTTTTTTTCATCCATATAATGAAGATTAATAATTTTCCAGGCCGAAATCAAATATTCTCACCTGCAGGAATTACGAAATAAATTATTTTGGTGCCAAAATTGAATTTAATAAATAGTCTTTCACCTGATTGAAAGAGAAAGAATGAAAAATATGAACGTCTTGTATTAAGCATTTTGCATGGATTTTTAAGTCTTTTTAAAATGTTTAATTTAATTAAAGCACAAATGTGGCAATTATTGAATGTTTCTTAATTATTAAACTTGTTTTTGCTTCCTCTTCTACTTTCTTTCTTGGTGTTTTCCCTTTTTCTTTTGTAAATTAATCGCAGACATATCATTCAATTATATTTCATTATTTTCTTATTTTTTGTACTCTCTAAACTTTTTTTTTCTATTTCTTTTTTCATATTCTTTCCACTTTCTTCTTTTGTAAAAACGTTTTATTCGTCTTTTCTTCTGCTTCTTCTTCGTTGTCCTCTTTGTCTCCGTCTTCTTCTTCTTCTTCTTCTTCTTCTTCTTCTTCTTCTTCTTCTTCTTCTTCTTATCTTCTGTTTCTGCAACCTCTTTTTATCATTATCCTCCCTCACTTCTTAGGCTTCCTTCTTCTTTTTCTACTTCATCATCTTCTCTAGTTTCCTACTTCTGCAACTTCTTTTTCATTGTTTCCCTTTTCCTTTTCTTCTCCTTCTTCTTCTTCTTCTTCTTCTTCTTCTTCTTCTTCTTCTTCTCTCTAATTTCTGTAACATCTCTATCATTGTCCTCCACTCCTTCTTCTTTTTCTTCTTCATCTTCTATTTCTGCAACCTCTTTTTCATTGTTCTCCTTATCTCTTATTTCTTTAACATCTTTATCAATGTTCTCTTTCTCTTCCTTCATTTTTCTTCAATCTTCTTTTTCTGCAAACTCTTCTTCTTCTTCTTCTTCTTCTTCTTCTTCTTCTTCTTCTTCTTTTACTCCAGCATCATTATTTTCTTCTTCCATTTCTGCAACCTCTTGTCCATGTCGAAGAAAAAGAAAGACATGGACAAACGAGGTTGCAGACAAGGAAGAAGACACAAAAAAAAAAAAAAAAAAAAAAAGACGTTGGTTCTTCTTCTTCTTTATCTTCTTCTTCTTCTTCTTTCTTTCTTTCTTTCTTTACTGCTACTATATTTCTGCAACCTTTTTAGCATTTCTATTTGAATTTCTGACGTTAAAATTTCATTATTTATATTATCTATATTCGGACTATTTTCCTTAACTGCGTTGTTGTTATCACAACATTTCGCTCGTAAGGGCACTCGACTTGGTGTAGTGGTTAGCAAGCTTGTCTCATTAAATCAATTACAAATGAACAGGGAATTTTGATCCTCACATTTAGGTCTTCCTCATTTTTTCCCTTCTGCCTTCGTCAGGTGTATATCGATCAGGGTAGCCTACATGGAATTCTGATCTGAACCCCTTATTTAATCTACGGGTGTAGACTGTTCTCGTCCCACTGATCTAGTTCTTATTTTTAAATAATACTGTTCCGTTTTTGCTCGCCCGTTTCCACTGAGTGCAAGTACACACTGCCCGATCCAAAATTGAACTCACAACCACTATGTCACTAAATTGAAAAACCAACGCTTTTATCCACCATTGTCCCGACTTGAATCAAAGCGTTTCATTTACGTTTTCTTCATCTCTTCATCCTTTTCTCTTTTATTTTGCTTTTCGTATTTCGTTCGTTTTCTTTCCTCTTCTTGTCCTTCTTCTCACACTAAACTACTTCTTGTTTGTGATAAAGATATAATCTCACAGAACTTGTTACAGTCACATCGACACTTGGTATCTACCAACATTAAATTTGTCTTCTTCCTGTTTAACCCCGTTAAATAAATAGCTTCATTATTTTACAGGCTTTTAAATAGTATCTTCTCTGCCAAGAAATCTTCTATGAAGCCAGAAATGAAATCAGAAATTTTTATTTACACTTGTTTTTATAAACAGTGATCTTGAACAAAAAAATCAGCATTTTATCAAGTTTTTCAAAAAGTAGAACTCAAGTTGAATCTTTCCAAGACAGAAACTATGAATTGGAATCAATGGTCAGTCAGTTATGTGCTATACGCTTAGGTGATCATGTATCTTTCGATACATAACTGACGAAGCAGATTTTTCTCGCAGTAGGTTACCATTTCTTTCCATCCATCCAAGGCAATAGAATCCGATCTGTCCTGCTATTTACCCATAGCTGAGAAGAGAAGAAGAGGATTTATACCTTTCTCAGGAGTATTAGCATGTAAGTGAATGTAATGGATTCGTCTGGAATTCGAACTCGGCTCTCCGATTCCTCAATCCGAGCCGCTGTCCATTACTCCATAGCTATGATTAAATGGATGGTACATACCACGAACCCACCCACGTCCAGGAGATGAAATGAATAAATATTAAATTTATATTTATTTAATATTAAATTTATATTTATTTATTATTTATTTAATATTAAATTAAGATTGTTTTGGTGTGTAGAACAATTATAAGAAATATCGTATTCGAGATAAAAAAAAAAAAAAATTGAAGGGAGACTACCGAGTAGTTTTATAAGTTGCTAGAAAACCAAAACATTAACGTAAACACTCTAACCATCTTCTTAAAAAGCAGGACGAAATTTTCATATAGATGACATGCATGATACCAAACCAGTTCAGAAATGTGAAAATTGTTAGAGTTATTCACCGCCTTCTTCAAATTGTTTCCAACGAATTAAGCATGTACGTCCTTCCTTCTTCGAACCTCATGATCTGTCGCTACATAATCACAAAGAACTGTAACAAAATAACAGAAACCACCGCACTTGAGGACTTTCAACAACAGCAACAACTAAAATGGATATATCTAACTTGAAGAGAAAATAATGACATAACCAAGATGTTGAACTTCCACACTATTCCCCCCTCCAAAAAAAAAAAGATTGTGGGGAAACCTCCATCAATACTGAAAAGTGCGATAACAGTGAACTTAATTCACGTATTTCTTGAAAATTTGTTTTAAGAGGGAGTTTCCAAGAAGTTTTCGATCTAAAGAAGCGTTGGCTGCTCAGTCAATAAGTTCCAAATGTTTCCTTATAATAAAACGGCTAATAGTATCCTATTCATTGCAGGCAAATACAGCCCGTTGTTATGTTCTTAAAACATACTATGTTAGATATATATCTACATACGAAATGACATTCGTAACTTAATGATAAACAAAATTTTATTTGGCACAAAGGATTTATTTTCCACATAATCCTTACTTGTGTAGACACTTAAACCAATGATTTTTCATTAATCACATAGTTTGAAAATTTCAGATGGAAAATTCGGAAGCAATTTTGTCGGGCTATGCAATTATTGATTCACCCTCTTAAAACTAGTAAATATATCTGTCTATATTTCTGAGATGAGGTATTATGCAAACCGTTTTGGCCGTTGTACGCTCCGGCCTTCTTCAGGTAGTTGAAATGTCGAACTGAACCCTTTATTTCGCTCACTGGGGTAGACTGTTCTAGTTCCACGTGCCATGTCTAATGGATGTCAGTTATCAGTTATCTCCTGTTAATTCTCCTCTCCACCGCTTTAAACAAGTATTGAACTCACACTCTTTGGGTCCGGTCACTGGATCGAAACTTTGTAATAAATATGGCGACAAAGATGAGGACAATAGTCCAAATAATGTAAATAGTGTAGTAAATATATATACAAAGAATTACGAACACAGTACATCGAAACACCTGATCACCAAAGTTAAGCAACATTGAGCCAAGTCAGTGCCTACATCGGTGACCGCTTGAGAATACCAAGTGCTGTAAGTGTAGATGTATGTCTGGTTAAATAACTAACGACTCGGAATTGGAAATCACATAGCCCAGTTCTAATTCCAATTGGGTTCGTTACGTGGAAATACCCTTGGCAAAACTATGTACCCACAGCTTCCGTCAGCTATAGTTAAATTAGTAGGACTAGTATTAGTAAATCATTATTATCGCCCCAAAATTCCTATAATCTAAAAAAAAAACTTTTTGCTTTTAAATAATCTGCAAAATGTTGATAAGCTGTAAAAAGAACAAGTCAATAAAGTCAATATATATATATATATATATATATATATATATATATATATACTGATACAAATTATTAACACCCCACCCCTGCCTATTCTAAACAATCCGCCCTTGATGTTACCATGGAAATTTTGATTTCAATTCTGAATATACTATTAAAACTCGTAAATTTCAGAAATAAGTTATTCCAAAAAAAAAAAAAATTCGCTTAAAGATGGAACAGAGCCTACTTTAACTCAAGTTAATTCAAATATTATTTTGAAGTTTTCGGCTCTTGTTTTGAAACATGAGACCTCTTATATAGCGAGTTGGAATCATATTTTTAAATAAATAATTATATATATATATATATATATATATATATATATATATGTGTGTGTGTGTGTGTGTGTGTGTTTATATATATATATATATATATATATATATATATATATATATATATAGAGAGAGAGAGAGAGAGAGAGGGGGGAAGATAGGGAGAGAAAGAGGAAGTAAGAAAGAAAGAGAATTAAAGACATCATATTCATAGAACAGTCTCCGATCTCAGTCGTTCCCGATATTAATCTATTAGAAATAGTTCAGCATTAAAAGAGGCGTGTAAAAGAAAAAGAAAAAAAAAGAAATAAAACCATTTTCGAAAGCTAGAAATAATTGAAAGAATTATAATGTTTATAGCAAGCGAAGGAGCCAATATTAACATTTGAAATAATAATAAACTAATAACTTATTCAAGTATAACGGATGTTGTGTTAATCAAATATTCGCATCATTGTATTATATCTTTAGTATTTGTTTCTAATTAGAAATTTATGTAGCATTTGACTACATCCTCGGGGCAAGTTATTAACAATATTTGTTATAAGAATATGTATTATTATCCGAAATATTAGATGATACATTGATTAATTGGATATGTGTATATACTGCAATCTTTAAGAACATCACCTCATTCAGAAATTTCCCTAATCTATCATCTGTATACAACCGTTTACTCATATCAATGATACAAATAGTTTCATTCATCAAACCCTATAGACTGTCGCTGCACAATCACAAACAAACTCCTTGACTAAATAACAAAAAACACAATGATTTTCCAACTGAGATTATATATATTGGCGGCAAGGTCGGAGACTAGGACCCAGACGAAGCGTGGTCAACCTGAAAGGCCCCAACGATGGAACAAGCTGATGATGATTACAACAGATCTCAATTATTAAACCAGCGAATGAAGAAGGCTCCACATAAAGGATATTCTATAGAAAGCGCCACACGAAATTATAACAAATTTAGCGACATTGCATTGCAGTTTCATAAATGGATACTGCATGTCTCATTCTATCTGTGCCGCATAGGAAGATCATGAAATCTAGTGTGTGGGTCACTTCGTGGCAAGTTGATGTTCACCTTAAACAAATTAACGCCATCGACGCTTTCTTCTACACTGATTTTCTTTCACCTTCAACCAAATGTTGCAAAGACAAACAACGATAGGGAATGAATGTCAGAAGCAGGTTTTGGTGAAACTGGAAGCTTCTAGTCTTCAATCTGCACGTTGGCGGTAAATGCATCCATCAACATTATCATCATAAAAGAAGCGATCATCGAAGAAGAAATTAGATTATTGAATGCGAAATACAGCCGGCACAGCCGACAACGACGAAGTATAATTTAAATTCTTTGATAACGATTTTGCTATAGAAATGTATTCAAAATCAACAAGAAAATGATTGACAATGGTCAAGAATTATTGCTATATTTCAATTATCTTTGATAAATAAGGTTTTTCCTTTTCTTATAATTTTATTTACCATCTTGAATTTAAAGAGATAGACCGAAAGAATTCATTATTTTAGAAATCGGAAGAACGAGGATATCTTTTTAATCAAATTTCTATTTGAACTTGTCTTTTCATTTGCATGTGTGATTATGGGCGATCAGCTTGAATAATACCAACAATTTCATGCATTTTTGTAGATATTTGGTTTAGATCTCTTGCTATTATTTGTGTTTAAACCAGACAACAGTAAAATTAATTATTTTTATTTAAAAAACACTTTGTATCATAAATAGAAAAAAAAAACAAACGTTATTAATTCTGCCTTTGTTGAAAATACATTGTTTATTTTTGTTGTTGCTGATAATACAGAAATATTTAATCACGATTCACCGTTTTCGAGATAATTAAAATTATAAATTTGTTTTAATATTTACATCGTATTTTAATTAACACCATAGTTAGAGTGGGGTGCAATGATGTTCTTTTTCGCGCAGTGAATGACGATGTGAATAGTTTATTGGTTTTTGTGAATTAATCAGATTGTAATATGTCCAATTAATTAAAGGGTATCTTCGAAGTACCGTGGAAAAGTTCTCAGTCTGACCACATATAATAACCTCGAACCAGGAAACGTATATTCTATTCTATACATTCAAACCGGAGTTTAACATAATTGCCATATCATTTCTCAAGTCTTTTCGAAAAAAATATTCTGGAAATGTGTTGAGTAGATAATTTTTTCAGCAGTGATCTTCAGTCAGTTATGTGCCATGCGTCATACACGCTTAGGCGATCATGTATCATGTATGACTGACGAGGCAGATGTTTTCCCCGCATTAGGTTGCCATTTCTTCTTGCGGTAGATCAGTTACCATCCAAGTCTATAGAAACCAGGCTGTCCTGCTATTTAAAGAAGAAGAGGATTCATACCTTTTCCAAAAAAGAAAGTATGATCTGGAATTGGAATTCATAGTCAGTCATGCGTGATATACGCTTAGGTGATCAAGTATCTTTCCATACATGACTGACGAGACAGATTTTTTCCCGTAGTAGGTTGCCATTTCTTTCCATCCATCCACGACAATAGAACCGGATCTGTCCTGCTATTTACACATAGCTGGAGGAGAAGAAGAGGATTCATACCTTTCCCAACGGTATTAGCACGTTAGTGAATGTAATGGATTCGACTGGAATTCGAACTCGGAGAGAAGATGAGTTTGGATCGAAACCTGTCCGATTCGGCGTCAATAAGAGTTCTTATCCTTAAGCCATCAACACTCCGCTATTAAGCCATCAACACTCCGCAGTCATCTTAATTATACGAAACAAATTTAATATATCATTATTTCTACTTCTATACGCCATGTCCATTCAGGAAGTAGGTGATCGATTTCCCATCCTTTAGAGCTTTTAATAAATTTTGTATTTCTCATCTCGCCTAAACCTAGTTCCGCCATCTATTTACTCAAGCTCACTAATATTATGCGTTGATTTCTTCTGTTCCTCTTACCGTCAATCTATCTTGTGAGTATCAAATTTTCCAAGCCCTCTTTCGTCATTATGTATTCTAGAAATTTCAACTGTTGCCTTCTGATATTAAATATAATTTTACATTTTGTTTCCATTTTCTCTAAAACTTTGTTGTTGCTCACAAGTTCGGGCTACGGTTTCCTCAACATCCTTCTGTAGATCCATATTTCTGTTGCTTCAAGTCCCTTCTTCATCCGTGAGGAGATTGTCCAGTATTCACTGCCAGATAAGGAGGGCTGATATTACGTTACACACTGACTCTCTTCCCATCTTTTTTGTTGTCGGAGTCATTAGGTAATTGAGGATCCGGGTAATCTAGGGATTTGGAACTGAACCCTTTATTTTATATACATTCTGAGGTCCATGTCTAGAGATATAGCATCTAGTTCTTGTTGTTGTTGTTGTTGTTATTATTATTATTATTATTATTATTATTTTATTTCCTTTGATTTCTGGCGTTTACACATTTCTTTCCGGGTCCCGCTTAGAGATCTAAGGTTAGAAATGGCATCATGACACTTTCCACTGACAAAAAAAAAAAAAAAAAAAAATTACATAGATAAAGCCCTTCGTAAAGTGTGGGCTGTACTTGTCAGAACAATTTTTTTATCTCCTTGAGGCATGGGCTTCCAGGAATCCCTTCAATTAGTCTACTGCAATCTTTTCCAACCAGTTCTAGGGCTCCAACTACAACAGGGATTGTTGATGTTCCCATATGCCACATTTTCGAGATTTCTATTTCAAGGTACTTGTATTTTGACAGCTTTTTGAATATCTTCAAAGATACATTGCAGTCAGCATTGACTGCCATATCAATAAGGAGGCACTTTTTTTGTTTGTGGTCTTTAATAACAATATCTGGGCGGTTGGCTTTGATTGTTCTGCTAGTGTGTATTGTGTAGTCCCATAGAATTGTAACAGGTCCTATCTCCGTAAACGGGTCTGGGTGGTGTTTATACCAGTTTCTTTCAGTTTCCTTCCCGTAGAAGTTGCAAATTTTCCAGTGCAGATATTGGCCCACTCTGTCATGTCGGGTTTTATATTCAGTGGGTGCCAATATCGTGCAAGCTGATACAAGATGATCAATCGTTTCTGGATATTTATCACAGAATCTGCATTTTGGGCTGACACAATATTTTAGTATATGTGCTTGATAATACCTTGTTAGCAAGCATTGGTCCTGTGCAGCAAGGATAAAACCTTCAGTTTCAGCTTTCAACCCTGCACTACGTAGCCACTGATAGGTACGTGTTTGGTCTACGTCAGCTTGTTTGGTACGGGCAGAGTATTGGCCATGAAGCGGTTTATCTTGCCATTGCTTCTGTATCTGGTCGGTTGCATTTGTCTTTGCTGTCTTTTTATGTATGTCATTATTATTATTATTATTATTATTATTATTATTATTATTATTATTATTATTATTATTTATTTATTTATTTATTTATTTATTTCCTTTGATTTCTGTTATATACTCATTTAGTTCCGGGGTCTAGCCAGACATAACGGTCAGAAATGTCATCATGACTTTTTCCACTGATTATGTTTGTTTACAAAAGACAAATAACCTAAGACTACTCACATTTTACATAGTTAAAGACGTTCGTAAGGTCTGAGCTTTACTCGTGGATAGCATGTCCTACCAAGGACCCTTCAAGGCGTCTGTCGGAATGTTTTATAATCAAACCGAGGGATCCAACTACAACTGGAATTACTAATGTCATAATAGCCACATTTTTTAAATTTCCTCTTTAAAATACTTCTATTTTGATAGTGCTTTGAAGATCTTCAAAGATACATTACAGTCTGCAGGAACTGGCATGTCAATAAAAAAAAACATATTCTGTTTTTGCGGTCTTTGATTACGAAATCTGGTCGATTAGCTTTCATTGTCCTGTCTTTGTGTATTGTAAAGTCTCATAAAATCGTTACTGGTTTAATGTCTGTATCCGGGTCAGGGTGATGTTCATACCAGTTTCTTGCAACTTCTTTCCTGTAAAAAGTGTAGATTTTCCAATACACATATGAACCTACTCTGTCATGACGAGATTTATATTCATTCGGTGATGCCTCCGTGCAATAAAATACAAGGTAGTTAATAGTTTCTGGAAATAGTTATCACAGAAGATGGTCTAGAATATGTTTAACACAATTTTTCCCTGTGTGTGTTTACAAGCATTGGTCTTGCGCAGCAAGAACAAAAGCCTCGGATTCAATTTTTTTCACCCTGTACGACGCAACCTCTGATTACTACGGGTTTGTCTACATCGGCTTGATTGGTAAGGGCAGAATAGTGACCATGAAGGGGTTACCTTGCTACTGCTCTGCATTTATTATTATTATTATTTTTGTTGTTGTTGTTGTTGTAATTATTTATGCTCAGCTATTGGTCCTCCTTTTGATTTGGAATTGCAGAAAATGGTTTAAAGTAAAATATATGCTTGGGTGTAGATTATATTGCAGTTTTACAATGACATCCACGTCTGATAAGAAAACGAATGTTCAGTTGAATTAGATAAAATAGCATAAAAAGGTGTCACACCTTAACCAACATTTGCCATTCGTATCATTTCAAGGACAATTAAATTTATTTGACTGTGCTCATCTCCTTTCCTGTTATAGGCTTACGGCCACATCGTGTTGAAACACCGGTTCCCGTACGATCAACGATATTAAGCAACGTCGGGTCTGGTCAGTATTTAGATGGGTGAACACTTAGGGATACCAGGTGCTGTAATCTTGGATGAGCGGGTGGTGTAAAGGATAATGTTTTGGAATTGTTAATCAGAGAGCCGTGTTCCAGTGCCGGTTAGGTTCGTTTTATACACTTACGCACAAATACTGTTGGGAAAAGTATTAATCTATCTCTTTTCTCCCCATGTATGGGTTAATTAGTAAAACTTGCACCTCTGAAACTATATTATCTAAAAGAAATAAATATATAAATCTTACTATCTACAAATACAATTTAACTTTAAATAACCTGAAAAATGTTGAAACGCCGTATAAAACGAATCGATCCCCAAAAAATATCATGGGATTAAATATAATTGATTATATAAAACCATTATAAACATTGTTTTGACTAAGCACTCTTCATTGTCTCATTTTCTCTCCCCCTCTCTCTCTCTCTCTCTCACACACACACACACACACACAGAGAAAAAGTCCTGTGACATGAAGTTTACAGACATGAAGAGACAGAAAGACAGACGGCTGTCGAACTCTCTGCATTAGCAGAGAGGAACCCGGACGACGCTTTGCCGAAGGGCAAGGTTTCGTCCGGGGAGGTAGACAGGCCTTGAACCCGTCTAGGCTGGTTCAAAAAAGGCTATATTTTTGGCCGAGCCTACGAGCTCGGAGATACCCACATTAAACCGGCCTTGTGCCACATTTTATCCTCGTGGGTGGATAGATAAATACCGACATGAAGGTTACATCGTTATGAGATATTAGCGAAGGAGTTTAGTTGATTGTTTGTTTTGTGTTACGGCATATCAACCTCAATGGGTTATTTAATGCCGACAATTTTTTTTATTGTTGGCAATATTTTTTTTTTTTTAATGTATTGATGATAATATGTTTTTCTTCAAAAATCGATTACTGATAATATTTTTTCGTCAAAATTATATCTCTGCTAATATTTTTTTCAAAAAAACACAGATGGTAATAATTTTTTTCAAAAATGCATTGCTGGTAATAATTTTTTACAAAGTATTTCTGGTATTAAATCCTATTTTTACATTTTCATATTGTTTTGACCACAGTCTGATCAGAAGTCTTGCTGTTGGACGTAGTTTATCGTCTTACCCAGGGCGCGGGTGTAGTTTATCGTCATGCGCAGGACGGAGGTACGATTTCATTTTCAAGTCTCTTTTCACTGTGCCAAACGTCTTATGATTTGAGTTGGATCTTTTCTAATTGATCTCTTTAGCTCTGAGTTAAAATGATGATCCATCTTCCTGTTGTGACCTACAGATCCAGTTTTCCTCTCTACTGCTCCCTGTTTTTAAAACTTAGACACCGTTCTCTTGATGGTTCTTGAGTGGACTGTTTGGACTATTACCGAAAGCCTGAATGATCTTTTGTCCTCTCATCATTGCTCAGTTGGGAAGACAGTGTGTCTGACAAAAACAATTTCAACCTGCTCTCTTTTTAACTGAATAACTGAAAGGGTTTTTCATTGACTCTTACGAAAAATGGTGTCAAGATTGCTAACCGTCTTATCTGAAAACCTGGAAAAAAGAAACTCAAGTTGTTTAGTGTTTATTTTTTTAAATTGTTTTTTAGATATTAAACATATTGTGGGGTGGATAGTTGTGCCGTTACACGATTTGAACAATTTTGCTGTTACACCCGGTATATATATATATATATATATATATATATATATATATATATATATATTGTGTGTGTGTGTGTAATAAGCGCCAACTACGTATTTTTGTTAAGCGTTATTAATAAATACAAAAAATTTCATTTACTTTTATAATTTTTCTCTGTTAAAAAAAATAAAACAACTTTATTAAAGGATATGTGAACAGTAATTCGTTCTTGTTTAACAACAAAGAAAATAATTAAATCTCCAAAGCATCCATTGTGTCTATTTTCCTGGACAGAATTAAGCTAAGCCAAATGTTTTCCTTTCTTGCAAAGAGCCACCACAATGTGGCGCTATAACATCGTCTATAATAACATTTCCAGGTCATAACCTTTCTCTTTTGATTCTTTTCAATCTTATTGCCCCAATGACAACGGAGCTGACTGACGAAAAAGAAGTAATAACGAATCTGGGTTTTGTTTTCATATCATAAAGCGACACATGTGCAGAGTAATAGCTATATAGTAACATGTCATGTTCTTGTCAAAAAGCACCATGTCTTAACGGAGCTGCTTGTCAAAAAGAATAAAATCATGATCTAGGAATATCAAGAAAAAAAACGTAAGATAAAAAGAAAACAACTCGTAATCCAATAACTAGATTTTTCTGTTCACGGCACTTCATTATTTTATCTAAAACTTTTTTTTCTTTTCTTTTCTTTTTGGAACGTAACAAAATGTCGAATAACACCTGTGAATAAAATTCAATTTTTCCAGAAACATAATAAAATCACCTAAAATATGATCAACAACAATTCTTTATATGAATATAAATGGGCCGAATGGTTAGAACCGTGGGCGTTCCGACCAAGAGACTCGCGTTCAATTCTCACTATCAGCGATTTTTTTCAAGGAATTGGTTTCTTGAAAATATTTCCATGGATTGACGATCTCGGCGTGCGGAACCGTTTGGGATAAGCCTGAAGAATCATATCACATGTCTTTTTTGTTTTTAATTTGTAATCTTTTCATCTTAAGGAAGGCTACAAAGCTACTAACAATCAGTGGGTTTACTGAGTCTAAAAGAATATGAGGAAAAACATTAACGAGTGAGAACAAAAAAGACAGAAGATAACGATCGGCATTGCATGAGAATCAAGATCAGATGAACTTAAACAAAAAGGAATTGAAACTCACTAGGCCATAACGATGCTGGGTTTTCATAATAATAATAATAATAATAATAATAATAATAATAATGAGAAGAAGAAGAAGAAGAAGAAGAAATATTCAAAGAATGCATGACTGAATGAAAAACAACAACAATAATTATTATTTCTTCATGAGAAGGGGTTTAGTTTGAAAGATTAGGCAAACATGCTAACACAGGAAAAACAGCTAAATAATAATAATAATAATAATAATAATAATAATAACAATAATAATAATAATAATAATGATAACGCCCAGACATTGTTATTAAAGGTCGCAAACAAAAAAATGCCCCTTATTGATATGTCGGTCCCTGTGGACTGCACTGTATCTTTGAAGATATTCAAAAAGCTATCAAAATACAAAGACCTTGAAATTGAAATCTCAAAGATGTGGCATATGGGAACAACAACAATCTATGTCGTAGTTGGAGCCCTCAGATTGGTTGGAAAAGATTCCAGTGGACTAATTGAGGGGATTCCTGGAAGTCCATGCCTCAAGGAGATACAAAAAATTGTTCTGACAAGTACAGCCCACACTTTACCAAGGGATTTATCTATGTATTTTTTTTTTTCGTCAGTGGAAAGTGTCATGATGCCATTTTTAACCTTAGGTCCCTGGGCGGGACCCGGAAAGAAATGTGTAAACGCCAGAAATCAAAGTTAATAATAATAATAATAATAATAATAATAATAATAATAATAATAATAATAATAATAATAATAATAATATTTGGTGCAAAAATAATGACGTAATAATGTCGTTTTTTGACGTTAAAAAATACGCCAAAAAACGAAATTATTACGTCATTATTTTTGCACCAACCTAATAATAATAATAATAATAATAATAATAATAATAATAATAATAATAATGAAGAATAATAAGAAGTAAAAGAATCTATTAATATTTAATTCATATTCGCGCAACGTTCGTAAAACGCATCTCTTCTAACGTCCGAGTGATATTGCTTAAAATGTACCTTTTTGCCTGACATTCCAAACCTTCTTCGCGATGTTTTCTGTACGTTGATTCTTTTCCTGGGTTTCCTTTGTCATTCCATTTTATATTTCACTCGAAAATGTTTCCTTTCACGTTAGAGCGCCCCACATAGAAACTATCTCCCCTCAGGCTAAACCGAGGGAGGCAGGCAGGCAATTTCGACGCCATCAGCTTCTGAAGAGGCACCATGGGTTTCTTTTTCACAAGTTTTTAAATTAAATGCACTAATAAGAACCTCATTCCATATAGGATTGTTTATCCTGGTATAATTCTATTTGTGACTTCTATCTATCTATCTATCTATCTATCTATCTATCTATCTATCTATCTATCTATCTATCTATCTATCTATCTATCTTCGTTCATTTTGTCTATTCCTATCTATCTATCTATCTATCTATCTATCTTCGTTCATTTTGTCTATTCCTATCTATCTATCTATCTATCTATCTATCTTCGTTCATTTTGTCTATTACTATCTATCTATCTATCTATCTATCTATCTATCTATCTATCTTCGTTCATTTTGTCTATTCCTATCTATCTATCTATCTATCTATATATATATATATATATATATATATATGAATAAAAAAGATAAGAGGAAAAACTATACTTTCGTCATTATCAAGGCAAATATGACAGTTTTATTTACCAAAAGGTATCTATAAACAAAAGCAAAATGGTGTTAGTTACTCAAAATCTTGAAATTAAGAGACGCTGATAAATATTCATTTTGTCTCTTATACAGATACATCTGAGTATATTTACATACATACATATATATATATATACGTATAATCACTGTTTTTGAATCTTTGTTAATCTTAATATATACATATTACTTAAAATGTTATTTCATGTATATTTATTGTATATTTATGTATATGTAAATATAGTATGTATGTATATATATATTTATGTATAATATTAGCTATGCATATATATATATTACTTCAAATGTTATATTATGTATATATATATATATATATATATATATATATATATATATATATATGTATAATATTAGCTATATATATATATATATATATATATAAATGTAATATTATATAGAGTTTGGTATGAGACAGATGTAGAGAGCGGAAGTGAGAGACCACGTAAAAGAACAAATATAAATAAGCCAGCCAATAATAAATGTAGTCTTTTTTCTACTCTGATTTATTTTTTCACCTCCAACCAACGCTTGCAAAGCCAAACAGAGTTAGGGAATATATGATGGTTGCAGATTTTGGTGAAACTGGAATCTTTATCTGTATGTTGTTGGAGAATTTAGCCGACAAACACAAATCATTAAAAAGGAAACGATCAGCAAAGGAGAAATTAGATTATTGGTTAATAGATAAACCCGGCCGACGACGACTATTTATAACACAAATAGCATAAATATATTTCAATTTCAATATACATATTCCATCTCTTTCCTGTGAATCAAATGGTGATTCTCTTTAAATTTTTTCAGAGATTTTCTCGTTTTAGAGTTTCTTACATTTTTCTTTAAATGATTCCATCCAAAGCAAGGCAACTATTGTGAATTTCGTGAATGGAAACCTGCACAAATAAATAAACAACTCCAGAAATTGAGATACGTGTATTAAACGTAAGAATACAGACTTGAAGTGAAGATTAGTAGTCCAGGAATGCGGGTTAGTAGAAAGTATATGTACAAGTCTCTGTAAGTAAAGCCGCAATCATCTCTCTCTCTGGACTCTTGTATAACTCTCTGAGAACACCCTAAGTCTGTCTCCGTATCTTTCAACCTGTCTCCACGTATCTCAACTGCGGGTGTTCTCTCTGTCAGTATAAGTATACTTTGGACGAGTCCATCTTATGTATAAAGGGGAGAGCCCCATAACAGCAACAAAACCACTAAGACACAGCAGTTACTGAGTATGAAAGAATATAAGTAAAAAGAAAAAAAATATTAAGGAACGAAAAAAAGAAAGGAACATAAATTAAAAAGACAGAAGATGATTGCATTTAAAGTTTTAAACATCAAAGTTGGCTGGCAAGTAAGACGCCGGAAGAGAGTTCTACAAGCAAGTAGTGTTAGAGAAAATAACTATTAGAATATTAACTTATAGCTACATCTAGCCATTTCAACTGTAAAATAATGAGACCTAATTTCCAATCTAGTACTGCGCTTAAATTCATAAAGTCTAGGTATCAAAGAGGAAAGCAAGAAGTCGGAAGAGAGTTCCACAACGTGAAGTCTGAAAGAAGAAGCTATTAACATAGCACTTACCGTTACATCTAGTCAATGCAGCTACGAAATGATTAAGTAAATATTGAAAAGTAAATGGTTCTTTCAAATTTATACATTGATCTTATATTTAATCATTATTTTTTTTTTCATTTTTTGATATTTTACAAAATATTTCAGATTTGTGGAGAGCCATGATTGCCAATGTGCCGAAAGGACAGAAAAAAAAAAGAAGTATTATACTTTTATTTAATCTTTTTCTTCGAAATAATATTGATGCTTTAAATTCATTTCTTCTTCCTTTGCAGGACGTGGGTGAACATGACCTTCAACAGCTTCCTATATTTTACAGCTCTTTGGGCACCTCGGCGTGGTTTAATGGTTAGCAAGCTTGTCTCGCTAAAACATATTACTACCGAGTAGCGAGTTCGATCATCACTGGGTGCTCAATACTTTCAGCCTTGTGCCATATCTAAGCAGCGCTTAGAAAATCACTATATTTTACAGTTCTTGGTAAAGTTTTCTTTTCACCATACCTCTTAGTCCTTATTCCGCCATCCATTTACAGGAAGGTTACTTGCTGCTTTCCTCTCTCCCTTGCCTTCAGTACATCCTGTGAGTGTCAAATTCTCCAAGCCCTCGTTCCTCATTATGTATCCTAGAAATTTCAACTAAGTATAAGTGTCCTTTCTCTTTCAATTGTTCTTAAAACTTAGCCGTTGCTTGCATGATCCATCCACGCTATTATCGGAGCTACAGTGTGGTCCGAAAGTCTTGTCACTCCCACAAACGAAAAAGTAACGAAAACAATAAATAATACAGTAATACAAAGCACATGTACAAGATTTAGTTTATTCACTTTCATTGACGCTGTCATGCATTGAGAAGGTCTATTTGAACACCATCAATTTCGTGTCAGCCATCGGAAATAAAAAATTATATTATACATGGGTGACAAGACTTTCGGACCACACTTCATAGTAATCATTTTTTTGTAGGGCAACAATTTACTACTTAATAACAACAGAAAACCGATCACCCATTTCATGTCCAGTATGGTCATTAATATGTATAAATTGCATATTAATCATTTTTCAGCAGCGGGGATCAATTTACTACATAATAACTATAGAAAACCTATCCCCCATTTTATGTACAGGAGAGATGTACAGGATGATCCGGAAGTCTTGTCACCCCCTACGCCAAAGTAATGAGCACAAAAGAACAACAAATAATACAGTAACACAAAGCACATGTGCTAGATTCCACTTTCACTGACGCTGTCACACATCGAGAAAGTCATGAGAATAAGATACTTCTGTATGAATTAGTTGTGTTTTAATCCCTAAAAGTTTATGGAAGAATATTTGAATATAAATAAAGCACTTACAAATTTTGCCATTCATATTGTCTAAGAAAATCTTCATGAAATTCAAGTATATTCGTTAAATTTTTCACGAACACTAATTTGCTCATAAACATGAGAGATTGGTTCATTTTTTACGGCTTCTCAATACATTTCAATTTATTTAAAGCCAGAAAATATTTTTAGATTGTAAGAATATTTTAGGGAGAATGATTTGAGGATAAGCGTCTTACTAATTAATGAGGGGAGAACAGTTGGATTCATGTCATACCTAAGGGTATTCGCGCTCAAATGACTATAACGAACCCAACTGGAATTTGAACTCGGCTCTCCTATTAACAATCCCAAGCCATTTCCCATTAGACCACCTGCACATCCAAAGTTACAGCACCTGGTATTCCAAGTGGTCACCCGTCTAGGTACTGACCAGGCTTGATGTTGCTTAATTTCGCTGATCTCTATTCTAGGGTCAGAACAGTTTCATCTTGGCGATAATGATGTCTGTAACACTAAAGAGAAAAATCAGTAACTTGTTTAGGAATATCTCGTCTATTATTTTTTTTTATTAGTACTGCTCAATTGTGTCTCGCCAAGTACACACTGCGCGAGGATGTGCGGATGGTGTTATGATAACGTCTAAGAATGGGACATTAAAGGCCGAGTTCGAATTTCGGTCGATTTCATTACAATCGCCTTCGTGTAAATAACCTTGGGAAAGAAATAATCCATCTATCCTTCCCACCTATGTATTAAATAACAAAATTTATATTTGAAAAAGAAATCATTGTTATCTCCAAATATTGTTCATGCAATATTCACTCGCAAAAATGAATTATTCATACAATCCAAAAATATGTTTCATTTTTAATAACCAACAAAGGGTTGATAAATGGCGCCCTAAGGGTATTTGTACCTACCTGAATATAACGTACCCAAGTGGAATTGGAACTCGGCTCTCCTATCAATAAATCTGAGATATTATCCTTTACACCACATCCAAGCTTACAATATCTGGTATTCTCAAACCGTCTGCCATCTAGGTACTGACGAGACTCCACGTTGCTTAACTTCACTTATGGTACGGGAACCGAAGTTTCAACGCTATATGGCCGTAATCTGCACATAAACAGTCTATGATTGAGAGTGAAAAGAGCAGAGAGCAAACGAAATGTCAGTCCGTACAGTTGGTTGGCAACTTCGACATTTTTTTCTTATCTTCGTTTTATTAGTTGAATTTTATTAGACGTCGAGTTTCTTTTTATCTGCATGTAAGCGTAAGGAAACAAAGAATCCATTATAAAACTGTCATTTCTGTGAAAAACCTACAATTGGTCCTATTAAGTTGGTGCCAAAATAATGACGTAATAATGTCGTTTTTTGACGTTAAAAAATACGTCAAAAAACGACATTATTACGTCATTATTTTGGCACCAAACTAATAGAACAGCAGTGGCAACAAAAAGTAAATATATATATGCAAATAATACCAAGGTATATGCGTGAACCTCCAAAAATTTAAATGACCAGAGTGTGAAAGCTGATCTATGCGCTGACCTAGCTCTCACAACTCAATGGGGGGAAAGACTGACTTGTGTCATTTAATATCTCTAATATCAACCTAGTACCGTTTCATCAGCACCGAGCAGACCTTAACTTTACTCCAGTTCTGACAAGCCGCTGTATTCTCAATGAGACTTTTTACCTCGAACGCTTCTTGGGACTAAAGCTCATTCCAGGCCACAATTGGAACATGTATTGGAAAGGGTATTAGACAAATGGTCGGCTCCTCGTACCATTCCTGGAAATACATGACTCCTCCTCCCATGATCTATCTATCATAAGTGTCAGATCAGACCAAATATGAAGTCTTGCTTATATATCTGGACTGAAGCTTTTCAGTCCTAACTTTCCAACCTGTACTATGGATTGATTTTTATTTATATAGTATCTATTGCATTAATACATTTTGAAACATACATCTTAGAAATTTCTTTGTTTACATTTATGAAAATCTGAGAAAGGTTTGCGCTTAGAAGACACTATTCGACATTGCTTGATCGGCGATGCACTCAGTCGGTTTTGCTTATTGGAAATATTGAATTTAATCTATTAGCTTGAGATTAAAACTAAAATAAAAATTCACGAAAGAAGATTTCTTTCATTTTCTAAAACTCATTTTAAATCTTAGATATCACATTTACTTGGAGGTATATATATATATATATATATATATATATATATATATATATATATATATATATATATATATATATATATATATATATATTTTAAATAAGTTTTTCGTGGCAGAGAATTTAGACAATATTTAGAAGGCACTTTTAAAAGCTAAAATAAAAACAACCGGTTTCGTCCCAGGACTAATCAAGTTTATTTATTCTGGGAATTTAAAAAAAGCGTGTAAATTAAATTTTAATTAACGAATGTAATCGGATGGGGAAAAAAATTATGAATTTCAAGAAACAAGAGTCCAATAATAATTGATATTAATTGATAACCCTTTATGAAGTCATCAAATAACAAACGTTACGGCCTTTTCATATACAGAAATCCCTTTCATAAAGAGATATAATAAAAGAATAAAATAAAAATAAATAAATAAATCTCCGTAGACGCTCAAGCCAGACTATGTGAAAACTTCCTCCGTCGTAAATTTAGCCACCCCCACCTTACCGTGACCCGGCATCTATGAAAGTAACTCTATACTGATACAAATTATTAACACCCCACCCCTGCCGATTCTAAAGAATCCGCCCTTGATGTTACCATGGAAATTTTTGATTTCAATTCTGACCATACTATTAAAACTCGTAAATTTCAGAAATAAGTCATTCCCAAAAAAATTTCGCTTGAAGATGGAACAGAGCCTACTTTAACTCAAGTTAATTCAAATATTATTTTGAAGTTTTCGGCTCTTGTTTTGAAACATGAGACCTCTTATGTAGCGAGTTGGAATCATATTTTTAAATAAATAATTATATTTATGCTCTACTTTCGTATCGAGCACTATTTTTTAAAAATAATTACAAAAATACTAAGGAACTTTGGATTATTTACCAAACCATTTTCTTTCCTATTTTCTACAATATTTTCACACACACACACACACACACACATATATATATATATATATATATATATATATATATATGAACAAGCTGTGATAGAGAACTTTTGTTGTTTATATTGATCTGCACAATTTTTGTCTCAGATAAATCTAAATAGATTATTTTTATTCTAAATTTCCCCCAGTGCTAGGCGTGAGTAACACTCTATGTAAAAGGTTACTGTTAAAATGGTGACAATTTATCGATTGTCTCATAGAGATTAAGGAGGTTAGAGGAATTAAAAATTAAGCAGATGAAGAAAGTATATAACGATTGATCCTTGACTTGAAGAGGTCTATTTTGCAGTGTTTTCGAAAAAAAAAAATAAATAAAAATGACTATCTTGAGAAGAATTTTCTCCTTATGTTTTGAATACAGGAGAAACAAAAATAATTCGACTCTTTGTAATTATGCAAAACCAAACTTTATATATGTGAACAGAATCTGATTGACTGGCATATAAATCCAAAATGCCTTTTTTGAAACCTAAATAGTTTGACTAAAAAGTTCGATTTAACGTCACAAACAAATTTAAAGGTTTAATTAAATTATGTTCAAGAGGTGGGCAATGTCGTTCAGAAATTGGTTTGTTATTTTTATACTTGTCTTAGCCAAATTTTACATCGATTGTAAAATCCAGTCTGCTGCTCTTCCGCAACAGAGAAACATCCCCATTAAACCCCATATCTCGTATAGAATATCTTCTTGTCTCTAATTACTTTTCTCTAAGTGCAAAGGGAGGGTAGGAAAATGGCCGAAAAAGTGTAAATAATGCACGAACAAGTAAAAACAGTTCTTAGCATTCGGGTCAGGTTGGAATGGCGATTCCTCGTTGTTCTTGGAGGAACGTTGAAAATAAACTGGAAGAAAAGACAGGAACAACAATAGCCAAAATACAATTGAGTCATTCTTGGGTCTGACAATTTAATAAGAAAAGAAAAAAAAGAAGGATGTGGAAAGAATAGTTGATAATATAATATTTAGATGGACGAGGTGGTGAATAAGAGACATGCAAACAAACCAATTGGCGGACGGGTAGACAGAAACCGTATTGATAAAAAAAGGAACAAAAGAAAGAAAGGAACAAGAGAAAGAAAGAAAGAAAGAAAGAAAGAAAGAAAGGAACTGAGGAAATAATGGCGACGAATAGACATGCATACAAACCAATTGGTGAAGGGTTACACAGAAACCGTATTGGTAAAAAGGAACAAGAGAGAAGAAAAAAAAAGAAAGAAAGAAAGAAAGAAAGAAAGAAAGAAGAAAGACATGAAGAAAGAAGGAAACAGCAAATGATTACGACGGAGTGACGCGCATGCAAACACTTGGCGGACCTATAGACAGAAAAATCTATTGATAGTAAAAAAAAGAAAGAGAAAAAGCGAAAGAGAGAAGGAAAGATATATAGAGAGATGGAAAGAGATAGAAAAGGAGAAAAAAGAATGGAAACGAGAAAAAGAATGAAAAGGAAAGTATTGAAATATTAGCGAAGAAACAGGAAAAGAAACCAATATGTGCGGAGATAGTAAAGAAAAAAAAACTTATTAAAAAAAGAGAGAAAAGGAAAGTGTGAAAGAGAGAGGGAAATATAGTGAGGAAAAAGAAAGAAAGAAAGGAAAGAAGAAAGAAAGAAAGAAAGAAAGAAAGAAAGAAAAATGACGGCGAAGACAAATTGGTGGAAGGATAGGCAGAAAACCTATTGGTACTGAAAAAGGAAAGAAAAAGCAAACGAAAGCAAGAGATAGAGAAATGGAGGAAGAGAGATGGAAACAGAAATAAAAAGAAGTAGAGAAGGAAAGAGAGGTAATATTAACGAATAAGAGACAAGTAAATAAACCAGTTAGGGAACGGGCAGACAGACAAATGTATTGATATTAAAAACAAAAATAAAGAGAGAGAAAAGGAAAATAACAAAGAGAAAGGAAGGGAGAAGGTAGGAAAAAAGTAAGAGAAAGAGAGAGGAATCTAAAAAGATAGAGAATATGACGAGAAAAATAATGGTGAATAAGAGACATGTAAACAGACCTAAAATATATTGAGAATGAAAATCAAAACGAGAGGGAGGGAGAATGACAAAGAACGAGAGAGATAAAAAGAAAGAAGTAGAAAGAAGAAGGGAAATACATTAGAATAAATGTCAAATAGAGAGAGAGAGAGAGAACGATAGAGAGAAAGAAAGAAAGAGAAATAAAAGAAAAGAAAAGAAAAAGAGAAAGTAAAAGTATGCGAGAAAGATAGAGTGAATGTGAATAATAGAGAGAGGAAGAAAGAGAGAAATCAGCAAAATAAAGAAAAGGATAAAGAGAAAAGGAGATAAACAGAAAGAGAGATGGAAAGAGGGGAAGTATTAGCCCATCAGAGACATGCAAATAAGCCAATAAGTAGATAGTTAATCAGTAAAATAAGCATTGATATTAAAAAGAAAGCAAGAGCAAAATATATTGAGAAAGAGGGAGAAAGGAAGAAAGAAAGAAAGAAAGAAAGAAAGAAAGAAAGAAAGAGAAAAAAATGAAGAGAGAACAAAAGGGAGAAAATAATAGAGCCGTAAACAAACCAGTTAGTGGGCGGATAGACACTAAGAGGTATTGAGAGAGAAAACAACGGGAAAGAGAGAAAAAGAGAAAGAAAGCACGATACAGAGGAAAAAAATAAATAAATACAAAGAAATAGAGAAAGACATGACAATAAAAGGCCAAAAGAGAGAGAGAGAGAGAGAAAAAGAAAGCGAAAGAAAAAGAGATGCGAGAGAAAGTCAGAGAAAGTGAAAAATACAGATCAAGAAAGAGACAGCAAGGCAAATGATTAGATAAATGCGGGTAATTATTTAATCTTTGTGTCGGATAATATCACTATTAAAGGATTAAAAAAAACAAGAATGATGAAAAAAAGCAATGTATAGAAGATGAGAAACAAAGCGTTAGTATGAAATGTGGGAGAAAGAATGAAAGAAAAAAGAAAGAAAGAAAGAAAGAAAGAAAGTCAGGAAGGAAAGAAATGAAAGAACGAAAAAAGGGAAGTAAAAAAAAGAAAAAGAAGGAACGAAATCTTGAGTTAAAAAAAAGGAAAACTTGAGAAAAGGTCGCGGGAGGAGAAAAAAAAACGCATGAAAAAGATTATATAAAGAATTATAAATAAAGAAATAAATAAAGTTGGCGATAGAAAAAGAAAGAAAGTGGAAAATAATGAAAGAAAGAGTGAAAAAAAGAAACAAAAGAAGAAGAATAACGTGAGATGTATCTTAGAAAAAAAAAAAAAAGGAAAAACTTGGGAAATGGAAAGACAGACAGAAAATAAGAAGGAAGAAAAATCGTAAAAAAAAAGACAGAAAGGAAAATGATTAATCCAATTGTGAAAAACCAAAGAAAACGGAATGTAAGTGAAAAAAAAAAAAAAAAAAAAAAGTAAAAATTAGAAAAATTCAGACAGAAAAGGAAAAGAAACGTTGAAAAAATTTGCATAAAAGAAAAAAAGTAAAATAAAATAAAACAGCTAAAGAAAAAAGCAGAATAAAATGGTAATTAAAATTATGCAAAAATTAAAGAGATGTAATAAAGACAGAAAAAAAAAAGGGCAGAAAGAAAAAAAAAAAAAAGGACAGAAAGAAAAAAAAAAAAGGACAGAAAGAAAAAAAGGACAGAAAGAAAAAAAAAAAGGACAGAAAGAAAAAAAGGACAGAAAGAAAAAAAAAAAAAGGACAGAAAGAAAAAAAAAAAAAGGACAGAAAGAAAAAAAAAAAAAAAAGGACAGAAAGAAAAAAAAAAAGGACAGAAAGAAAAAAAAAAAAAAAGGACAGAAAGAAAAAAAAAAAAAAAAGGACAGAAAGAAAAAAAAAAAGGACAGAAAGAAAAAAAGGACAGAAAGAAAAAAAAAAAAGGACAGAAAGAAAAAAAGGACAGAAAGAAAAAAAGGACAGAAAGAAAAAAAGGACAGAAAGAAAAACAATATGCGGGAAGCGGTTGGATGGTAGGTTGAATCTAAAATGTGACTTTCAGTGTCGGTCTTGCAAGAAAATATCCTGACGCAAAACAAATTAATATCAATAATTAAAAGGCAGGTTGGACGTTTCCCCAAAATAAAAGCCATATTTTTTTTTCAAATTCCCCACATGGTTCATTAGTCTGTGTCACTCTTGCTCCCCCCCCCTAAAAAAAAAAATGATAAAGAGGGAAAACAATAATGAATAAACATATTTTTTTCCCTTTTGTCTGGGTACGTGTGACCTTTCTCATATTTTCTTTTTTTTTGAATCCTCACGGAAATTTCGGGGACAAAGGTTACAGATTTATCATATTTTGAGAAAAAAAAACTACAAAAAAAAATAAATTGTTATTAATTTTTAAATTGTTTTAATCATATTGTTGCTTTATAAAACATCTTTCACGACAGAATTTTTTAACAAAGTAGCTTACACTCAAACCTTCTTTCACCTTTTATCTACCCTTTTTCAATATTATTTTCAATTGGTACACATTTTTCAGTCGCTATCGGTGTGTTATTTTTCTCAAACTGTGAAATTAATAACGACCTGTCTAGCTTGGGAAGTTTCCCGGAAGAAAGATGGTGACTTCTCCATCTAGGCTGGATATTATTAACTAAGAAAAAAAAAAAAAGGATAGTAATTTCGATGCCTATTACCTGTTAGTAAAAATAACGTTTATAGCAATAAGAAATAATGCCGGATGAAAAACGCATTGAAAAATGTCAGGACAGAGGCGATCAGGCCTCTCCACATCTTCCTAAATTTGTAACTCAACGCAATATTTGTCTTCTTACTATCTACCTCTATTAATTTCGTGCATCCATTTAAACAAGCTAGTTAGGTATGTTAAACACTATTTTTTTGTACCATTTCCTTGCATAAAGTAGTCGATTATAGCTCTCCAAACTTCCTTTCCATTGTAGCTCTATGCAACATACAACACTACAATTTCCATTGGTTTTCTCACTGTAATCTATTCACACTTACTCGTTAGTTAGGCTACTCGATGTTAGTTTCTACCTCCTTGCCTTCAAAACACCCCGTGAGTGTCAAATTCTTCAAGCCCTCTTTCCTCAGTATGTGTCCTAGAACTTTAAAAAAAATCTATTTCACCACGGGAAAGGCAATAAAGCCACTAAGACACAAGAGAGTGAAAGAATTAGAAAACAGAAACATTAATAAGGAGTGAGAAAGATAGAAGCAAAAATAAGGAAGCCAGTAGAAAAAGAAAAAGAAAATTGCATTTAAATTTTTGAATAGAAAATATCACTGGAAAACAGGGCGCTGGAAGAGAGATTCAAAAGCGTCAAGTGCGATAGAAGAGACTGTTAAAATTGAACTTAGGGTCACATCTATCCAATCCAACTGTAAATTGACGAGACCCTGTTACTAATCCTATATTGCGAATAAATTCATGAAGTCTAGGTACCATAGTGAAGATCTCATCTGAACAATTACCATGAAAGTATTTACAGAAAAGGCACAGGGAAGCAACTTTACGGCAGTGGGAAAATGACTAAAGCCGAGACGCCAGGTCAGGACCAATAATATTGCTGATTCTTCTTTGGATTTTATCAAGAATATACACCAGGAACACCGGACTATATGTGGCAGGAATATTCAAAGCATGGACTAATGATACACTTACAGATATGTAAGATGGATTCTGGAGAGAAAAATAGACTCTCAGTAAACCAATTTTTTTAGCAGCAAACCAAGCAATGGATTCTATATCAAACTATCAGCTGTCTCCCTCGCTCTATTTGCAAGTAGAATTGTCTATTTAGTTCCCATTTTCTTAAAAACTTCCATGTTACTCACATGTTCAGTCCATGTTATTCTTAGCATCTGTTGTAGTACTACATATCTGTGGCATTTAGTCACTTCCCCTGTGAGGAAATAGTCTAGCATTCAAATCCATAAATGGTGCTAGATACAACATTGCAGTTCAGCAATTTATTCTCTGTTACATGCTTTTCTAACATTTAATTTCTTGCGACCATTGATTGTGCGGGCAATTATTACGCTCATTTACTCTTACCAAACGGAAAAAGGTACAAAAATGCTGGTAAACTAAAAAAAAAAAAAAAAAAAAAAAGAAGAAATAATTAACTTTTCCTTGTCTGTCATATTCAACAAAACATATCTGTCTATATTTCTGCGATGAGGTATTGTAATTATTTATTTGTTCGGACTGTTGTCCTCATCTTTATTGCCATATTCACGACAGTTTCGGCCGTAAGAGGCATGGCACGTGGAACTAGAACAAATAATAAACAGAATAAACGGTTCAGTTCGAAAATACAATCACGGGAAGAAGGCCGGAGTGTACAACGGGCGAATCGTCGTAAATACGCCAATAAAGATGAGGACAACAGTCCTAACAATGTATATAATGTAAATAATCAATGAAACATGTTTAAAAGAAAGTTTGTAGGCCAAATAAACATTAATATATATATATATATATATATAACTTTAAAAATCAGAAGGTCAGTTGAATCCGCTACCTTGGTTTCAATCTCAAACCAACAAACCCTTTTTTTTATTTAAAGAACGCTACATTATAGTTGTGGACCCGGAAGAGGTCCGAAAGAAAACTGAAACTCAGCAATTCAATGAAAGCGTATTATTAACAAAAAAAAAAAAAAAAACGAATACAGAAGTGTTGCACGTCCGTCTGGCGGCTAAGTACAGTAGTCAACTCGTCTGCGGTATTTAACAGATCCTCCACGAGGAATGTATGTGGCACAAGGCCGAGTTTAACGAGTTTAACGTGGGTTTATCCGTAGGCTCGGCCAAAGATATACCCTTTGAACCCGCCTAGACGGGTTCAGGGCCTGTCTACCTCCCCGGACGAAACTTTGCCCTTCGACAAAGCTTCGTCCGGGTTCCTCTCTGCCAAAGCAGAGAGTTCGACAGAAGTCGTACACGTAGTCAACCGTAGTCAACTCGTCTTCTGTCTAGTCATAAGTCTAGTCTATTTTGTCCATGAAGGTAGGTCCCCATAACAATTATTATTTGAAAAAAAAAAAAATAAATAAATAAACGCACCACGATGACGCTGACATATGTCTATATTTCTGAGATGAGGTATTATGTACATTATTTACATTATTCGGACTATTGTCCTCATCTTTGTCGCCATATTCATTACAACGTTTCGGCCGTTGTATGCTCCGGCCTTCTTCAGGTGGTTGGAATGTCGAATTGAAACATTTATTTCGTTCACTGGGGTAGACTGTTCTAGTTCCACGTGCCATGTTCAATGGATGTCAGTTATCAGTTATCTCCTGCTAATTTCCCTCTGAAAGTTCTTCACTGCCTTTACCGAGTAATGAACTCACACTCTTTGGGCCCTGTCACTGGATCTAACTAACGCATTTATCCCTTGTGCTATGTGTCCTTGAGGATACATGGCATAGTGGATAAGAATCATAATTAAGTGCATGGCGAAGAGGTTAACAAACTGCACTCGATGTAGTGCCTTCTCTTCACAATTTTCGTTGTGTGACTCATCCAAGTCTACTTATACCAACGGACTGTGCCCCCATAAGTCACGTCTTGTATTCCCAAGTCGCTCCATCTAGAACATTAGATGCCGGTTCAAGCAATGATATATGTATATAAATTATTATTATAATTTATATATATATTTATATATTATTAATAATAATTTATATATATATACTCGACTCTCCCGTCTAATTCGACGTATGAGGGCCAAGCAGATCAGCTGCTAGAAAAACGATAGTCCAACGCCAGCACATGAGATTAGATTATAGTGGTGAAGGTTTTATGAAGAACCCTCCACACTTTTTGAAGGTGCGAATACAGAGACTTGGTGCGCTACGTGCCACAAACGACCCTCCGCAGGTTTTGAACGACCAGTTGCCATCCAAGGCTATAAAACCCAGTCTATCCTGTGATTTACCCATGGCTGGAGGGAGAAGAGGATTCACAACTTTCCCAGTGGTATTAGCACATAAGTGAATGGATTCGACTGGAATTCGAACTCGGCTCTCCGATTCCTCAAGCCAAATCTCTATCCATTACTCCATCTCTCTCTTTTTTTCTCTTTTTTCTCTCTCTCTCTCTCTCTCTCTCTCTCTCTCTCTCTCTCTCTCTATATATATATATATATATATATATATATATATATATATATATATATATATATATATATATATATATATATATATATATATATATATATATATATATATATATATTAGTTATATCCTTGTTTGGATTTCTTAATTATGATTATTCAAATCCTCCTAATAATTTATATATACATATACATACATACATATATATAGCTTCAGAAGTTATTTTTTGTGGACTCCTTATTTGAATAGATTGAAGTGCTTTCTTCAGACGATTTACACACACAAGAACATTTATTAAATAACGTGTGTCCCTCCGGCCAGATTCGAATTTGCGTCAACCTTTGCAGGGGAAAGCATCGACTTACCCGCCGTGCTTCAACCGCTCGACCACGAAAACACTCGTTAATTTCGTTGATATTACGGTATGTGAAGTGATTATGCACGCATCTCCGTAGATTTAAATTTATCTTGCGAGATCGCTATCCCAGTCTGTTAATAAATATCCACACATCCCCCCCACACACACATACAATTACAAATGCGTGAATAATTAGTGCAAATAATTCATTTATTTCTTTAAAAATTTATGTGGCATAAAAAAAAATAATTAGTCAAAAGAAAGTATTAATTCTGACAAAAAATGGAAATGTATTGCATTCTTCATGATTTAGAGAATACCTTTTTAAATATGTTTTTATTCTCTCCATTAATAACTCTCTTATTTTAATAGCATCAGTATATCATTGGGTAGAAATAACACTAATCCATTGCTCTGAAGACAATTATCTGTTTTTGGGCTCACGGGCCAAAGAAAATCAGAATAAATAAAGTGTAGAGTAATTGGCCATGGTTAGATGTAATTGGCAGAAATATTCAACAAACAGTATTGACAACGTTTCAAATAAACAACAAAAAAAGGAAAGGAAAGAACAGTGTAAAGATATTACTAAGCAAACAATATATATATATTAGGTTGGTGCAAAAATAACGACGTAATAATGTCGTTTTTTGACGTATTTTTTAACGTCAAAAACGACATTATTACGTCATTATTTTTGCACCAACCTAATATATATATATATATATATATATATATATATATATATGTTAAGCAATATATATATATATATATATATATATATATTTTAAAACAGCTTAAAAATACCGTTTGACCAACACAAGGACTGGCCAAAGTTAACGATAAAAAATAAATGAAAACTACAAATAAAGTTCATTTTCTTCAGAAAGTCATTCATTTCTGTAGTTGAATGTTATTAACAAGCAAGATTTTTTTCTCCTCATGATGGCCCTGCTGACGGAAACTAGTCAAGGAACTTAATTGAAATAATAAAACAAAAAAAAAAAATTAATATATAACCCAATCAGTCTGAAAATTTTAATTTTTTCATTTTATAATTTTTATTGTTCAAAAACACACGCACACACACACATATATATATATATATATATATATATATATATATATATATATATATATATATATATATATATATATATATATATATATATATATATATATATATATATATATATATATATATATATAAAGTGAACATTGAAGTCAACACTCAAAGGCTGTTTCATGCTAGGCGCAATACGATTAAGCCTAGCATGAAACAGCCTGTCGCCTCTGAGTTTTGACTTCAATGTTCAATTTTATATTTATATTCACATAAGCTCTATCTCTGATATGGAGCATTTTATCCCATAAATATAGTACAACTTAAAACTATATTTTATATATATATATATATATACATGCAAGATAAAAGTAGACAAAGTAATAATATTAGGTTGGTGCAAAAATAATGACGTAATAATTTCGTTTTTTAACGTTAAAAATAGGTCAAAAAACGACATTATCGCGTCATTATTTTTGCACCAACCTAATAATAAGCAAAATAAAAATTATTAAGAGTAGATAGCTATGTCGGGTTCATTATCCACCCCCCGGGACTTTTGAACAAGAGCTTCCGGTTTAGGTTTTAGTTTCCTGTTCCTTTTAACTTCTACTTTCTACTTTTTATCTGAAATTTATACTATTACTGCGTTTCTGGTTCCTTCTAAAGGCTTTGCTTTCTCTTTTACTACCTACTCATTTATTTTTTCTCAATAGGAGAAATTAGGTTCGTACTCTCCTTCTCGCCGATCTTTTGAACAACAGTAGTGTTTTATCCCTAATACTTGGCTTAGGTTTGTGTTTCGTCTGTTTCAACTCTAAAGGTTTCCGTCGGAAATCTGAAATTTTATTTACTAATTATTTATTTTTCTTCTCCGTAATAGGAGTAAGCTGGCAAACAAAAACGTATCGTAACGTACCGGTGTAACATTTTTTTCTTTTTATCTAGTAGAATACGACATAGAAATTTCTATATACAGTGTAACCCGGATATAAGAGAGTTGTCGGGACCGGATACGAAGTCTCTTATATCCGGGTTTCTCTTATATCCAGGTTTGGTCTCTTTTGTTTAGGTAAGTATGGCTCTAATTTGGGACCAGATAAAATCTCTCTTATATCCGGGTTTCTCTTATATCAGGGTTACACTGTATCAGAACAATATTAAGTCATTGGATGACAGATTGAAAAAAAATTCTGTTTTCTAAAATGACTTCATCATATTAAAGTAATGCTCTTATTGAGTTATATACAGGATGTATCAATAATATTTTCACAAACATTGGGGGCAGATTCCTCACACCTAAACAACATATGTAAGAAAATACTTCGTTTTTGACGTATTCAGTTTAAAAAATACTGTAGATGCTGCTAAATGTACAATCTAAGATACAATTCAAAAAATACTTTTACAAAATTTAGGAGCGGATTCTTGACACCAAAACAAAGTAAAATGTCCATATAAACATATGTCTACAAATCCTTCGTTATTGTTTTATTAAGTTTACCAGAGACGCTGTTAAATGTACAGTTCAAGATACTATCCATAAAACATTTGGGGCGGGTTCCTGACACCAAAACAAGGTAAAATCTCCATATAAACATATGTTCAAAAGGGCATCGTTGTACCTCAACATAGCCACTCACAACAAATGTTAAAAATGTCTTCTGCTTGCTTCTGCACACGCATGTCCCCGTCGGATCATTGTCTGGTGGACCCTTTCAAATACACCCACACGGTGTCGAATGGTTGCGTAGGCACTTATAACAAATTAAGGAAGTGTCTCTGCATTACTAATGTCTGATGCATGTATATGTAGGGGAAGGAAGTAGATATAAACTCAAATGACAGTTATGGGAAATGCTGAAGATGTAGGTACGCTAAATTTTAGATTAAAATTCTTTTCAGCGTCCGACGTGTTTAGACGCACAACGCAGTCCAGTATAAATCGTTTTCCCGAAGATTTCGCTTTTTGTTTTTATTTTTGTCACTGTTGTTTTCAAATGATATTACTAAGGTGAAAATATATAGAAAGTGCACTGATTTCTGAATATCTCAATGATAAATTGGCGTCCGGGGTTTCAAACATTACACTTTTCTTATCAATTTTCCTCTTGTCATAATGGGGGATATTTAAAAACAGCAAATATAAGCAGAAAAACAAAAGTGTTGTGAAGCCCAATTAGATCGGCTGTATTGCGCATCGAAACACATCGGACGCCAAATAAAGAAGAATTAGCATTCCTACCTGTTCAGTGGTATATAATCATAATCAACGTTTATATTTATATTTCCTCCTTCACTTATATATGAGTCCTTCAATAAAAACAGCATTTTAGCCTGATGAAGTCTGTTTAGAGAATGAAACGCGTCACATATTTTTTTCCACAGGCATCTCGCCGTAGTGTAATGGTTAGCAAGCTTTTCTCGCTGGAACAATTTATGACTAAGTAGTGAATTTGATCCCTACTAGGTGCTCTATACCTCCAGCCTTGTGCCACATTTAATCTACTCTTAGAAAATAATCCCAGTATTCATTTTTTTTGTTTTAATTTTCAATTTTTTCGTTTACAAAATCATCGATCTTGGATATTCATTTTTTGCTTACCTTGGTTCAGAGGTTTAGCAAGGTGGCACCTAGTGAGAGCCGTATCAACTTGTGAATTGTTTTCACTGGGAATTTGCTAACCATAACACAATTACAGTAATCGCAGACTAATGTTATGCAAATTACTCTGGTCCAACGCACCATAAAAAGTTCTGTATAAATGTAGCTTTTGTTTGGCACATGATTACAATGGTGGAGCCAAAAATAAGAATTCAGCTCACCATATGAGAAGCCATGAAAGAAAAAATAAAGCATGAATGAAAAAGAAAACAGTAAAAAGGAAAAAAAAAACAACTTTGAAAGGAAAAGAGCAAAATGAGAATTTTAAATAAAGAAAGCGGAGAAAAGTTAAAGCCAGAAGAAAAAAAAAATATTGTAAAAAAAAAAAAGTAATGAAGACACGCAAAAAATTTTAAAAAAAGAAAGGACGTTAGAATTAATGGAAGAACTTTATGAAATATGAAGAACAAAGAAAATGAGAGATGAACGAGTAAAAAAGAAAACAATAAAAAATGAAAAGAAGGAAAGAAGAATGAAATAAATAAACAGTGTAGGAAATCAGAACTAAAAAAAAAATGAGAGCGTAACGAAAAAGAAAAATGAATGAAAAATAAGGTTTAAATGACGAAATCAATGAAAAACAAAACAAAAATGACCAAAGCAAAAACAAGAACGAAGTTAAACAAAGAATAAAAAGATGTTACAACGGATTTAACAAAAATAAGATAATACAAAAAAAAAAAGGAAGGTCAAAGGTAAAAAAAAAAAATAAAAAAATAAAAAATAAAAACCCAACACAAATTTAAAAAATAAAAACATTCGCAAGCCAAAAACAGTAAGGAAAAAATCGGAGAAAGAGAAAAGCACAAATTAGGAAAAACAGACGACTATGGAGAATCGGGTTTTAAAAGGTCCACAATAGAGGAACAACTAATAAGATCGATGAGGATGCTTCAAGCTGTGTTTGGCCAACAACAATTCTGTTGTGTGGCTGTCTCAGACACAAGTTTCTCTTGTCCAGCTGCGTCTGTCATGAGGCATTATGAGAACGGTGAAAGGGTGGACACACTAAATGGGTGTGGCTTTATTTCTTTAACGTTTCCGTTTCATCGAGAAACAATCCAGGTTCTTTGTGGAAGGAAGTTCAGAATTAGTACTGAATGGCTAGGAAGAGGTGTGATTGGTATTTAATTGCGAGAAACAAACAAGGAAAATGTCGGGTACAATGGGCACAAATCCAATACAGCACGTAGAGTTAGGGGGGGGGAGGGTGACCAAGAAGAGGATGAAGAAGAAGAGAAAGAAGAAAAAAGTGACGGAAGAGGTAAATGTAACAGTAGTAGTAGTAGTTCTAGCGGTAGTAGAAGAGGAAAACGAAGGAAGAAATAAGTTGGCTGATTTGGTTTAGCGGCATATCAACCTCTATGGGTTATTTAATGCCAAAATCTAAATATTTTTTTTTTCATCTAAATATACTTTGGACGTAATTGTATGCCTTCAACTACTGATAAAATGTATTGTTGGTCATTTTACAATAAAATGTATTGTTGGTAATTCTACTTTAAAATGCATTGCCGGTCATTTTTGCTTTTAAAATGTATTATTGGTAATTTTATTATAAATATTATTGTTGGTATTTTTATATAAAAATGTATTGTTGGCATTTTTACTATAAAAATGTATTTCTTTTTGTTTGAGGTTTCAGTGCTTACCCATAGCTGGAACCCAAACAGGAGCTACTACCCCAAGATGGGAACAACAGCAATTAAGAGATGGTTTCAGGCTCCTCAAAACTTCAAATCTCCTGTTCAGAGGCCTTGCTGGTTGATGGGAAAAGGTAAAGATGCTAGTGCAAAAATAATGTCGTTTTCTCACATAGTAACATATGTGAGAAAACGACATTATTTTTGCACCAACTTAATACTAGTTGGAGTAGTAGTAGTAATTGTAGCAATAACCGAGGCAGAAGATGTGGTAATAGTAGTATTAGCACTAGTTGTAGTAGTAGTGGTAGAAGAAGAAGAAGAAGAAGAAGAAGAAGAAGAAGAAGAAGAAGAAGAAGAAGAAGAAAAAGAAAAGAAAATGCTAATGAAATGAGTGGGTAAAAATAGGAAAGAAAGATTGTGTAAGGAAAAGAGATAAGGAAAGTAGAAGGTAGATTTAAATAAAAAGAGAAAGATAAAGTATCACGTTCAAATAAAGAAGACGAGAAGCAAAAAGAAACGTTTTGCTTTTGTTTGGTTTGTTTTTACGGCATATCAACCTCAATGGGTTATTTAATGCCAACAAAATTTTTATTGCTGGTAATATGTTTTTCTTCAAAAATCTATTTCTGAGAATATTTTTCCTTGAAAAAATCTATAGCTGGTCATATATTTTTCAAAGAATGTATAGCTGTTTGTATTGCTGGTATTCTCTTTTAAATTATTGCTGATGATAATTTATCCTTCAAAAATTATTGCTGGTAATAATTATTTTATTTCAGAGTATTTCTGGTATTAAAAGCTATTTTTACACAGGTTTGGGTGTTAACTATTTGTCCATAGTTGGGACCCTAACACGTGCTACCATCCCGATGTGAGGGTGAGGGTGGACCTGGGAACATCAGCAATTAAGATGTAGTTCCACACTCCTCAAAACCTCCTGATCAGAGGCCTGGCTGCTGGATGTAGTTTATCGTCATACCCAGGACGGCAAAAAGAAAGGATAAGAAGGAAGAATAAAAGAAATGGAACAAGAAAAGTAGAAAAAGAAGAAGAAGAAAAAAAAAAGGAAAATAAGAAAAACGTAGAGAGTTTAGAGAAAGAAGGAGAATAAAGAAACGAAAAAAAAGTAAAGTTGATATGAAGGAGACAAAATGAGAAGTAAAGAGCAGAACGCAAATGAAGAAAAAAGAAAAAAACGAAAAGAAACAGAAAGTATGAAAAGAGACAGTAATAGATTTGGAGTAGAAGAGAGATTTATTACGACGAAAACAAAAAGGAAGCAAAAATTTGGAGTCTAATATCAAAGTGCAAGGAAGAAAAAACGAGAGGGTAGAAGGACTGAAATGAAAATGAAAGATTTAAGGATTAAAAAAAAAGAAAGACACTATTGAATATTAAAATGAATAGAACAATAATGAATAAGTTAAAAATATAGGTATAGAGACCTAAAATTGATTCGTTTTTTACGGTTTATCAACCCATTGCGGGTTATTTAAAGCCAGAAAATATTTTCAGATTGTTAGAATGTTTTCCAGGTAATAACGATTTAGTGATACAGGTCTTACTAATTAATCCATAGCTGGGGTGGAAGAAGAGGTGGCTTTTACCTTTCCCAAGCATATTTACGTGCAAGTGAATATAATAGACCTGAATTGGAACTCGGTTCTCTGATTAACAATTCCGAGCCATTATTCATCGCACCACCCGCCCATCCAAATTTTCAACACCTGGTATTCCAGGGACGTCACCCCTCTAGGTACTCACCAGCCTCGACGTTGCTTAACTTTTGTGATAGTACGGAAAGCGGTCTTTCAGTTTGATATGTAGATAAGCCTTTCTTTATTCTAAGTTTCATATTGGCAATAAAGATGTCTCTAACACTAAGGCAGTACCTTTTCTAGGGATATCTTGTCTAGTTTTTTTTTTATTTATTTAGTACTACTCAATTATTGTTCGCCTTGTTTCCACTGATTCCAAATACACACTGCCAGGGGATGTGTGGATGGTGTTATCAATAACGGCTTGGAATGAAAAATTAGAGGGCCGAGTTCAAATTCAGATCGACTTCATTATATTCGCCTTCGCGCAAATAACCAAGGAAAAACTAATAATCCATCTATTCTCCCCCAGCTATGGGTTAAATAATAAAAAATCTATTTGAAAATAAATAATCATAGTTATCTCCAAATATTGTTCATTCACTCGAAAAAAACAAAAAAAGTTTTATTCTTACAATCCCCAAATATATTTCATTTTTAAATAAACAACAATGGCTTGAGCAACCGTTAAAAAAAGATTCAATTAATCAAGACATACTGCCTGGGCCAGGGATTGAACTCACTATTAATATATCAGCTGATAAAAACCGGAAGCTACAACGTAAATGCAAATAATGTAAATAATGATAATTTCTCATCCTAGAAATTTAGAGATAAACTATCCGTCATTATTAATACTTGCCGAAGACTTGTTAGTCTTTTAATATTTTTTATTTAACATATTTGTATTATTTTATCTTGTCATTTTCGCTCTTTATATCGCTTTGAATACTTTATTTGATATTGCGTTCATTGTACAACTTATTCGACACTCTGTCAATATGATATACCTTTTCGAAAAGAGGAGTGTTACTGTTACTATTAATATTCATAGTAGTATTGTCGTCATATATGTTATGATAGTACTCATTTGGAATCACAGAACCTCTTTTGTGTTTCGGCTTTCAATAGGAACAAGTGAACAGCTCTTAGTTGACAAAGAAGCTCTTTCATTCTCCTGGTTTTGGTAAGAACGAAATAAAGTCTACATTAAATCGTGTGTGAGCAATTTAAATATTTTTAAAAGCAAACAAAGGCGGGAAAACTTTCATGGGCTTTTGTGCTTCCCAGCGCCATCTTCGGTAAGTTCATTTTTGCGAGGAGATAAAGACAGAGAAATATGATTTAATTGTTGTTTGAAAAATGAAAAACTTGGAAAACAGAAATTGAAAAAGAATAACAAATTTTTTTAAAAAAGAAAAGAAACATTAAAAGAAGGAGAGGAAAAAAAAAACTTTTGTCAAAGATTTGAATCTATACATTTAGAAAGAAAAATAAAGAGAAACAAAACAACAACAACAACAACAATAATAATAATAATAATAATAATAATAATAATAATAATAATTGTAGAAAATACGATAAAGAAATTCAACTTCCTCTAATTTCAAATTTGAATCGATATCGAAAAACTAGAATCTGACTTCCTTCGTAAATTTCAATTGAAGAGCGAATCAAGAGGCAGCGTAAATCACGTCGCAAAAAAAAAGAAAGAATATCTTTGAGAAAAGAAACGAACCATATTTACAGTGCCGTGTGTATAGCAAAGTCCCTTCTGAGTTAATGACACGCCAACAAAACCAATTTCTTTCTGTCTATTATACAGTAAAATTTCAAAAATTCTAAACAATTCCACTGCGTCAAAAAGCACTGTTGAACTGCATTTTGCTTTTCAAAACACAATCACTTTCTTTACTCGGACCATTAGTAAAAGATGTTACCATATACATCCGCCTTTTTCAATAATGCAGCTTTCTCTTACTCTCTTTTTCAGTCCTTTTTCCATCTCTCTATCACCCTTTATCCGCTAGTTTAAAGTAGAAATGTGAATAATCATTCTATTATTTACTAAAGAAATGTTTTTATTTTTTTTTATTTTTCTATTTTCCAATCCTATTATTTTTATTTTAAATTACCAGTTTTTATTCTTTTCTCTCCTCCCTCTTTTTCCTTTTTGTTTATCATTCTGCCAGCCAGATTCTCAGCTTTCTATATTCTTCTCAAATGTATTAAACCAATGAAAGTAATTTTCAAATATCTTTACCCATACAAATTGTACTCCATTCATTTTTTTTATAATTCTGTCTTCTCAGTTTTCAGTGAAAGCCATCCATTAGAGATCTGTATGCAATGCGAATGTTCCTTTTATTTCCAAACCTCAATGCTTTGGGATCTAATCGATTCAAAAGAACGTCCCTTACTTCACATTAAATTACCTTAGAGTTTGCTATTTTTAAAAAAAAAAAAAAAAACCAAAAAAAAAAAAACAACATCAATCTCAACAGGTGCGTTTCCGGGATTTAAGAATACTTTATTCAAAGATTGCTTTTTCTCTGTGATCAAAGATGGCTGCGAAATTTAAACAGGAAATAAATATGTTATTTATTCACTGACTGTATAAACACATCTCTCTACCCCAACATTAAGAATCGCGAACAACAAATCATTTTTCTGAGGAGAAAATGAATAAAACTGTATATATTGTAAATTACGTAGATATCTTTCTATGTAATTAAGCAATAATAGCCCGATATCTGTTATATATTTTTCTTTCTTTCATTATTTTTTATAAATATACCCTTTCAGTCTGGTTAAAGATGGCAGCTACACTAAAGCAGGAAGTTAGGCAATATGTGGTCCCCTGTCTGTGAAAACATGTCTATCGAAACGCACAAACTTATATTTAAACATTTTAAAACGCTTTTCAAAGAGATCATTTACGTTATGTTAATACTCTTCATTTTTGAATACTAATATTACTCTCTATGTATATATTAAGCTCAGATTAAACGTGATACAGGGACAAAATAAAGGAAGGTTTCCATAACAATTTAAATTCATTACACAAGGAACAGAATATTGGACATTGTTCTACGGAAGATGCCTCGAGGTTAGTTATTAAACTTGGCCTATCTAGATACAGGGTTCATATCGTGGGCACCAGAAAATACTGACTATATGGTCAAAAATTTGCGAAAGTGGCTTCCTAACAATCGATCTAAGGTAGGCTATGTAGCATATTTAACTGATTCTGACATGACACCCTAAAAAAGCACATTAACGTACCAAATGTCATATCTTTTAATCATCTCACCGCAACCAAAGCAATAAAACCACTAAGAAGCAAGGGTGACTGAGCGTGAGAGAATATGAGGAAAAAGACTATTAAGGATATTGAACAATAAAAGAACAGGAATTAAGATGACGGTATATAGCGATTGATATCGGGTTTACATTTTTAAAGATAAAACTTGACTGGGAATTAAGAAGCCTAGATAGAATTCTGCAATAAAGAAGTCTAAATGAAAAAAAAAAATTATTAGCGTAGAACTTTACCAAATTTACGAACGTTTTATAACAATAAATCACTTTTTAGACATTCTCTCTGCTGATCGAATATATACTTTTTGTGGTTATCACATTATAGCCGGGCCTTATACAAGATGTTAATCACTAGGTAGTTATTGCTAAGGGGGCAAGTTTTAACCTCTTTTAATTACATTTATCTTCATTTAATTTCTTTGTTTTAATATTCTGCAGTTTATTTACCCTTAATAAAGTTCTTCATGTTCAACATACGACTTTAAATTATATTCACTGTATTGCTTATTTAACATAGAGTATTTGACGTTTGCCCTGTGACTTTTGTCATTATATTTTGATCGGCTTCCCAACATTAAACCTAAACTTGTGTCATCTCATGCCGAAACAAATATCATGCTTAGTGTTTTAAAATCGCTTTGATTGCTAAAAGAGTAATGGCGAACTAATTAAATCTCACAGAGCATTCGTCATGTTTTCAAACCTTATTGAAGTATATCTTGGTTTTGTGCTCGACTAAATTAACATTTACAAGTGTCTATTTGTTTGAAGATATGACGACTGAAAGTCGATATTTCACTGCTATCTCTGTATACTGTTGTACACCCAATAACACTCACCCAAGAGACACCCAAGGTAGAAGGTTACTAAATGAAGTTGTAAGTGTGCAAAAGGAGAAAGTGGTCAATTCATATGAGGATAAGTAGGATAGATAACGGTTGACTCTAGACATGAAAAGGTTAAGATCATACTGGTCTGTTCCGCTGATTAAAGTTCTGGAGAAGAAGCTGTCTGGAAAGGGTTTCTTCCTTTTTAATGGAATAGGAAGGTAATTAAAATGAGTCGGAGTTTTGAAAGTTTGGATTTGGGAACAAAGAGGTGTGGTCCGTCTGGATTTCTGCCAGGAAAATAGCATAGAGTAGCGAGAGGCGAGCAAAGTTTTTGTCTGTGGGAGGACGTAAAAGCTTTTTTAGGGAAGAAAAGTAAATGATTGGGAAGCTCTAGACTATATATGGCCGCAATACTCCACTGAAATCTGAATGTGCATTGAGTAACGAAAGATGCCATGAAAGATAAACAAAATAAGAAAAAAGAAAATAATGCTGATTTGCTATGCGATATTCATTCACTTATATGCTGTTCATTCTCTTATATGCTATGTGATATCCATCTTCTTATATGCTGTTTTACCCATTCCTTTATATGCTATGTGATATCCATCCTCTTATATGCTATGTTTTACTCATTCCCTTATATGTTATGTGATATCCATTTTCTTATATTGTATGTGATATCCATCCTCATATGCTATGTTTTACTCATCCCCTTATATGCTATGTGATATTCATCCTCTTATATGGTATGTGATATCCATCCTCTTATATGCTATGTTTTACCCATTCACTCATATGCTATGCGATATCCATCCTCTTATATGGCATGTGATATCCATTCTCTTATATGCTATGTGATAGCCATTCCCTTATATGTTATGTGATATCCATCCTCTTATATGCTATGTGATATACATTCTCTTATATGCTATGTGATATAGAATCTCTTATATGGCAGTGAATGATGGAAAATTCTCCCCAACTCAGATGATGCGGTTCTGCAGAAGGATATTCAGAATTCCATGGATGGAGCAAGTTACTATTTAGGAAGTCTTAAATAAAATGGCAGAAAAAAGAAAACTTATCACACACACACACACACAAAATACACACATAGACGCACAGAGAGAGAGAGAGAGAAAGAGTGAACTTGAATATTTTTGACATATAACGAGGAAGGAGGGGTTGGAAAACTTAATGCTCACATGGCATATCGATAAGAAGAAAGATAGGGAAAGACAACGAGCCACTTATCTGAAGAATAGCCAAAAGATAGCGGAACAGGAGGCTTCGCAACAGAAGAAACACCGCTAAGGAATAGAAAGTTGTGGAGAGCCATGATCGTTTATGTCCTGAACGAACAGGAAACATAAAAGAAGATAAATTTAAACTAGATGAATAATAAAAGCAGGAGGAATATGTGCTGGTTTGACTTAAAATTTCTAATTTAACAACCTGACTTTTACCTACACTCGGAGACCAACGCACACGAATAAAATGTTTTCAAAGTATATTTAATAAATGGTTTTATCAATTCTAGATCATTTCATTGAGCAAAAATATTTTAGTCACATTTTCTAATTAGCATATATTCACTTTCTTGTCAAACAGCATATTTTATAGAGTGCCTTGATAATTAGCATATTTATAGTTTATTTTAATTAAAACATTTTATACATTTTCTTACGAATTAAATTATTCTTAACACTTTCTTTTCATTAAAATATTTTAACATCTTTTTCACTTAAAATATTTTATGTACAATTTTTTCAAATAACAAATTATATACACTCTCTTACCGATTAACATGGTTTTATACTTTAAATTTAATATAAACACTTTCTTGGCACTTAATATATTTCTTACACTCTCTTATCCATTATATTATATACATTGTCTTGCAACCTAACATTTTATACATTTTCGTGCCAATTTTTATAATATATACATTGTCATACCACTTTTTATATTTATTTTATACTCTTTCTTGACAATTTTCATATTTTATACATTGTGTTGCCTCTTAACCTATTTTATTGCCAATTAACATATTATATACACTTTCTTCCCAATTATCATATTTTATACACTTTCTAACCGATTAACATATTTTATACACTTTCTTCCCACTTAAAATATGTATGGATTTCTATGTCAATTATCCTATATTTTACACTGACTTTCCACTCAATATTTTAATACAGTTTTCACCACATATCTTTTATACTTTCTTGTCATCAAAATATTTCATACATTTTATGCTCAATTGTCATATTTAATACAGTTTCATATCATTAACCTATTTTATAGATTTTCTTGTTATAAAGAAATTGTAGAAGTTTTTTTCATAAAGGTAATTTATAAAGTTGTTGCCATTAACATATTTATAATATTATTAATGTATATGTTGTTACCAAGTAAATGGTTAAAATAATAAAAAAAAAACAAGTGTTACAGATATATCATATATTAAACTGTAACTAAAACAGAAGAGTATTACACGACTAGTGAATGCGTGTCTGTCGAACCAGCGTTCAATCTATTCGACTGTTATATTTAACAGCCCCTCATGAGGGATGTATGTGGCACAAGGCCGAGTTTACCATGGGTTCTCCGTGACCCCAGGCATGGCCAAAAACATTCCCTTAGAACCTGTATAAACGGGTTTAGGGTCTGTCTACCTCCCCGGACGAAACTTTGTCCCGTGGCAAAGCCTCGCCCGTGTTCCTCTCCACTCAAGGCAGAGAGTTCGACAGATGAACAATCTATTCGACTGTTCCGCGAGGCCTTCTCTCATACTAATCCTATAGTAGGAGGCAAGAGTCCAACATAGACATTTTAGAGGGAGGACACAACAAAATACTCTTGGAATGCAAAAGATTTACCAGTTGTGTTATCTTCTCTTGTGATATATCCAATCAATTAGTATTTCGAACATGCACAGTAACAAGTTCATAAATTTTCAAAATGTCTTACATATGGACGACAGAATTCCTCTTGTCTTTGGGAGGTTGTGTCAAACATTTCGAACCTAAAATTACAGAGGTTATATTCAGTTGGTATGAAAATTCCTCCTATATTGTAGGTTTGTTTTCTCTCTCACTACCCATCGCTAATGGATGTAAATAAAGAAAGGCATGACTGGTGTTATTCTTTCATTTTTTAGTATCGTGTTAGAACAAATGTTCGCCGAGTTCTTCAATATGTACTGTTTGAACTCTTGAGTTCTTTTCCAACGTGATAGAAATTAGGACATCTGCAAATGTCCTGAAACGTGACATAATTGGCAAGAAGTGTAAAATAATTTACATATATATATATATATATATATATATATATATATATATATATATTAAAGACATTTTTATGTTTAACATTCTTTTTACAGATACAAGTATTTAAGTAAATGCTCTGTTTATAATAAACAGTATTAAATAACATTTAATTATTTGGATCCCTCTAAATCAAGGCAAAGAGTTCGACAGTTGAAAATCTGGTCAACTCTTAAATTTAACACCCACTTTCCACGGGGGATGTATGTGGCACAAGGCCAAGTTTACCGTGGGTTCTCCGAGCCAGTAGGCTTGGCCAAAAATATTCCCTTAGAACCTGTATAAACGGGTTTAGGGTCGGTCTACCTCCCCGGACGAAACTTTGTCCCGTGGCAAAGCCTCGCCCGTGTTCCTCTCTGCTCGAGACAGAGAGTTCGACAGATGAACAATCTGGTCGACTCTTATATTTAACTGCTCCACACGAGTGATGTAGATGGCACGAGACCGTGTTAAATGTTCCCTTAGAACCCGCATAAACGGGTTCAGGGCCTGTTTACCTCCACGGACGAAACTTTGCCCTTCGGCAAAGTCTCGTCTGGGTTTCTCTCTCGAGGTAGAGAGTTCGACAGATGAACAATCTGGTCGACTCTTATATTTAACTGCCCCCCACGAGAGATGTATGTGGCACAAGGCCGGGTTTACCATGGGTTCTCCGAGCCCGTAGGCTTGGCCAAAAATATTCGCTTAGAAGCCGCATAAACTAAAATCCTCTTACTTGGAAGAACAACAATTCTCTGGAAGCCTGTCAAAAACACTTAGACTATTCATAACCCAGAAAGATGTCATAGTCTGTTAGGTTGGAATCACGAAGATGGCGAAGGTCAGTGGCAGAAAATGACACATATTTTGAAAATGACCCATATGCTGAAAATGACACATATGATGTTCAACATTGTAAATATTGTCCTTTAAATTCATTTAGGAAAAGCTACTATCCTTTTTACCGACCTAGTAAATTAAGTAACTGAAATTAAGCATACCTTTATTATGTATCAAACCCTAAGTATACTACTACTACTACTACTACTACTACTACTACTACTAATAATAATAATAATAATAATAATAATAATAAATGCAATAACAACAGAAACAACAGTAATAATAATAATAATAATAATAATAATAATAATGATGTGGAAACTTAAAACTATGATTATCCTTGATAGGGGTTATGATAAAGAAGGGTAGCGACAATCATGTGAGTAAAATTATTGGCACATCAGCATTTCAGACTTTCAAAAAATTACTTTATGCGAAACGGCACATAATACCCGCAAAACCCACTCCATCTCAACGAAACGCCCCAAATGTACATAGAAAACTCTCCTACAGTGCCCTATTCTAATTATAGACACCGGAATTATTCTCTGGCAAGATGATACCGCGCACAACAACTACAACAACGAGAAAAACCTTAATAATAATAATAATAATAATAATAATAATAATAATAATAATAATAATAGACACAATGATTGACATAACTCTTCCAATATTTTTCAACAGTAAAGAGAAGAGTGCGATTTAAAAAAAGAAAAAGAAAAGAAAAAACACAGTGTTTGAAAATGTTAAACACTATTTCGACACTCTGTCTGCCTTCTTCAAGTTGTATATTTTTAAAATTTTCAAGTACAAAAATATATAAATCAACAAAAAATATCATAAGTCTTTGGATAAACATTTCTACAAAGATTATATTATTTTGTAGATTTATTTATTTTTATACTTAATTTTTTTAAAAAAATATATCTTGAAGAATAAAGACATAGTGTCAAAACATTGTTTAACATAGTGAAGCAATGTTTTTCTTTGGTTTATCGATTCTTAAATCCCACATCCTTAACTAGATCATAGCTGGCATTAAACAAATGGATGCCAAAACGAGAAAGCTTCTCACTTGCTACCACATTCATCATACCAAAACTGATGTTGATCATCTGTATGTGGCGAGAACCGAAGGAGGCAGAGTATTAGTTCAACTAGAACCGTCTTACAAAACTACAAACATTTCATGATTTGTTTTTCTAACTCCCATAAAATCTCATAGCTTTACATGCACAAAGTTCTTTTTAGTGTGTTGATTTATCAAGGCAATTTGTTTTATTTCTCTTAAGCTGCAATTTCCAGGAATTTTTTTTCAATTTGTTTTTGGTTCCTTTTTTTATCATTCCAACTGTACCTTCTATGACTACTATTTTTGTTTTTAATTTCCACATTTTTCTATTTCGATTTCCATGTCTTAATTATTATTATTATTATTTTCTTCTTTTTCTTATTCTTCTTATCATTATTATTATTATTATTTTCTTCTTTTTCTTCTTTTTCTTATCATTACTATTATTTTCTTCTTTTTCTTCTTCTTATCATTATTATTATTTTCTTCTTTTTCTTCTTCTTCTTCTTCTTCTTCTTATTATTATTATTATTATTATATTCAGATATCTGCTATGGTTACACTACCTACCAAGTCTACAGGAAGACCTAAGGCAGGTAATGGTGCCATGTTATGCCTACATTTCATGATTTGTTTTTCTAACTCCCATCTCATAGCTGTACATGCACAAAGTTCTTCATAGTGTGTAAGCTGTACATATGTAGACGAATTTTTGTATTTCTTTTAAGCTGGGATTTCCAGGGTTTTTTTTTTCAATGTGTTGTTGTGTTCTTTTTTTTAACATTCCAAGCGCACCTACTATGACAGGTACTATTCTTGTTTTCAATTTCGACATTTTTTTCTATTTGGGTTTCCAGGTCTTTATACTTCGATAGTCTTTCAAATTCCTTGGTTGCTATGTTACAGTTCGCTGGGTAAGACATATCAATTAGCAGACAAGTTTTTCCTTTCAGTTTTTGACAATTATGTCCGGCCTATTTTGCTTCAATATTACTCTCTGTAAAAATGGTGTAATCACATAGAATGTCTTCTATTTCTGTAACCTGTGCTAGGTGATGTTCATACCAGTGTTTATTAACATATTTTCAAAAGTGTATACACCTTGCCCAGTTTTCAACTCTATCGTGACGATTTTATATTCATTTGGCGCAATACAGAAGATCCTTAGATTATGGTTTCCTGATATCTATCACAGAACCTGCATTTTCGATTCACACTATTATTATTATTATTACTATTATTATTATTATTAAAAGAAATAAATAAACCTGAAATAAATTAGTGGTATTAGCATTTTTAAAACATTGATAAAATTTTAAAAATTTCTTATTTAAATTTTTTTATGTTGCTAAAAACATGGCATGACAGAGTGGGTCTAGAAAGAGGTATAATCCCGTTTCGTGCGGTTTTCTCATTATCTGAGCGAAGCGTGATGGACAAACTTTATTTATATTTAATATTTGTGTCTCTTTCTAAGCAGTTCTACAGATTTAAGTTCTGTCGTCCGACATTCTTTTAATCCAAGTAACATTTAATCAAGACGTTTTAACAATATTTATTATTCATTTGTGTGTCTATAAGAGAAACATGGTAGTTGTATAATAACTGGAATTAATGTGCTTTTTGGAGTTGATACTATGTAACCTAATCACGTGTCTCCTGAAATCCATGCTATCTGATACTCCGATCAAACGGATGAAAGGACCTGGAGCTTTGATAATGGAGATCGTTTTAACGTGACTTGTATATGTATTGATAAAAAAAAAATGTTTCGTTTTATCGCTATTAACTTTTAAATGAATGTTCATAAAAATCTTATATACTCGTATACCTACTGCAGTAGACTCTATATAAGTTCTTTTCCACTTTATTTAAGCGTAATAATAATAATAATAATAATAATAATAATAATAATAATAAGAAGAAGAAGAAGAAGAAGAAGAAGAAGAAGAACAAGAAGAAGAAGAAGAACAAGAACAAGAAGAAGAAGAAGAACAAGAAGAAGAACAAGAACAAGAAGAACAAGAAGAAGAATCATTGCTCTTATTATGATTATTGGAATTATATCTCCAACAAAAGAATTGGTAAAGCAGTAGAACCTAAAAAAGGTCTCAAAAGAAATGAATAATATTTTTTTTCTTTGAGAAAAATATTTTTGTCTTATTTGGCAATGCCCTAACCACAATTCAACCATTATCGTCCCTCCTCAATTCACGTTGGCATCAACAATGGTTCCCATTTAGACAACAAGTTAAAGTCTGGTAAAAGATATCGTGAAGAAATTGTAATCATTTATTTGATTTTCATTTAATTGATTTGTCTGCTGATGTTCCTGTCTAGTATTTATGTTTCCTAGTTCAACCGTTTTTCTAATAGCCTCTGGATTAAACTTTGATGGATTTCTTTTTGGAGTCGACAATCAAACTTATATCGTAAGTAAATTCCTCTATTTTTAAAAAAAAAAGAAACGTAAAAAGTGAAAAAAAAACAAACCCCCCAAAACCCCAAAAAGAAACCATTTTATCTTTGTACTAAAGAAATGTCGATTTCATAATCGTATTTATTGTGAGTTTATCCTGATCGTCATGTCATTTTGATGATAGAATTCCTATTGTAAACAAACAGAGGTTTCTTGATAATACTCTCTAAAATGGTACTTTCTGAAAGGTAATAAAAAAAAAAGAATTGCTTTCGGCGGGCGGGGAAGAGCAATGTGAGGGTACTGAGTTAGGGTGGGGTTTATATACTGGAGAAATGACAAAATCGTTTTAGAATTTTTTTATTCTCATTTTTCCTTTCCTTCAACTCTTTTTTTTTTTCGAAAATGAAAAACAAACAAAACATAACCAAAACATAAAAAAATATATATTACTTCTGCTTTCAATGTTTTAAAAGGAAAATAAATATCATTAAATTAAGAAAATATTCAAAAGTATAAAAAAAGAAGACACAGACAGAAAACAAGAATCTTCGTTGCTTCCAATAAATTCACTTCCGCACTCCATTCAAAGTTGATTTGGTCTGGTTTCGACTTTAGTTCCAATTTCCTCTTCGACAATCGCGTTTCGGTTTCTCTTATAAAACATCCAAGGTTCTTCTTTCTCTCTCTTCCGCCATTTTAGCGTCATTCATTTGTAGTGAATTATCATCCCTTTCTTTTAATATTCGACTCCCTCGTCTTTTTAAATGAAAAAGATTTCAAAAGAAAACAGAAATTCTTGGATAGTTTCTAACTTTATTCCCATTAGACTATTGTAAGACTAAGCTATCATTATTTTTATTGCTTCGCCATCATTACGACGTTTGTTTTGCTGCCAATGTTCACAAGTGTATAAATCTCATTGTAGCTCATACTTCTTGGCTATGATTTATCTGAATGTTTTTAAACATTAGAATTATTTGCATACCACCATTTGATCCGGAATAATCATCTTTATTCATAAAAATAATGATTAATGGCAGCTCGAGCATCATGCTGGAGAACCAGTGACAGCAAGTCGCATTAGATATTCATCACTTTCATTTCTATTCATAAGTATGTAGTTGTTATCTCTGGGAACTGAGTCGTAATCTAACTTAAATGTCTTATACATTTCTCTATATAATAATAATAATAATAATAATAATAATAATAATAATAATAATAATAATAATAATAATGATGATGATGATGAACAGTCAAAGCTAATACCCCAGAACAATCAAAGCTAATCGACCTGACATCGTGTTTAGAGATCGCAAAGAAAAAAAATGTGCCTCCTTATTGATATGACAGTCTCTGTAGACTGCAATGTATCTTTGAAGATCCTCAAAAAGCTATCAAAATACAAGGAGCTTGAAATCGAAATCTCGAAAATGTGGCACATGAGGACATTAATAATTCCAGTTGAAGTTGGAGCCCTCAGATTGATTGGTAAAGATTCCTGTAAACTCATTGAAGGAATCCCTGGTAGCCCGTGACCTAAAGAAATACAAAAGATTGTATTCACAAATAGAGCCCACACCTCCGAAGGGCTTCATCTATGTAAAATATGTGTGATTTTTTTTCAAAACTGAAAAATATCATGATGCCATTTCTGACCTTATGTCTCTGGTCGGGACCCGGAAAGAAATGAATACACACCATATAATAATAATCAAAGGAATAAAATTATTATTATTATTATTATTATTATTATTATTATTATTATTATTATTATTATTATTATTTAAATTTCACAGTAATGATACGCTATCCTTCGTATAAATTCTAAACTTAATTAACCGAATGTTAACATTTTCTTTTCCCATGAATTTTTTTTTTGATAATTTATTTTGCTAAAAGGTCTAATGGTCGTATCACCAACAATAGTTTATATTTTTTTTTTATTTAATTAAAAATGAATCTGATTAACAGGAGTAGTAGCAACTAAACATAAATAATAAATAAATAAAAATGACCATCTCTTTTTTCTTTATAATTATATAATGTATTTTAAGACATTTTTATGTTTATAGTTTCTTTCTACAGATACAAATATTTTAGTAAATGCTCTGTTTATAATAAATAGTATTAAACATCATTTACCGGCCTGAATGTCCGAGAAATTTTCACAGAAAATATTGGTAATCCGACAGGATTCGAACCTGTATCCTATACGGAACCGTCATTTAGCTTGACGTGCTTTAACCGATTTGGCTACAGAGGAGCGTTCGATGGACAAGGTCGAATTTATTATATTTGAACTTCAGTCTTTCATGAATCTCTCACGTACATTCATATCTGTTCAAAGCGCATCCAAATGTAAACGAATGACGTCACACATTATGCTGTGAAATGACGGTTCCGTATATGATACAGGTTCGAATCCAGTCGGATGACGAATATTTTCTGTGAACATTTCTCGGACATTCAGGCCGGTAAATGTTGTTCAATACTTTTTATTATAAACAGAGCATTTACTTAAATGTTTGTTAAGATAGACTCATTGAAGGGATTCCTGGTAGGTCCAAGCCTTAAAGAAATACAAAAGATTGTACTCACAAGTACAGCCCATACTTTACGAATGGCTTTATCCATGTAAACTCTGCGTGATCCTAGGAGTTTGTTTTTTCTTTTCATTACATAAACTTCCAATGGAAAATGACATGATACCTTTTTCTGATTCTAGGTATCTAGTTGGGACCAGGTAGGAAATTAATATACAACAGAATTCAAAGGAAATTTTAATAATAATAATAATGATGTCTTTGTTTACAGCAAATGTCTCTTGGTTATCACTGGAGATAGAGTGAAAAAAAAATCAAATTTCCAGATGGTAGTGAAAAGAATTTTTCATTTCTTTAACCACTCCGATATTTTCTTTAACTTGTCCAAAAGTGATTTCGTTGATTTTGCCAAGTCACTAGATAAAATCTGGTTTTAAAGTACTGTTGGACTTGTACAGATGCCTTACTTTGAAATTTAAATAAATGTGCCATTTTTAAAAATGATTTTACACAGAGCAAGGTAATAAAGCCACTAAGATGCAGGTGATTACTGAGTGTGAGAAAACATGAGAAAAAACTATTAAGGAGAGAAACAATAAAAATATAACAGTTAAGAAGACAAAAGGTAACGATTGACATTGCATTTAATTTTTTGAAGATCAAAATTGACTAGACATCAAGAGGCTGGAATAGAATTCTATAAGCGAGAAGTGTGAGAAAAGAAACTTTAAGCATAGAACTTGACGTTACATCTCGCCATTTTAACTGTAAAATGATAAGACTTTGTCACCAATCTATTATTGCGCTTAAATTCATAAAGGCCAGGTACCAAAAAGGAACATTTATGAGAACAATTACTATGAAATTATATATAGAAATGACACAGGGAAGCTACGTTACGGCGGTCGAAAGGTGACTGAAGCCGTGATGCCAGGACAGGGTCAGTAACCTTGCAGATTCTTTTTTTTTTCTTTTTTTTTTTTTTTAATATTTCATCACGAATACAAGTAGTTCCAAACCAAATATCGCAGCAATATTCAATGTATGGATGAATAGATTTATAAATATATAGTGATTTTCTAAGCGTACCTTAGATGTGGCAAAAGGCCGGAAATAAGAGTCACCCAGTGAGGATCGAATTCACTACTCAGTCGTAATTGTTCTAGCGAGACAAGCTTGCGAACCATTACACCGCCTCGAGGTGTCCAAAACTGATAAATATATAAGATAGATTCTAGCCAGAAAAATTATCCAGCACGACACACGGAACGAACTTTCCTTGGTAGAAGACTAAGCAAGTTAATAAAACAGGATAATGTTCTTCTTGGAACTCTTTAGATATATAAAATTTTTTATTTACATTGTTCGGACTGTTGTCCTCATCTTGTAAAAGGCAATAAAGATGAGGACAACAGTCCGAACAATGTAAATAATGTAAATAATTGCAAAACCACATCTCAGATATATAGACATATATAACATTTTTTAATCTCATATTGCAAGGATATGATGGGTAAAGAAATTAAAACATTTAAACAAAAAATAGTAATTTTTTTCTTACTGAAATTAATTAGACAATTTTTATTTTTTTTTATATCGTGCCACAACGGAAATTTTGCTATTAAATTACAACAGTTTTTATTTACTTTTTTTTTACAGGAAATTTTAAATATGATACTGAAATCCAAAGTCGTATTAGAATGGTGAAAGATACCTTTCAAAAACTATACAAAGTATTATGAAACAGGAAAGTTTTGCTAAAAATCGGAGAAAGGAATGTTTAATTGTGATTTAATATGGCAGCAAATGCTGAACAATTTCCAGACATATGAAAAAAAAGAAATTTTTCGGCAAGAGAAATGTAGTTCAGCAGAAGAATACTGAGAACTTTATGCTCAGGAAGTTTTAGTGAAAATGGATAGAAAAAGAATTTCTGAGGTAGATAATGATGTCAAAGCGTTTGTAAAATGTTACACTCGGAGTACATAAAATTCAAGATGGACAGGAGGAATCAGCGGTTAACGGACCTAACGAACCAGCGGAAGCGGATACAAAACACGGAGTGGAAGGTAAATGAAAGCGACGAAAGAGTGCTAAGAGCAATAAACTTTGTATAGACATGCTTGCTTACATCCCGAAGGAATATGGCATATAGAAGAAGTAGAAGAAAAAGAAGAAGAAGAAGAAGAAGAATGATATAATGAAAAAAATAATTACACTATTTGTTAAATAGAATCAGTACCTGTGAAACTTTAATTGATTGATAAATTCATTCATTTTCTACGCCTTATCAATCTTTAGAAGGTTATTTAAAGCTAAAATATAATTTAGTTTGTAAGAATTGTATTGAGACAATAATAGTTAACAAATACAAGTCCTATTAAGTAATCCATAGAGATGAGGATTCGTACGTTTCCCAAGGCTTCTCATCTCGGACATTAACACCCCGTTACATGCCTGAATATCCTCTGGAAACTGTTAACTACCATAATTTCAGAAAGAACGTACGAATATCTCTTGAGAAATAGCCTATTACCAGGCAAGCAAAAGAGGCCCCGGAAACGATCTATGAACACTAAGAACTAAATTTGTGCTTGAAAGCTGCTACAGACCATGAAACAGCCCGTGTATGATCTGAATTGATTTTAATAAGAATTAGGATATGCTTCTGCTTTCCTGAGTATGGAAGTGCTCACAGATATTCGGTGTAGCCAAAAATGGCATTACCCTTATGCAAACCATCATACACTCCTGGGAGAATAAATTATTCCTTTGCAATCAACCCTGTCTGTGAAGAGACATTCCAGACTGATTTCTTCTGCACTTTACTCGTCATTCTTACTTTGATCACGTTACTGATAGGTTTAGAGAATATAACAATCTGATACATCTTGGATAAGGACAATCTGAAGAATGCCATCAGCCATGTAGATATTTTAAGGTTGATCTCTGAATCTTTGCAAAGAGTCAGTGTCAAATTAAATTAATGTAAACAGTGTATATCTCCCGCAAAGACGTGATACTTGTGATATTGGATTCGGACAAATGCAGACTGTTTTTGGCATTGGTTTGAAAAATGTCACCCACATCATTAGCGCTTGTGGAATGCTTGCACAGAAAGAATACAAGAGTCGAGACTCTCATCTGTATTCGTGTCGATGGACAAAGTATGAACTTAGAGTCGAACAGAAATGCTACCACCACAAACCGGTGAAGGTGATCGAAAACAACCAATTCAAGATCTTATGGGATTTTAACATCCAAACAGAGCGCATCCTTTAGGCTATAAAACAAGACATCACAAAATAACAAATTAATGTCTCCTCGCCATGAATGTTTCTGATGGCTATAACATCAAGGTAAAGTCACAGTATACTTGAGGCCACAGAAGCAGGCGCCACCATTCTTGATAAGACAAACAAGAAAATTCCTCCTCATTGATGTGGTTGTTCTTGCTTTTAATAAAGCGAAAAATAATTGGAAAGCTTAAAAAGTACATTGATATTCAGACCAATATTGTCCCAATTATCATTGGGGCGTTGCGGTCAATACGAACGAATATAAATACCAACATGAAGAAAACAACAATAAATCCTAGTATCCCATCACTTCAGAAGTCTACGTTGCAGAGCTTGGCAAATAGTCTATGAAATGGGCCGTTTCCAGTTGTACGATTTGATGGAATGTGCCGATAATGAAGGATCTCCAGTTGAAAGAAAAAAAAAACGTGCGAAAGAAGGAATAATAATAATAATAATAATAATAATAATAATAATAATAATAATAATAATAATGTAAATATCATCTGGAGGATGATGTAACTATCATATGTGACATGGTGTAAATATCGTATGGGAATTGCCAATTTAAACTATCAAGGATAATAAAAAATTCATCTGATATTATCATAAAAGACAAGAAATTCAGGAAGTGTATACTTCTTTATATAACAGTACCATCTGAGAGAAACGCCTCTATAAAAATTATCAAGAAATTGTCAACTGTCATTTCTTTACTTCAAATAATAATAATAATAATAATAATAATAATAATAATAATAATAATAATAAATATAAAAAAAGACTCCTCTTATTACCCCCTATAATACTGGACATCGAATGTCCTTTCTTCATAATCAAATAATAATAATAATAATAATAATAATAATAATAATAATAATAATAATAATAAATATAAAAAAAAGACTCCTCTCATTACCCCCTATAGTACTGGACATCGACTGTCCTTTCTTCATTTCAAATAATAATAATAATAATAATAATAATAATAATAATAATAATAATAATAAATATAAAAAAAGACTCCTCTCATTACCCCCTATAGTACTGGACATCGACTGTCCTTTCTTCATTTCAAATAATAATAATAATAATAATAATAATAATAATAAATATCAAACAGTGTTCTCTCTTTACCACTATGCCAGATAGGGCATTCACTGTCCTTTCTTCTCTTCAAATAACAACAATAATAATAATAATAATAACAATAATAATAATAATAATAATAATAATAATAATAATGGTAATAATAATAAAGATCAAATGGTGTTCGCTAATTAACAGCTATAATGTAGGACATCAACTGCCCTTTGTTCATTTCAAATATTAATAATAATAATAATGTTAATAATAATAATAATAATAATAATAATAATAATAATAATAATAATACTAATAATAATAATGATAAAATAATGATAATAATAATAAACATCGACCAGTGTTTTCTCGTTCCACCTATAGTATAGGACATCAGCTGTCCTTTTTTCATTTCAAATCAATAATAATAATAATAATAATAATAATAATAATAATAATAATAATAATAATGAAAATCAGACAATGTTCTCTCATTACTATGTATATGGTAGGACATCACTGTAATTTGTTGTTTTCGAATAATAATAATAATAACAATATTATAATAACAATAATAATAGTTAATTAAATACAGTGTTCTCTCATAACCATTTATACATTATTCATTTAAAATAATAATAATAATAATAATGATAATAATAGTTATAATAAAGATCAAACAGTGTTTGCTAATTAACAGATATAGTTTAGGACATCAACTGCTGTTTCTTCATTTCAAACAATAATAATAATAACAATAATAATAATAATGATAAATATCAAACAGTGTTCTCTCTTTACCCCCATGCAATATAGGACATCGACTGTTCTTTCTTCTCCTCAATTAATAATAATAATAATAATAATAATAATGAATAGAGTGTTCTCTCCTTGCCACAATGCTAGATAAGGCATCAACTGTCCGTACTTCCGTTCAACTAATTTTAATAATAAAAATGATAATAATAATAAATGTTAAACAGTCTTCTCTCATTACCACCTATAGGGTCCTGTCTTCCTTTAAAATAATAATAATAATAATAATAAGAAGAAGAAGAAGAAGAAGAAGAAGATGAAGAAGAAGAAGAAGAAGAAGAAGAAAAAGAAGAAGAAGAAAATGCTCTCTCATTACTATCTATATGGTAGGACATCAGCTGTCCTTTTTTCCTTTCAAATAATAATAATAATAATAATAATAATAATAATAATAATAATAATAATAATAATGATAAACATCAATGTTCTCTCATTACCACCATGCAACATAGGACATCACCTCTCGTTTCTTCTTTTCAAATAATAATAATAATAATAATAAATAAATAACAGTGTTTTATCTTTGCCATTTATATGATAAATCATCAGCTGTAATTTCTACTTTTCAAATAATAATGATAACAACAATAATAATAAAAATAATAATAATAATCTAATAATAATAATAATCTAATAATAATAATAATGATGATAATAATAATAATAATAATAATAATAATAAGAAGAAGAAGAAGAAGAAGAAGAAGAAGGAGATGAAAAAAGAATAAGAATGGCTTCAACAAGAAGTATTGTAATGATAACAAGACTATATAGAAGAAGTATAATGGGTGTAATTTTGTATTTTTAATATTTCCTAATTCTTTCTATGAGAGACAATTTTTACCAATTCCTGTTACTTGAATCGTTATTGAAGTTATGAAAAACATTTTCTTTAAGTCTATATTTACCAATGCTATTACTTTCTCCATTATTTCTATGAATATTGCTTTCTTTTTTGGTGTTGTTGTTGTCGTCGTTTTGCGTTCATGTGTTTTGCATTCACCGAAACCCTTGCTATTATCCGTATTGTCCTTACTAGAATTTGTTTTCATTTTGGCACAGGTAAAGTTTATTATTAATATCAGTATTTGTAGTTGTATAATTACTATTAGTAGAATGGATATTTTCATTATTATTATTTTCTATTATTATTATTATTATTATTATTATTATTATTATTATTATTCGTCTCTATTTTCCTATTATGGCAATCTTTATCATTTTGTGCTTATATTCAGACAGTTTATCTAAACTTTTTTTTCCCTTTTAAATAAATGGAATATACAAAAAATCATCTTAAATCTTTTACCTTTCTTATCTTTACACCCTACCCAACACTACCATCTTTCCGTCTATCAGTCAATATATTAATTTATTTAAATCGGATTGTACTCGTCTTGGATTCGACTTTCAATTGATAGGCCTTCCTCGAATGAAATATACATTTAGAAATTTCACAAAATTACTTAATGTCTTTTTCCTTGTCTTTTCCGCTTTTATTCCGTCCGCTTTTCTTTCCATTTTCTTTCTGTTCAGCTTGATATTTCCTTCACGTTGCCTTGGCATTTCTATGTCCAGCATTTGTCCTTTCTATCTATCTATCTATCTATCTATCTATCTATCTATCTATCTATCTATCTATCTATCTATCTATCTATCTATCTCAGTCTGTTCCTATCTATCTGTATCTCATAGTTTGTTCGTAACCTGTTCTCTCACTGTCCTATCATCTATCTATCTTATATATCTATGTCAGGGGATACTTATTTCGTTGTCTATCTGTCTATCTATCTCAATCTATTAATATCTATCTAACAATGTCCCACATCTATTATTATATTTATCACTGTTTATTTAGATCTATCTATCTATCTATCTATCTATCTATCTATCTATCTATCTATCTATCTATCTATCTATCTATCTATCTAGTTCTATGTCTCTATCTTACTCTATTCATTATCTATCTATATTTATCTATTCATTATCTATCAATCTATCTTAGTCTGTTCATTATCTATCTATCTATCTATCTATATATCTATCTATCTATCTATCTATCTATCTATCTATCTCCGTGTGTTCATTATCTATCTATCTATCTATCTATCTATCTATCTATATTTGTTTGTTCATTATCTGTCTCTGTCATCTGCTCATATGTGTGTATCCAATCAATAATAACTTGCGTGACCCGTTCGATCATTCAGACTTTATAACTTGTGCTCCAGACAAATATACATTAATGCCTATTATAAATACAAACAACAGAGGCGAATAAATAGGTTGATACAGCCGTATATTTGCAAAACATAAACACCCATTGATTCTTACAATGATAACCGTATCCTCGACCCCACACGTCTACAAACCAACAGACGAGTATTCGATTCTTTCTATTTTTTTTATCTCTTTTTAAGCTTCCACTTCCATTTGCTTCGTAACTTTTTGTGTACGTGTATTCAACATATGTTTTCTCTCTGCTTTCCAAATTTTCTCGTTTTCTTTTTCTTTATAAAGGAATGATGAGAATCAACATCGAAATATTTTAGTTATACTTAACTTATAAAGTGAAGTATATATTCCTTTTTTCTCTTTGCTGAAATACTAAAAATACATTAAACATTATTCATGCTTATTCAGTGGTCAAAAGTGGAGATTAAGTGACGGGAAGCCTCCTCAATATAGCTGTTACCTTATCGCTATAGTATTAAAATAAAGCGTTACGTCCTTGAGGATTACATCGGACCATGTTTATTTTTATAGTGATGCGACTACGCATGCGTACGAACGAAAAGTAGTCGCTAATATATATATATATATATATATATATATACTACTCGGAAGTACAACTCACACATTACGAAGAGCTTTAAAAATGTAAAATGTGTGCGATATTTTTTTTCGATTTTTTGTCTTACAAAAGCTATTTCTGACCTTAGGTCTCTGGTTGGGACCCGGAAGGAAATGTGTATACAGCAGAAACCCAAGGAAATAATAATTATTTTAAGACATCACAGCACAAAATTAAGAATATACTTTAAATAATAGAAATATTAACTTTCTTTATGTTTTTTAACCTGAAATTATTTGAAATTTTTTAAGGTAAAAATATGCTTTATCACGTCATATGAGCATAGTCTTTTGTCTTGTGTAGGGGATCATTTTACAATGAGTTTACATTAAATATTGATCTCCCTTTTTAAAATTTAGATAATTTAAAAAAAAAATGCACTAATATGATATTCTTGATCTGGAGTGACTATGCGATAGGAATATAAAAAAAAATAAGATTGATTATTTCTTGGAGAATAGCGTTTCTGCAGAAATGGTTCCTTTTCTATATTATATATTAATTATGCATTCTTAGAGAAAATTTACAAAATTTCATGAAGCCATTTCTAACTTTAGGTGACTGGCTTGGACCCGGAAAAAAATGAAGAGGGTTAGTACTAACATCAATACTAGTAGAACAGTGTAATTCTGCTTTCCAAAATTTCTCGTTTTCTTTTTGTTTATAAAGGAATGAGAATCGACATTGAAATATCTTAGTTATATTTAACTTATAAAGTGAAGTATATATTCCTTTTTTCTCTTTGCTGAAATACTAAAAATACATAAAACATTATTCATGCTTATTCAGTGGTCAAAAATGGAGTTCAATTGACGGGAAGCTTCCTCAATATTGCTGTTACCTCATCGCTATAGTATTGTAAATGCTGCTTTGTTTTATGCGATGAGGTTATCAAATGCAATTGCATTTTCTAAGAGCATTTATCTATAATATATTTAACGATTCAAGAAAAAACAACGAGACTCCAGTTGTGCATCAAGAATAAAATATACATTGAAATATAACATACAAAACAATCATGCAATGAAGTTTAATGATTAAGGAGAAAAAAGTTGTTCCCCTTCAACTGTATTCTGATTTATAACTGAATGTTCGAAAGAATTTCTCTTGAATAAGAATGTTCAGGATTCTATTTTGAATAGAGTCTGGTATTAGAATAGAATACAGTTAATTAAGAAGTGTGTTGTTTTGAGAAATTAAGAGAGAGCTGGTTCATGAATTCGCTTAGTCACAGAGAGGAAAAATATGTGTAATGTGATAAAAGAATCTGTGTCCGTGTGTGCGTTGTGAGTAAAGTCGTGGGTTTGTGTAGACAGGGGTAAATAGCTGGACTCTACAAACGACTTGCGGGAAAGTCGGTAAGAGTTGTTGGCAATGATCTTTAACGTCTGCCGCACGGTTAAGAAGGGAGCTCTTGAAGAGAAACACAAGAGAGGCTTATTCGTGTTTTGTTTATATAAGGTTGTGCCTCGCGTGACAGGCTCCGGCCTTGTTCGCGAGAAAGTTATTCCTCACGCGCAGGCGATTTGATTGGTCGGAATTGACCAATCAGCAAACTAGTTTTGAGGAGATTAGCCAATGAATGCTTACCGTATGATCTGTATGTATGAATGCGTGTGTCTGATGGCGATGATGATCGCTACAGTATTCGCACGACGCGTTACGTCCTTGAGGACTTCATCGGACTATGTTTATGCTTATAATGCGACTACGCATGCGTACGAACGAAAGGTAGTCGCTAAAAATATATATGATATTCGGAAGTACAACTCACACATTACGAAGAGCTTTATCTATGTAAAATGTGTGAGATGTTTTATTTATTTATTTATTTTTTTTTTTTTACAAAAGCTATTTCTGACCTTAGGTATCTGGTTGGGGACCGGAAGGAAATACAGCAGAAACGCAAGGAAATAATGATTATTTTAAGACATCAGAGGATAAAATTAAGAATATGCTTAATATAAATATTAACTTTTTTGTCTTTTAAGATGAAATTATTTGAATTTTTGTAAGTTAAGAATATGCTTTATCACGTGGTATGAGCATAGTTTTTTTGTCTTCTCTATGGGGTTCATTTTAATATGAATTTACATTAGATATTGATCCCCCTTTTTGAAATTTAGATAATTTAAAAAAAAAGGACAAAGATGATATTCGTTATCTGGAGTGACTATGCGATACGAATATAAAAAAAAAAAAAAATTAAGAAGATTGATTATTTCTTGGAGAGTAGCGTTTCTGCCGAAACGGTTCCTTTTCTATATTACCTGGGAATTAGGCATTCTTAGAGAAAATTTACAAAAATGATCAGTAGAAAATTTCATGAAGCCATTTCTAACATTAGGTGACTGGCTTGGACCCGAAAAGAAATGAATAGGGTTAGTACTAACGTCAATAATATATATCTCTGTTCCTTATCTATCTATCTATTAGGTTGGTGGAAAAATAATGACGTAATAATGTCGTTTTTTGACGTCAAAAAACGACATTATTACGTCATTATTTTTCCACCAACCTAATATCTATCTATCTATCTATCTATCTATCTTATAGATAGTAGAACAGTGTAATTCGTCTGCTCTGTTTTTTTCCTCAACAAAACTTAGAAAAGTGGTGTGGTAACCGAGGGGTCAGCCAAAATTCGGGGTGGGGTGTTGGGCTCTTCTTTCCCCCCACCACCGTAGAATCGCCACTGCCTCTCGGTTATGATACTAGTGAAGATCCTGTACAGTGTCGGTAACCCTTAGCGCAACATATTTTATACTACTGCTATAATGTCCATGTCTCATATATATATATATTTTTAATATCGTAGTTCATATTAATTCTATATTCTAATGTTTTATGAATGATTCTGGATAACTGTCGTCTCTTTCTTTCACGTCCCAATTCCAAATAATTGTTGACCTTTTGGAGATCCAATCTTGAGTCACATAACCAGAAACTTAATCAAAACAAGAAAGATGAAGGTATAGTCTAAGAAATATCGATAATACATCTTAGGATGTCAGTAATTCAGTAAACAGAATAAGGCAAAAGATCGCATCGGTCGAAATATCCAGGTCTATCTCTCAAATTTTTCTCGATGGTATTAATAATTTATAAAATGCTGACAAGACGTGTCCAGGAAATTTGAGAAAGCTTGTAGGAAGCCGTAGAATACATCTGCCGAAATGTTTGAATACAAATTCTGTAAAAATATGAAAAAAGGGATAATTAAATATTGGTCTGCATTTATAGTATGTGAAGTTATTAATGTTTACATTACTTACATTCGGTTTAATGTCCTCATATCATGTTGTGGATTCCGTGAATGGAATCCTGCACAAATAAATAAACAACACCAGTAATTGAGATAGAAAAATAAGTGTATTAAACGTAAGAATACAGACTTGAAGTGAAGATTAGTAGTCCAGGAATGCAGCTTAGTAGAAAGTATATGTACAAGTCTCTGCAAATAAAGCTGCAATCATCTCCCTCTCTGGACACTTGTATAACTCTCTGGGAATATCTTATCACTCAACCTGTCTCAACGTATCTCGACGTATCTCAACAGTAGGTATTCTCTCTGTCAGTGTAAGTATACTCTGGACGAGTCCTCCTTATGTAAAAAGGGGAGAGCCCCATAACATATTAATTATTAATATCACAACATTTTGGACCTTGTAATTACAGGGCTTCTTCAGGAGCTTGTTGATCTGACTAGGTGTTAGGAGATTTCCCAAATGGATTTAAACGGTAGAGTAGTAATTGTGATTTCAATAAACGGGCGATTAATAACTAAACAGTACTGAATATGAACTAGAGGAGATATCATTAGACAGGGTCCGTAGAAAGTGATCAATCTACGCCCGTAGATTATAGAAACGTTACCCGGATCGACAGTTGAAATATTATGATATGAGACTCAGTGGAAACGGGGCCATAAATAACTAAACAGTACTAAATATGAACTAGAGGAGATATCATTAGACAGGGTCCGCGGAAAGTGTTCAATCTACGCCCGTAGATTATAGAAATGTTACCCGAATCGACAGTTGAAACATTATGATATGAGACTCAGTGGAAACGGGGCCATAAATAACTAAACAGTACTAAATATGAACTAGAGGAGATATCATTAGACAGGGTCCGCGGAAAGTGATCAATCTACGCCCGTAGATTATAGAAATGTTACCCGGATCGACAGTTGAAACATTATGATATGAGACTCAGTGGAAACGGGGCCATAAATAACTAAGCAGTACTAAATAGGAACTAGAGGAGATATCCTTAGACAGGGTCAAAGGAACTAGATCAATCTATGCCCATAGAGTATATAAACGTTACCCAGATCTACGGTTGAAACATTATGACATGACACTCTGTGAAAACGGGTCAAGCAATAACTGAGAAGTACTCAATTAGAAATAAACGAGATATCCTAAGAATGGCTCAGCGGAAGGAGATCAATCTACGTCCGTAGATTATAGAAACTTTATCCGGATCGACAGTTGAAACATTATGTTATGAGACTCAGTGGAAAGAGGGCGAGCAATATGGGAAGATAAAAAATAAAGGAATATGTCTTTAAACATGGACAGTGGAACAAGAAAAATCTATCCCTTTAATGAAGTATTCTTTTCGAAATTCCCTGAAGTTTTAAAGGATCTACAAACGCCAAATGAAGCCCGGAAGCAAAAAAAGTAAAAAGAAATTGTGATAAAAACGAACATGAAGACATGGAATAATGTATTTCAGGCATTCATACAACATGAGAAACGTTGTAGACCACACCAGCCGTCTTTGCATGATCAACTTAATATCGATATATAATATAGACCGAATAATTTCTGTCTGGGATGAGGTGTTATCATTATTGTTGTAGTAACCTACCTACGGTAGAATGAACTCTTCTTCCGTCATAAATACTAACCTGCGAGACGTCCGGCGTGATCAGCCGATAGGTTGTGTTATCCTACTGTTCTGATGTACACCTCTGTCTGCTTATTACATACACTCTAGCTATATATATATATAACGCAATATATATATATATATATATATATATATATATATATATATATATATATATATATATATATATATATATATCTGTAATACACTTGTTCAACCTAACTTCGTCTTCCGTGTGTTTCATTCTGATCTCTAAACAAGCCACGACAATTATTTACACTATTTACTTACTCACTGTTGTTCTCATCTTTCTTGTTATTATTACAAAATGGCGATTAACAATTGAGCAGTACCAAAAATAAGAACTAGACGAGATATCCCAAGACATGAACAGTGAAAAAAGAACAGCACACTGCATGTTGAATAAAGATTTCAGTTCTGTTTTCCATGTAGGTGAGGCGAATCGATATACATTTGATGAAGGCCGCTGGGCACAATGGCCCAAACTTTGTGATAACAACTACGAAGATGAGGACAACAGTCCGCATGTAAATAGTGCAATGATATCTCCTGATCTCAGAAATTCGAATGACAATAAGGGCAAGATATCCCTAGACATGGACGGGGGAACGAGAACAGTCTAGCCTAATGTTTAATAAATTTATTCTAGTATGACCCAGATGAAAGAAAATAAGTGTAGAAAGATTGTGTTGTACCAGTCTTCTAGGTAATGAGCGCTTCCTTACCCCACAAAAATAGCATTCTAGATATGGGTTTACCAGCGTTCGAAATCTGACCACAAGTACAAGCAGCAGATATCTAACTATGTAACCCTCCAAATAGACACAACTTTTTGTTTATTAAACACTCAAAGCTATATGAAAGAACCTAAACAAAGTATTCATTTTCTGAAATTAGGCTAGGTGATTGAATAAATAATTTTTTTAATGATTTTTTTCAATTTATTTTGTTTGAATAAATGGTTAAGATCAGAATTCCCTGTATATTTTATATGTTACCCGGATCAACATACACCTGATGATGATCGGAGGGCACAACGGCCGAAACGTTGTTATAAAAACAACAATGATGAGGACAATAGACAGCATGTAAATAATCCGAATAATTCATGCAAACAGTTCTATTTCGTCTGACATTTTTTTCAGAATACTCGCAACACTGGCGAACACATCGGCCGAAATATCCCGATCGAAAAAAAAAAATATGTGGATAATTCGTAGAATGATGAATAAAATAATGAATTCGTCATAGAACTTGAGGCAACGTCGCTTTCTTTTGCGTACATGTTGGCTCTTTCAACTACAGTTCCATGAAAATTTTCTTGCCATCATTTTTTTGTCATATTTTTCGACCGACTATACGGTGATAATTCTCCGTAAAGGATAATAAGTATATGGTCGATGCAATCTCGTCTTTCGTATTATCTATATTTGTGATATCCAGGCATCTTCTATATTTACCTAATTTCTTGTGTCTGGGTAAATATCTGTTATCAAAAGACACCTGTTTTGATATTTTTCCTCTCCCGCGCTCAAAACCGCCAAATGTACAATCTGTGCATCTGATGAGATGCCAGTGACAATCAAAAGTTTTTTTTTTCTCTTTCTTTCCATTGTGGGCTTTCACGTGTAGAAATTTCGTTTCATACAACAATCACAATGAAATATTTTTTTTTTTCGTTATTCGGAAGAATTCATTCTTTCTTTCGTTGTTTTTCTTTTTCTTTCTTTCTATTTTCTTTTTTTATTTCTTAACCGAAGGGAAATTTATCGGCTTGACACATAGAATCGAATAGCAAGAAATCACGCATTCAACAAACACATAGACTTGAATAAGCATGTAAAGGTAGAAGAACATTGATTAGAACATACAGACACATATATCTTTGCACGATCAAAACCTTATTTTAGTCTGGCACAAGGCCTCATTAAGGATGAATCCTGTGATAATCAAACTCCTTACATCAACGCATAAAAGACACGCATCTCAAGAAAGTTAAAGGTCCATACACAAAATACACAAGCATATATATATATATATATATATATATATATATATATATATATATAACAATATATAATCTTGTATAATTTTATATCTGTTGTTGCCTGTTTAGGGCCCAGAAAGAAAGACACGGAAGACGAAGGTAGGATGAACAAGTGTATTGAAATAACAGATATATGCAAAGCAAGAGTGTTAGTAACAAGCAGATAGAGGTGTACGTCCTAACGCTGGGTTACACAGCATGTCCGCTCCTCAAACGTCTCCTCAACGACTCTTGCAGTTTGTATTTATGAGAGGAGGAAGAGTCCATTCTACTGTAGGAGGGTTTACCACAATAATATATCAACAAACAGTATTAAAAATAATAGTATGATAAATTGGAAAAAGGTTTTGTAATGCGTTTTATTTACATATGTGCACGAGACGAAAGGCGCTGGCAGTTTCAAAATATATTTGAATGAATTTTTTTTAAAGAAAATGCAAGCTCCGTTCACAGATGAAAGCCGTACATCACTTGATAGCCCTAATGGTTGGAGCAAAATTTGGGTGGTAAATGGACGAGATCGTCATCAACGCTTTACATGCCAACAAATAGGAGGAGATATCATGATTTGGGATGGTATTATTCGACGTATCATGGCTGGTCTGCGGAGAGCGCCTGACGGTATGAAAATAACCGCAGATGCTTATATAGGCTTCTTCAAAGAGCACATTGAATCTTTGCTAAAAAAGCAAAACAACACCTCCAGGAGAACCATCGTATTTATGCAAGATAATGCTTCTTCGCATTCAGCGGATACATCTACGGAGTACCTGAAGAAATTAGGTTTCTCTCGATCTCGGAAGATGAACGAGACGTTCGATTCTCCAGACTTAAACCCAACTGAAAATTTGTCGAGCATTCTGAAGCGATGTGTTTAAGATAATGGATGCCAAGTTAGAAGCAAGGATGACTAATAACGGGAAATAGTCAATGTATTATATGAAATTACATCAGAGCAGATTCAGAAATTGCTATGTTCGAAGAACCAGCGACTTTTCCAAGTTATTTAAAAAAAAAAAAAGAATCACATATCTCATATTAACCAAATTCAGTATTCTTTTTAAACTCTGTTTTATTATTTATTTCGATTTAATTACTTAGTTACTGTATGTATCCATAAAAATCAGTAAATGAACCATTTAAAGTGTTATTTTCTTTTTTACAGTAAATTAGGTAAATGACCGTAACTACTGTTCCTTTTTCTAGAACCTTATATTTTTTTTCTTTTTGACAACATTCTCTGATAATTTCGTTAAATTACAACCAGTATTTTGGGGATAGGAAGAAAAAGTGTTTCCTCGTTGATAATTTTAAATGCTATATATATATATATATATATATATATATGATTTTAAAAATATGATTCCATCGCTACAAAAGAGTTCTCATGTTTCAAAAACAGAAGCTAAAACTTCAATTTAATTATAGAATTTAAATTGAATTAAAGTACCCGGCTCTGTTTCATCCTCAAGCGAATTTTGGAAAAAATAATCTTGAAATTTACGGAGCTTTGTAAGCATATACATTCGTATCATTAATTACTGTGGAAACGGCGAAACCAATTATTTTAGTAGGGGCGTAAAGTTTAACATTTTGACTGACAAATATTGTATCAACATATTAGTTACTACTAATTTAGTGTCTACTTGTTACTACTCTACAAAAATACTAAACAACTTCGGATTTTTTCCTATTTCTGTATATGTTTGCACACACACACACACACAAACACACACACACACACACACATATATATATATATATATATATATATATATATATATATATATATATATATATATATATATATATGTATATATATATAATTCGATGGTATAATCCAAGCGAGTCCTATTAACACAAATATAGAATTTGAAATATTAAATATTAAATTGTAATGAAAATGTAGTAAAAATGGTCAGTAGCTAATGGTACCTGAAAATGGTAATTAACTAATGGTTTCTTAATTCCAATTTTACGATATATATATATATATATATATATATATATATATATATATATATATATATATATATATATATATATATATATAATTTAGTTTAAAAATCCTTTTTTATGGATACTCACATTCAGTTAGAAAGGCTTTTTTTAATTAAACAGTTTGTTAATTAAACAGATATCCCGTCTCGTTTTTATTTAGTACTGTTCAGTTATGCCTAGCCCTTTTCCACCGTCTCTAATTTTGCAGTACCCGGCCGAGGGATTGAAATCCCAATTACTTTTCCACCATTTTAATCAACTCGAGAAATAATTTTTAATTTTTCTATGTCTATAAACTATTACGTAACGTGTCCTTGTTTGAAAGTATGGTCGACCATACACGACATTATCAGAAAATAAGAGCAATGATTATAGTAAATTTAAAGTCAACATTTCTAAAATTAGATTACGTAGAACGTTTCTAACATTTTTAAGATTACAGATTATTCAAAAATTATATAAAAAAGGTGCTCAGACGTCATTTTCTTACATTATGGTTTAACAGATTAATTCTCCGTAGAACAACAATAAATCTGTTAACACGTTCTGAAGCACTTGTGAAGTGATTTACCAGCGGTGACAAGCGCCTAATCAAAGCTACTGTTTGTTTTAAAAATCTATTTCTCTGTTATTTTAAACTAAAAGTAAATAATTTTTTCAAGTCAGATTATTTATACTTTACATCAGCTAATACTCCTCAAACAAATTTCAGAAAAGTATATTTTACTTTTGGATGATTTTTAAAACCGAGAATTAATTTTGTGTACAAATGTGCCAAAATTGTTTTAAAAATGGCCGATTTTATTGAAAACGAACAAAACGAGATTCTAATCATTATAATTTCTATATGATTCCCAAAGTATTTTGCTTACTGGGAATAGTAAAGTTAATCATTTAGCTTTAAATTAAAGCTAAAAAGAAACCTTCAAGAATGCTTTTTTCATTTTTAAAAATTAATTTTAAACCTTAGGTATTAAAAATTATTCGTATCTATTCTAAATCAACCTAAGTCCTGCATCATCATCATCGATATCATCAATGTCAAACGTGGCTTTCAGCAACTTCATTTTAGTTCTAAGCAATGTTTGACTCTTCCCACAAAAGTCGCGTAGGTATTAAATTTTCCAAGTCGCCCTTCCTCATTAGGTGTTGCAGAACTTTCAGCTACACTGCGTGCCAAATTTTTATCAAGATAACTTTTTTCTAATATTTCAAAAACTGTCCAATCAATTCACACAAAATTTCCAAGAAATGTTGGCAACACTGACCTGCGCAATCACTGAAATTTTCCTACTTATCTGCGCAATGTAAACAAACTGGCGCCATATTTGTTAACAGCACGGTGATTTGACCGTGCCAAATTATTAGAAAGGTTTAGTAAAATTCCCACAATTTAGCAAACAAAACGTTTATTAATGTTGCGCGTGAATGTTTATGATCAAAAGAAGCTAATAAATAAGATAATCAAACAAATAATAACAGATACAAAGCAAGGCTCAGTTTTAAACAAATTAATAAGGAATGTGTTTTCCCTGTTTTGAAATTACTTGAAGAATTCGACGATCCATAGAATTTGTTAATTGTAGGATGTCATCTGCTGTAATGCTGCGAGATATGTCAAGAATTGCTTCCTGCAACTCAGCGTTGCTCCTGAATTATCGTTCGTTGGCGTACAGACTTCGCTTCATAATGCTCGAAATGTTTTCGATTAGGTTCAAACCCGGAGAATTTGCTGGCCACTTCATTTTTCGAGGTCCATCGAAGCCTAACTGTTTCAAATATTCATTAGTCTTGTGAGCAGCATGTGAGGGAGCATTATCTTGCATAAAAACAATGGCCCTTCTGAAGGCAACTCTTTACCTTTTCATCCACGGTTCAAGATGCTCCTTCATAAACGCTATGTATGCATCAGCAGTCATTTTGACGCCATCTGGTACTCTCCATGGGCCCACTAATGGTTTTTCCAATAATACCACCCCTGATCATTATGCCTCCACCGCCTTGTTGGCGTCTTAAACGCTGATCACGATTCTGTCCGTTCATTACCTAGACTTTACACCATCTATCTGGCCCATCAAGTGTTGCTCGAGTTTCGTCTGTGAACAAAACTTTAGAGAAGTCAATCTTCATATTGTCCTCGGCCCATTTCAATCAATTTTGAATGTGATTTCTCGTCAACGTAGGTTTGACTGTTGTTGATATTTCCCTCAGATACCAACACCGAGTACTTTTAGACACAGTAGGATCCCCAATGCGACCGAAAAGCTCTTGACTGGTAAGTCCAGGATCCTTCGTCGCCTCTCGTTTAAGTCGTGACATGAGACGACGTGAAATAACCTTCGGCTTGCCTTTATCTGCCCTTTTACGTACTTGTGTAGGGTCGGCGGTGAACTTTTTCCCTGTTTGATGACACCTCCCTATCATTTTAGAAATTTCTAGGGTAGATTTACAAGAGGCTAGATATGACATAGCAGTTTAGCATTCTTTTCTTCGTCTCTAACGAAATTTTCGTTTATCATAATACTTTGCTTAATTTCTGGTATGTCACTTACGCTGTTTTATGACGCCTTCTGATTTCTGTCACATTTTCCATCTTTTGTTATTTGTTGAGTTAATTTCACTGTTTCTAAAGATGTTTCGTTGTCACTTATTTTTACTTACATCCTGCAATATATCGGTCAGTATTCTTTTGCACCTTCAAATGTCAGTGTTATATTTTCCGTCGTCGCTTAGTGCGCTACACAGATTAATTTTGTAACTAATTGATTTCGACGTCCCCAATATATATCTCATAGTTTGGGCTGTCTCTGTCTTCTTGCATTTAACAGTGCTTCCTTCTCGCTTTTGAATGATATCTCTTTAGGATTATTTCAGATTCTTCGCTAAGTCTTCTAGCAGTAGTGCTCTACAAGTATCTTACGTTTGTTAAGATTGTTAACCGATAAGAATTTTTGGTAGGTTTTGTAGTTCTCTTATAACAGTTTAAAAATCCGGAATTACAAGTTGCGTTGTATCGGCCTATTGTCTTACGCCTCTTTTCATTTTTGTATATACACTGAACTCGGCCTCTATCAGTATGAAGGCTGATTGTTCCTAGTAGAGCTTAAAGATATTTCCAATATCTTTAACATGTAAATATTTTCCTATGTCTTGATACCTTGTTTAATTTCTGGGATGCATCTTTTTGTCATTCTCCTCTCCCATCGGATGTATGCGTCACATTTTCGGTTTTCTGTTAATACACTGTTCAAATTGTTAAAATTCTATAGTTGCTTGATTTTTGATATCTACAATTTGAAGTTCACATACTTGGCAGCCACTCTTGATGGCGCTAACAATATATTCCGTATTATTATATTTGATAGTTAGTCCTTTCTTCTCTCTTTCCCTTGCTTCTTTCTATGCAAGTTATTGTATTTTTTTCTTTCTGCTGTTAGCATTTCAGGTTTTGTAAATATTTTGTGAGAATGAATTCTCCTATTTTATTTTTACGTACAAGTTAGATTTTTTAAATTATTTTTATTATATTTATATTTACTTATGTTATTTATAATATATGATTGTTTTATGAAGTCTTTTTTGTTTCGTGTTTTTCGTTTTTATAATAATATTTTTCATATTATTTTTTAAGTTTTTATTAGAATGTTTTCTTTTTTAATTATTATGAGATATTTTTCTTGAAAAGAACGAGAAGTATTTGTAAAAAAAAAAAAAATCCAATGAAACGTCATCAAAAATTGTAACTTTAACAAATCAATGCCCCCTCCGACAATACAAAAAATAGTTGTTGTTATTTTTTTTTTATTTTCCTGGGATTTTTATTTGACAATTCATGAACGACTGCGTCGATCATATGAATAGGCAATAATTAAACTTGTGTCGAACACAAGTTGGTTCAACTTGAATTTTTTTGTATATAAATCGGTATTTCTAAATATTTCCGATTAAGTACGTAAAGAAAACGAACACGAGAGAGGAGGTGAGATGAAGAGAAATCGAAAAAAATTGAGAGAAAAAATATACTTACTTAGCACAGTTGGGTCTATCAGAAAGTCAAAATAGTATGATACCTTTTGAGATTCGAACGTATTCCTCTTGCAGTGTTCTGCGATATATATCACAATATCCACCAAGAGTTTATATATATATATATATATATATATATATATATATATATATATATATATATATATATATATATATATATATATGTGTGTGTGTGTGTGTGTGTGTATGTGTGTGTGTAGGACAAAGTCGAAAGAAGTTTTCGTGTGACCCCTTTCGTCCCTTAGGGCTTCATCGCACAAGGTTTGTTTATAACAAACTAGGTCGCTAAAGTCATGAAACGCGTCACAGGAAAAGATTCTCCAATTTTTCATGCATTTTTATTCTAATCCCATAATACATATATATATATATATATATATATATATATATATATATATATAATATATATATATATATATATATATATATATATATATATATATGTTTTAAACAATAAAAAATATTGGGAAATTAAAAAAATTAAAATTTTCAGAGACACTGTGTTGTATATTAATATTTTTTTGTTTTATTATTTCAATTATATTCCGTGACTAGTTTCAGCCAACATAGCCATCATCAGGAGAAAAAAATCCTGCTTGTTTGTAGCAGTGAACTACAGGATTGAATGTTATATATATATATATATATATATATATATATATATATATATATATATATATATGATAATATATAGCTTTTAGCTTTTAATGTGTGCTATATTCATGAATTAATGTGCTAAATTTAAGGAATACATCGTATGGGTAATGTTTGCGTTTAGCATGAAACAGTCTGTTACCTGTGGCTGTTGACTTCAATGACCACACGCACACACACAAATGCATATATATATATATATATATATATATATATATATATATATATATATATATATATATATATGGATGTATTTCTGACTGTAATATACGCTGAGCCCTTAACACATGCCTTCGAGATTTGTGCAGCAGGAATCTCGCTGAGGTTGAGAACATCAGGAAGAGTGTTCAATCTCAGAAGTATCAACACCAAATTCAAGAAATTTTCTGCCTGATCTCAGATTTTCTATATGCTAAGGCTGCAGATTTTGTAATGAACTCTGAGGAAGATCTGCATCTCCTAATGGCAGTTGTGATGACTTGAGATTAACCTGAGGAAGACAAAGGTGATGTCTATCCGTCTACCTGGTGAGTACTATAAAAAGTTAAAATCTGTGTGAAAAGTACTAGGCTGAAAGTGGTTGACATCTGCCCATATCTTGGACATAAAACTGTATACGGCCTGTGCCTTAACACTGCTGACGTTTACTACCGAATCATGAATTGTCTCTGATTTCAGACACCGTTGTCCTCCAAAGATCTGACTGAAACGACATTGAAAAAATGATAACCCTAAACCAGATCCAATGAACAGGAGATTTTGTGAGAATGGAAAATAATAGGATGATCAAACAACATTTATACGGATAACTTATGGGTGACCGCTTGAAAATACCAGGTGCTGTAAGCTTGGATGTGCAGGGGATGTAATGGATAATAACTGTGAATCATTAATTGGAGAGCCGAGTTTCGAAGTTAAGCAACGTCAAGCCTTGTCATTGCCTAGATGGGTGACCGCTTGAAAATACCAGGTGCTGTAAGCTTGGATGTGCTACAAACATTTTGTAACCTAAAACTAATTTCTGTCTTTAGATAAACCGCAAAAGGATAATAGGACATGAAAAACAAATCAATCAAATTAGTCTCCTATGCCTTATTTTGACATAGATGATCAAAAATAGTTCTTCTGAATGATAATCTCAATGCGTTGTGCATTAAAGTGCTGCAGTGAGAAGAAATGACTTTAAATCGTACAGATTGGAGTCACTTTGTTATGGTGGGATGCAACAGTATCGATAATATTGTTCGAAAACAATTATTCGTAAAACATTTACGCCATTTGTAAAATGTTTGAATGAAAATTCATCGAAAGGGTGATTATGCTAAATGATAATTATTCGAAATACCAATGTTTGAAATATGTATGTGGTCTTGCTTTGAAAGAGAGTAAATGTTGATTTACCTAGGATAAATAATGCATATGGCCTTTTAGCAGTAACTGTCAACCCATCACTCCACAATATGGAAATTCTTAGACGCCCTTAAAAGAGAACAGGACTTGCAAGAAATGCATATTGTAAAAGTAACAGCAGGTTACCAAAATATCAAGAGCGCCAAGTGATACCGCGACGTAAATGGAAAAATTAAAAAGAAATTAGTGCCACCAGTTAACTAGTACTTTTCAGTAGTCGACTATTTGTGTGCAGTTTTATATAATTTAAGGCTATAAGTATTTTTTTATTACTCAATTGTTTTATTAACAATTTGAATAATTATCATTTGTGTATTTCCTCTTTTAGTTTTTACAGTTTTATTACAATAAAGAATTTTGTATTTCGAATAAATATTATTTAGCATAATTTTCCTTTTGATTATTTTTCATTCAAACAATATACAATTGGAAAATTTTTTTTCAAATATTTGCTTTCAAATAATTGTTTTTGAACAATTATTCTCGAACAACGTCCACATAATCGATACAACGACTTTGAGAGTGAATATCTCTGGCATTCTCAGATCAAGCGGAATCTTCGAACACTCACTTAGACTTAGCAATAATATACAAAGTTGGAAATCTGATGTGTGTCTGTGTGTGTGTGTGTATGTGTAGAAACCGTCCAAATATTCTACAGTTCCGAGCGCTTTCGGCTATACGTTTAGCCATTATCAAGGATTACTTTTTCTGTTTAATTCAGTGTGTGTGTCATGTGTATGTTTTTAGTGTGTTATAAAAATGTTTTATTTTCCGAAAACGGTTAGCGCATTGCGGCCTTGTTCGTAGTTAATATTTGTAAGTGTTGGCTTTTTCTTTTTATTATTAGGGCTTCCATCATTTTTAATCTTTTTTTTTTACATGCGGATGAGGTTATTATGTTTGTGCTTTCTACTCGTATGTTTCAAATGGAGTCTGGCAAGTTTATGTGTGTGCTTAAATGGGTTCTAAACGAGGTGTGGTCGGATAGGTGTAACGTAAGACGCCTGGATAAGAATGTAGTTGTGTAACAGATGTAATTATTTATGAATCCGGTTTGATCATCAACACAGTTGCTTAATGGGCATTTGAATTCATAGATAATGTTCGTTCTTTGTAATTTTGACTTAGCTGGTGTGTTGTTATTTTTGAGGATAAGGTTAGTTGTCTTTTTTTTATAGTACATAATTAATTTGATTTTTTTTTATTCGGGTCAATTGGGGTAGTGTATTTCTTTATAATATTTCGGAGCGAAAATTCATCTCGTTTGTAGTTAATGTGCATTTGGGTTTTGCAGAAAATATTTATGCAATTTTTGGCTGTGTGTTCACTATCGTTGTTGTCGAGGGCAGGTTATGTAAAACATCTCAAATGTCAACGTAACAATCGGAAGTAAGCCAGCTATGGCAACCTCCCTCATCATTCTTCCCAGAATACCTGGGTTCTTTGTAACAAGGTTTACAGTTCATCATCTGGCCTGAGAAGACAGGTAGTGGTGTACAGGAGGGCATCCAGATGTAATCAACTTAATCAAGAATACAAAGTTTATGTCAGACAATACCATGTTAGTATCAAGATACTTTCATCTGTGAACGATAGGAGACTTATATTTTGCAATTAAAGTTCGCGGAAGTAAGGAAATTGGTGAATTTCAACGAGGGCAAATAATAGGATGGCATCAGTGTGTCAAGTCAAATAGAGAAATTGCTAGGTTTTTCCAGGTTAATCATCAAACGGTTAATAATATTGTCAAGAAATTTAATGAAGTAGGCCATTTTAGTGTGGAACAACGTCCAGGAAGTCCAAGTATCGTTTCTGAGCAAATGAAAGGGAACTGAAAAGAGAAGTAATCAGAAACCGTCGTCAGAGAGTCAAAGATATCGCCAACAGCATGGAAATGTCGCCATATGTGGTGGGGAAGACTCTGAAAGAACTAGCATATCAAAGAAGTGTTGCAATAAGCTCTTGATTTCAGAGGTTAACAGGAACAGGCGTATGGACTGAGTGAGAGAATTCGAGAGCCAAGATTATGAATTGTGGCAGTCTGTAATTTGGTCAGATGAAAGTAAATTCTGCCAATATTCGAATTCGAGACAAGTTGGAGAAATCCGAATGAGATTAGCAGCACTGAATGTCAGCAGGTAAACATGGAGGGATTAGAGTAATGGTGTGGGGTGCTGTCTTGGGAGGGAAATCTGAGCTGATTTTTGTTGAAGAGCGGTTGAATGGTCCAAAATACTGTCAAATATTAGAGAAAGAACTACTCCCACAATTAGAAACCAATCAGATTGACAAGAATGTCTACCATTTTCAAGAAGATGGAGCGCCATTTCATACAAGCAAACTAGCAAAGGCCTGGAAGGAATCGCAAGAAATCAAGTCACTGCAATGGTTGGCCCCAAATCCTGACATGAATCCAGTATAGCACGTTTGGGGAGACCTTGGTCGAAAACTTCGAAAGCGTGCAACCAAAATCACGTCAGTGGCAACACTTCAAGAAACATTGCTAAAGGAGCGGACGATTGTTGATAACTTGATCAAACTCATGAAAAATCGAATGCAAGCACTGAAATTAGCAAATGGAGGACCTACTCCATACTAGTTCCAAATAGTTTATTTATGTTGAGTTGGGTTTACGTAATTAAATTTTGAAATTGGATGTAGTTTATTTCTCCTGGCTGAAAACTTTTCTTCGGTCACGGTTTATGCCTGATACCAATAAAATCGAATGCTGATCTCAATAGTCATCTTAGGGGCCATGTACTCCGGAGGAGGATCTCATCTGAGTAAGAGGCAGATATCCCGATGCATGTATGTATATATGTATGATACATGGGCACGTGAGTCAGTGATTAGAACTTTCGTCTTTTGATCATAACACCTAGGTTCTAATATCACCATTTTCAATTTTTCAGGAAGGAGACGTCTTGATGCTTTCGGCCCAGAAAGGCTATCCCAGCATGCATCAGATTTGGTATGAAAGATATACCACGAGTTCATGTGATTTTTAAAATTTAATTTTATATATCTAATTTTTATTTAAGTCAAAACATTTAAACTTAAAAAAAGCAAATGAAAAATTCTATTAAACGGTAATCAAAATGTAAACAAATGACGTCACACATTATGAAATGGACAAATTAATTTCAGATGTATTTTTATTAAAAAAAAGTATAAAAATAAAAAAAAATGTCTTAAATAATTATCGAAAGTTGTCCATTTCATAATGTATGGCGTCATTTGCTTACATTTGGTTACGCATTGAGCAGATATGAATGTAAGAGAGAAAATCATGGAGAATTGTAGTTTAAAATCAGTAAAATCGTGGCTCAATCGGTAAAGCACGTCAGCTTATATGACGGTTCCGTATAGGATACAGGTTCGATTCCTGTCGGAGGACGCATATATTCTATGAAAATTTGTCGGATATTCAAGCCGGTAAATGTTGTTAATTCTGTTTATTGTAAACAGAGAATTTACTGAAATATTTGTATCTATAAAAAGAACGTATAAACTTAAAAATGTCTTAAAACATATATATATATACACACACACACACATATAGTAGCTGGAATAAAATTTCAGTAACGAAAAACGTTATTCTTGAATGAGTGCTCAATACAGGGTAGACCAAATCTTATTAATTCAAAAATTATAACATAAAATTATTATAAGATAAACTAGCATAACATAATTAATGCATGGACTTATTATAGTTTATATGCGCGGTACTTAATGGAAAGCGCTCAATGTCAGTGATAGAGCTAACATAAAATGTTGTACTGATATGACATTTTGACCCAAGGTTTCACACTTTGGCGACCATCAGATACAACTGATATGAATATATATCGAGTATCTATCTGCGCTTAGCCTTGAATTGCTTTTATGGATGTTTTTTTTTTTTTTGTGAACTAAAATGTGTACACCTGTATATATGTGCCTATGCGTATGATATTACAACCCCAAACAAACACAGATGCAGATTCACTTTCCCACCATCAAACATAGGCAAACACACTTAAATAGATCCAATTCAAAAAAAAAAATATCCATATATATATATATATATATATGGCAAATGTTATTCAATTCAACATTTTCACATAAACTAATCGGTGTAGATCACATGATATAATATATATATATATATATATATATATATATATATATATATATATATATATATATAAACATATATATACGCGCGCTCACACACACGCACACATATATATATATATATATATATATATATATATATATATATATATAAACATATATATATACGCGCGCACACACACACACACACACACACACACACACACACACACATATATATATATATATATATATATATATATATATATGTATGTTTATACAAACAAGTTTGATTAAAAAGCACCAACAAGTTCTGTGTTTAACTTTTGATTTTTATTTTATTTTTCCAGTTTAATATTTTTTAAAAAATAAAAAAGTAAATTATACAAACATTGTCTGTTCTATTAAATCACCCTGTTTAAATGAATGCTTTCTACCTAAATATACCTTATATATATATATATATATATATATATATATATATATATATATATATATATATATATATATTTGTGTGTGTATGTATATGTGTGTGTGCTTGTAATACTTATAGTGAACTTGATTTATGTGATACTGAATTTTTCTTTTTTTAAGCGTATAATTTTTTTTCTCTCGAATGAATAAACTAAATTTGCATGATCATTCATTCTTTATTTACATTAAACTAGAAACGTTAAAACAAGGCTCACAAGCACACGGTGGAAATGGTAGGGTGAAAATCTCCATTTGCCTGAAATTTAAAAAAAAAAAGAAGTAAATATATGGGAATAATAAAAAAGAATATTGTCTAATGTTTTCATCAAATGTTTTTCAATCTTCTCATTCCTGAATTTTGGCAAAAATTCTTTACAAAATATTTGAGTTGAGAATGGTTATTTCATTCAAATTTAGACAAAGTTTAGCCTGACTCATAAATATATCAGGAAGATTTCAATGGATACATAGTAGTAAGTTAAACAATATATGTATTAAATTTACTATTAAACAAACATCACTTCAAATTTCATTTGTAACTATACACACACGCACACACACATATACATACATACGTACATACATATATATATATATATATATATATATATATATATATATATATATATATATGTGTGTGTGTGTATATATATATATATATATACATGTATATGTATATATATATATATATATACATGTATATATATATATATATATATATATATATATATATATATATATATATTACAGCAAAAAAAATTACCTCAGCATAGTAATAGTCTATTTCATATTTGTCTTTATTCTATTTCATAAATATTTCATATTTGTAAAAAATACATATGCTCTGTTAAAATAAAAACATTGAGCTCTCTGTGGATCAGTTTTAATAATTAATATTACTAGGACCCACCCGGGTTATATACCAACGGATCGATTACCTGTACAATATATATATATATATATATATATATATATATATATATATATATATATATATATATGTGTGTGTGTGTGTGTGTGTGTGTGTGTGTGTGTGTATTTATACGGGATGCAATGGAGAAATTGGCATCTAAATTACACAAAATTGAAACACATATTTTAACACATATATCTGCCAAAATCACACAAAAAATATTTTGAAATATGAAAGGATAAATTTATTCAGTCAAATCACCATTGGTTTCAACCGCGGTTTCCAGACGAATCCGGTATCTCCCGCATTTCTTCTGGACGGTCCCCTTCTTTAAGTTGATCAATGCTGTCATAATCCTTGCCTTCCTTTCCTTCTTTGGTGTTGCAAGAAGTTTTGTTGGTCTATCGCTAAACTGCGCCCATACATAATAATCAACACGGTTGCAGTCTGGGGAGTTAGGTGGCTAGATGTAAAGTTTGATGTGGTCGCAGAAATTGTCTGGCATTCATGATTAGGTTCTCCTGCATGTGTGGAATGGTGTAGACTCATGTTGCCAGATGCAGGGTCATCAACCAGCCAGCGTCTTGACTCAGGGCAGCACTATCTCCTCAATGCCCTCGATGCAGGCCTCCGTGTTGAGTCTGAGAGCATGACCAACAAATTCAGAAGTTATTTTCTTATCAGAACAATCAAAGAGATTTTTCCGAAATGTCGTACCTTCGTAATCCCCATTAGACTCATCCAACTCTTTCTGAATCCTCTGCACTGTCCTCAGATTGACACCCAAACACTTTGGAATGTTCCTATTGGAGATTCCGGCGCGAATGCCAAGCAGTAGAGCATGCCGTTTAATTGCGTCCTGGTGCTCTTTTTCTCATAGACGATGCCCAACTTACCCTATTATAATGTGCTGGCGAGAAAGTCAAAAAACAAACAACACGCTTGCGCGAAATTAAATATATAAAATAGCAGCAATTTACACCCCCCCTATATTAGTCCGATAATTATTTTAAGACATTTTTATGTTTATACATTCTTTTTATAGATACAAATATTTAAGGAAATGTTCTGTTTATAATAAACAGTATTAAACAACATTTACCGGCCTAAATGTCCGAGAAATTTTCATAGAAAAAATTTGTTTTCCGACAGGTAACGAACCTGAATCCTATACGGGATAATTGTCCTTTAGCCTGACGTGCCTTAACCGACCGAGCCACGGAGAATCGTGCGATTGGCAGCTCAATTTTACTGCTTTTAAACTTCAATCTTCCATGAATCTCTCACGTACATTCATATCTGCTCAAAGCCTATCCAAATGTAAACAAATGACGTCACACATTATGAAATTGACAACGTCTGACAATTATTTTAAGACTTTCTATAAAAAGAATCTATAAACATAAAAATGCCTTTATACATACACACATATATATATATATATATATATATATATATATATATAATTATTTATTTAAAAAAATTATAAGATAAATATGCTATAAAATCCCTACAAAAATAGTCATTTTGTTTCAACACCTCCGGTGTCTTATCAAGTGATGATGTTGAATGTAAAATAAATGGTTTTAAAAATTTCAAATTAATTAACAATCCTTCGCAAGGGAAAAACGTTGATACAAAAGCTAGAATGACCAATCAAAATACAAGTATAGGAAAATTCAAAAAGATTGACAACGAAGTCATATTATAATAGCTATTCAGATCTTTAAAATACGGGTAATATTAAAAAAAATAATTCATTTTAACCAATAATAATTATATGATAAAATTTGATATTAAAATTAAAAGTAAAAATTACCAATTTTGAAATCCAAATTTAATCACTATTAATTTTAAAATTATAAAATTACTGAGGAGAAAAGAAGAAATACATATGTACATTACTGAGGAGAAAAGAAGAAATACTTATGTAAACACACACGCGCACACACGCACACACATATACATATATATATATATATATATATATATATATATATATATATATATATATATATATAAAAGGAACCAATGGGTTTTTTATTCAATATTATTTATTACTATTCAAACAGCACATTTCCATTTTTCTCTCGAATGCTCAAACCAGTAGATATAATTTGCGCTCTTTATAAAAAAAAAGTCTATACAAATATACGAATGCACAAAAATAACATTCTAATTGACCGATTTGAACCTTTTTTGCGTCTTATCAACCTTTTGCAGTTTATCTAAAGCCAAAAATAGTCTTAGAATTTATTTTTTGTGAGATAATAATGATTTACTGATACAAGTTTTATTCTTTAATCCGTAGCTGGGGAGAAAATAAGTGGATTCATAACTTTTCCCAATATATTTTAGCGTTAGTGAATATAACGAACTCGATTGGAATTGGAACTCGGCTCTTTGATTTCCATCTCTGAGCCATTATCAATTACACCAAACATCAATACAATCTATCAGCACCTGTTATTCCCTAGTGATGACCCATCTATTTACTGACCAGTCTTGACGTTTCTTAACTTCGATGATTGTAGGAGAACTTGGAATATAATTTAGTAACACGAAAATGTTTAGAAAATGCTTTTCATTTTGTGTGTGTATATGTATAAATGCTTTTGTTTTTGAGTGATGTCAGTTATCATTTATCTTTTGTTAATTCCCCTCTCCAAGTTCTGTACTGCCTTAGTCAGACTCTTTGTGTCTTGTCACTGAATCTAACTAACGCCTTTATCCACTGTGCCATGTCTCCATGAGGACGTGGAACTAGAACAGTCTACCCCGGTGTATTCGGAAATTAAAAACATCTCTATCACACACTAATACATCCACAGAACGCACACACTCAATTAAGCTGAAAAATCATCGAATCATCCTTGATAATGGCTAAAAGTATAGCCGAAAGCGCTCGGTAATATAAAACATTTGGACAGTTCTTACACACCCTTTGTCCAGAAAAGAAAGCTCTTGTCAGAACACAAGAAAAATTAAATAAAAAGCTTAACCGTAGTACCTTTTCTGTCATTTTTTAATGAAACGTGCATATATATATATATATATATATATATATATATATATATATAGATAGATAGATAGATAGATAGATAGATAGATAGATAGATAGATAGATATAGAGAGATGTGAATAGAATTAGATATATAAATATGAATAGAATGAGTTATATAGATGGATAGAGAGAAAGATATGAATAAAATTAGATATATAGATATGAATAAATGATATATATATATATGTATGTATATATATATATATATTTTTATATATATATATATATATATATATATATATATAGATAGATAGATAGATAGATAGATAGATTCGAATTATAGTTAGCGGCATTTCAACTGTATGCAAGCAGAAGCGTAATAGCATTATTTTTTATCTGATTTGACTATCTATTCCTCTTTTCCCATTGGCATACAAAAGAGAGCGTTGTTTTCCGCAACATATACTTACATAAACTTACACTCTGTAGATATTGATATGTTCGAAACTAAATAATAAATATGTTTTTTTTTTATTACACATTCCTAACTATATGTTTCAAAACATGACAAGCGAAAGAAAAGCCCACGAAAATAATATATTTCAATCAAACATTTCGAGATGTGTTATAATGTTGGCAAAGCTAAAATTTGGATCAACGCCAACTTGAACAAAAATGCCCTCCTTTGAAAAATTAGAAAAAGAACACTATGGAAGAACATAGTGGTAAAATATCTTTAATAAAATAAAAGGAAAGTAAGTGTGTACACGAAAAGAGCATATACTCTTAGCAGCAGCACTTCGCTGCATTTTTTTTTTTTTTAATATTTGTCTTTATTTACTTTGCTAATTTTGAAAACAACTGTAAATAAGCCGCGTTGATCATTGGTCTACCAGCCTAGAGAAACACCACACGCGAAAGCGACTGACGTGTCTTCTTACATTTTTAAGGAAGCCGTTTTTACAAGGAGGAATTGATCGTAAAAAAAAATCGAATAAGTATAAAATTACGTTTTTTTTTTTAAAAAAAAAGAAGAAGATATTTCAGGTATTTACTAAGCGTATCTGCACCTGGCACATAGCCATAGAAAGGATCTAAGTAAGAATAGTGCTCATCGTAGGTGAAACTAGCTTGTCCACTTATTTTTATTTTTATTTTATTTTTGTTCAAAGAGTCATTTATTACGCTGAAAGGTAGTATATTTGCAAAGTTTTACTATTCTTTATTAATCTCGCTGCTGGTAGCGATGAACAAATAATATAGTGTGAATAATCTGAAAAATCCAAAGACGGATATGCAGTCTGAACGGTCCTGACTTGGGATCTCGATTCTTGTCACTTTTCACCGACGTAATGTGGCTTCCATATAGAATATAGGAACTCAGTTCAGGACTCACCGGAAGCTATTTTTTTAAATTTTATATCCGATTCATGCTGCTTACTTTCATGGTCGTAGAATGTAACGATCTGAACAGTAGTATAAACAAATAAAGCGTGAACGGAAAGAAATATATAATAGAAATACATTTAAAATTTTAAAAAAATCAACCAATAATAACGGTCGCTCATCCAGCAAACCGGAGGAGGGTACATTTTCTTTATTTGATTTTCTCGAGTAGGCATATATATATATATATATATATATATATATATATATATATATATATATATATATATAAAGAAATATAGTCTTAAGGTGGGCTATATTTATGGAATAAAGTGCTCAATATCAGAGATAGAGCGTGTGTAAATATAAAAGTGAACATAGAAGTCAACACTTAGAGGCGACAGTGTTTCCTGCTATATGCAATCGTCAAGCCATGTGACGATTGCATATAGCATGAAACAGACTGTCGCCTCTAAGTGTTGACTTCTATGTTCACTTTTATATATATATATATATATATATATATATATATATATATATATATATATATATATATATATATATATATATCAATGTTACAACGGAATGCGGATTTCATAAAAATTGCAATATGCTGTCTTTGTAATTTACCTCTGAAGATGATCATAGAAAAAGTCGAAAGGACTTGTGTTAAAAAGACAAACTACAACGACTTACTTGATGAACATCCTAACATTGAGAAACTGATTGGACAACTGGAAAGGATAAGCATAAAAATAAGGAGACACAGTATGTCTATATTATTCAATGCCACATGTTTGAATGAAGATATGCTGTCTATATATATATATATATATATATATATATATATATATATATATATATATATATATATATATATTAGTAATTGCACATATACCTACGTAGGTATACCTGTAATTATTAATATGTACTTCATAGCTGTGTTTAACTACACTGAACACTGATTGCATAAATAGTTATTTGCACACCTGTACGTAATGGTTGAACGTATCTCTCCATTTAGATCATTTCTGCACACACAAATATACACACACACACACACACACACACACACATATATATATATATATATATATATATATTATATTATATATATATATATATATATGTGTGTGTGTGTGTGTGTGTGTGTTTTGTGGTTATGTGTGTGTATGTGCGTGCGTGTGTATAGTAAATAAATTTCTAATACTACAGAACTTAGATAATTTTAAAGAGAAAAAACCGTATATGTTTCCTTAAAAGGGTAAATTTTTTGTAGCTGAGCACTCGTATTCAAGGATATCCGTCTACTAAGGTAGCTAGTCAATCACTATTGCAGACGCTCGCTCAGGCACATTTCTGTTTGTTCAACACGCACAGAGCCCAGCTGTGGTTTATACTGCAACTATGCTGAAGAGAACTTAGTTACAGCTTCTAGGAGAGAGCGTGATCAATAATTTGAACAAGGCCAGCACGCTGAAGCCCTTAGTTACGATAACTTTTGGCTTTGTGCTAGCACAGCTATCAACGTTCCATCAACCCAATTTCACTCGCAATTTCACTTGGGTCAACCAATGGTACAGTTGTCAGGCACTTTCCAAAGGTGCCGCACCCTGGAATTGTCCTTGATCCATTCCGATAACGTCAGGAAATCTCCTTCCTGGCAAATCGACCATGGTCAGAGTCGAACCCGGTTCTCATGGTCAGAAAGCGAACGTTCTAATCACACGCCCACACATACATATATACATACATACACACGCTCGCACATACATACAAATACGCACAACACACACGCATACACACATATTTTATGATTATTATTATTATATATACATTATATATATTACTTTACGTTTATATTATAATATATATATAATATATATAATATTATTATTTTATATGTATTATTTTATATATATACACACACACACACACACACATATATATATATATATATATATATTGGTATAAAATAAGGAAAAACGTACTATAATACAGAGTACACACACACACACATATACATATATATATATATATATATATATATATATATATATATATATATATATATATATATAAGGCTCAAACACTAATATTCCATGGTTATAATTTATTGCATTGGAATAGTAATCACGATTCAATTCATTAGACCTACAAATTCAATTTTGAATTTGTAAGTCTGATGAATTAGATCGTAATTACGATTCCAATGTAATAAATTATAACCATGGAATATTAGTGTTTAAGCCTTTTATAGTATACTAGCAGCATGGCCGGGCGTTGCCCGTGCTTGATTCAAAAATCGAACGACTCATACAGCAATCTCTATTACTTGACTTAAAATATTTTTGCCCTTCCTTGCCTTTATGACTGGTCATACTACTTGGGCTAGGTTGTTTTTGCCCTTTTCCGTGCTGAGGTTGCTACATGCCTTACTTCTTGCCTATCTCACACTGCGAATTTTTTCTAAGCTCTATACTAAACATTAAATCTGTTACGAAAAAAGAACTAAACAAAATGAACACAAACGATCAGCTTTAAAAAAAAGGACTCGTAACTGGAAAAACCAAATGAAAAAAGAATGTTAACAACAAATACTTTTTCACACCCAACCCAGTTTCCTGAAATATTGAGACTGGTCATACTACTTGGGCGGGGTTGTTGTTGCCCTTGTTTTGTTAACCCGGTATTTTGGAAACCATACATTGATCCGATTTTAAGTTCAAATAAAAGAGCTCAAAAGTGTTTAACAAAACAAAGTCAACTGAGTCCAGAATGAGGTGAAAAGCTTAGATGTACTGGGCAGGGTAGTGCAGGCGAGACATTCAACTTAAAACCCCCAAAATACGTATCACCTGTGAGTTAATCGTTTTTTTTTTTTACAAAGATTGAGTCGCAAATAAAAAAATCGTTCTCCGGTATGACACAATGACGTAAATTGAAAAATCGGATCGGGGAAGCGGCCTGGAAGAAAGAACAAAGTTTAAAGACGTGGGAAATGGAGTGTTGAGGGCATGGTCAATACTGAGGTTTGTATCGATTTTTGAGTCACGATGGGGTCACGCGGCACCTCTAACTGGGCCGCGTAGGAATTCTGGTTGAATTGTTTACGCCCGAAATTTTACAATGTAATCCGCCCAAATACCGGAGTAACACAAATCCAGCAATCAATATGTTTGATTTGGCAGGGACCTCAATTTTCTTGCATAGAAAAGAAAAAATGGAATGAAGTTTGCGTTTCACTGGCTGAGGACTTCAGTGTAGACCATATTTTTAGCTTTTTGCGAGGGTGAATAAAGGAACACATCATCGCGCCTGCCGACTCGACAGCAGGCTACATAAATTTGGCCGTATGAGAAGTACAACTAAGTGTACAACAGTGACAGACAGCCTTTGTCCTTGGGCCTTATTAATTGTCATAGCAAAACAGGGTGCGACTGGGAATTGGGATCTTCTGAAAGTGAAGGGTACGGCGGCATCTGATGGATACAAATTTTCCGTCGCTGTTGTGACAGCTGGTGTAATTGTCATGCGACCCGAAGGGATCATGAACCATGTTGGTTGTCACTACTTCATACAATTCAGGGTCACTCGACGGATCAAGAATTTCATCAGAAATAAGATGATCGATTCTGTGGCCACATTTTTGTCGCACAGCCAAATTAGTATATGTGATCGCGTTTCTGCCACTCAATAGTGTGCATGCGACAGCAAACAGCCCCCCAAAACCAGGCCCTTTGTAATCGCATCCATTAGCTTTCCCAACTTCAGATGGTAAACGCGCGCAATGAGGCTTGGTCGGTCGTAGGCCGATTGCCCTGACATAAGTTCCTTAGCAATTGCGTACCATTTTGGGTTACACGTGAAAATTATGAATAGGTCTGATCGGCCGTACTTACCAACGTATGTCATCTCGTCTTGCGTTCTCGCATGTATGTATCGTGGACTGCCTGTGAACATTGCTGGTAGTATGCAAATCTTGCCTATATTGCGTGGATCAGCGTCATTTCGTAAAGCATCACGGAGGTGAATGTAAGAGTCGCAACGCAACTTGGTATGATTCAATCTGATGTAACAGTCTTTCGGATTCCATCTTAGCAGCCATGTCTACTATGAACTGATGAAAAAGTTGCCGGCTTCGATGAAGATGATTGAATGTACCATCAATAGGTAGGCGTAGAAATCCCTGCAAGGCACAGTTTTTAAGTAGGACCCATTTTGCAGAATGCCAAAGTGGTACCCATCTTCTCCGTAAGGGAAGAGAAGTGTGTATTGCAGTGCATCGTAGGACCGTTCCTTTTCACTGATTCTTCGGAGCCCACTGCGATTCGATAAAAAATGTCACATCTGTTGTGCTGATCATCGCTGACAATGACGGAAACTTCGTTATTTGTGGGAGAAATGTAACGAGGTTAGTGCTCTCCCTGAGGCCCTTTGTCAGCATCAATTACAATAATGAAATCAGAGGAAGTGTTATTTTCGAGAGCACACTTAAAACTGCGGACATAGCTGTCTGTCTCGTGGAGCATTTGTTGGAGACTCATTATGATATCCCTGCGAATATGATTGTCCTGGCCTGTATCATTCTCAGAAATAATGAAAATGCGGGCATCTGCCTGTTGATTGTAGTCTGCTATGAAGTATATTTGTAGAAAAGCCGAATCAGTGGCAGTTTCCGGCAAAAGAGACACAATCTGGTGGTAAACCTGACCTTTAACCTTGAAGGTGGGATTCCAACCGACTTCTCGGTAGCCATTACCACCAAAAGAGGTCATCTGGAAGGCACAATTGTACTCTCTGATTTTTGCGAGGAAATGTTTGGAGTCTGGACTGGAACCCTCCAACAGAGCTGTCAACGGAGCAGGTAGCTCATGAAAAGGTGGCAACTGTACCTTACCGTCTGAACAACACAAACCTGCAGACTCTCAAGGCCATTTTTTGGCATTGAAATGCCCACAGACAACTGACATGGATCCTATTTGGAGATCTTTGCGACCGGAAAACCTCAAAACTGTCTCATAGTTGAACGCCAGCTTAAACCAAAACCGCTTTGGTGGGCTACAGAGCCCTCGCTCTGCATGGCGGCGCTGGTTAACAGTATGCAACCTTTCAAGCCTTTCAGCTGGTCCTTCTACAGCTCTAGCAGCTGAAGTTGAAGTTGCATCGCGTTGCCGCCTTGTGCACTTTTGCGCAGAACATTCCGACGCCCTTGCATCAGTAGTTTCAGCGGCGTCGGCTCCATGACGTGCGGTTTTCTTAGCCATGGACTTCTGGGGCCATCGAATGGACGTTGCCTCAGCCTTCGTTGCGTTACGTGCGGTTTTCTCAGCCGTGGTCTCCTGGGATCGTCGAATGGAAATTGCAACCGCGTCGGCTGCATTGCGAGTAGCTTTTCGATGCGGGCTCTGTCAAGACCGCAAAACCGCTTGTAATGAAGCCGTTGTTTTTTGTAGTTTCCACTTACTTTTCAATGAATATGTGTAAACTGATTTGCAGTACAAACGATAGTTACGCTTACCAAGCGTTTCATGTGACAAAACATACTGCCTCCGTTGAGATTGACTAGAAAGCCTCAAAGAGGCATTTACCTCGGTTTCTTCCTCCAGCTTTCTCTTTGCCGCAGAGGCTCTTTTAGAACGCCTGCTAAGGTTGCATCACCATGGTATTTTGGCACGCTTAGCAAATCTTCCAGGTCGGTCATCGCCCCGGCACTCAGAAGAGCTCCCGTTTCCCCTTAGCTAGTGAGGCTTTTTTAGAACGCCTGCTAATGTTGCCTCGCCTGGGTGTTTTTGTAGCCTCTGCAGAGCTGCCGGGTTGGTCATCGCTACGGCACGCAGAAGAGTGCAAAGTAGACGCTATATTATCATCTGTAACCGGAGTTATTATGTGCTCCTCCGCAGTCGCCTGTTCTTCATGTGTAACGTTAACGGTATTAGGGGTCTTTAGTTGCTGACGTGCGGATGTTCGTCGTGTAGGAGCCATTTGAAGGGTTGTAGAAATTCTGTGTAAGAATGCGAATAGAAGTTGATGCCGAAGCTGAAGCGGTGCAACTTTGTTGTATACGAAAACTAAAAATGCAGTGGAGAGGTATGGAAAAAGCTTCTCCTAGCTATGGGCTGTGCTTTCTGGCAGCAGGAAAACATCGCTGTAGGAAGAGGTTACGCAACCAAAACGTTGAGGCGTTGAAGGTTAAAAATTAGTGAAACACTGAGGTGTACTGGGCCGCGTAGTAAAAGCAGAAAAGAAGTAACTTGCGACAGCAGTCAACTTTCTAATAGAAAAACTGAACTACGAAAAGGTAGAAATAGGTATGGAACGCTAAGATGGACTGGGCAGCATGCGGAGATAAAATGGGTAATGCAAACGTTTAAGCAAATAGGTACATTGCGGTAGCAGGAAGCTGTCAATTAATCCAAGGACAGATGCGTTAATGGCGATCAAATCAAGACGTAAGTGCGGATGCAGCCACGCTGAAGGTATTTAAAGGGAGCGTGACTCGTCATTGATTGGTGTAGCCTGGACAATGGCTATGACTTAGAACAATGAATGAGCTCACGCAAAATGGATGATGCTAGCGCACATTCACGCACGGGCGCATGATTTGGCAAGCGCAAGGCTTAGCTGTAGACGGGGTTAAGCCGCCTGCTGCATATGCAGCTTGGCTCTAACGCACGTGATGCCGGCGATGAGAATGCAAGGAGCTGCAATGAAGCATTTGCTCGTTTGGTTTGTGCGACAACGAAAAGCCGCTAACAGTTTGCCGGCATTAGCTTTGAAATGGATTGGGAGGAAGCCCTGATGTTTTAGCGCAAAAACTCCTCGTCAGGTCTGGGATGCGGCCTGGGCTTGGGGAAAAGGTTTAAAAAAATGGAAAATGAACTGATGAGAGCGGAGCCATATTAACTTAGCACGTATACGTTTTTTTTTCAGTAAATACGCGAATGAAGGAAACGCTTATTTTGGTAAGATGCGCCGATTAAAGGAAAAGTGTTGACAAAGTCGAATATGTCATTTATGGCTCAAAGTCAGACCTGGTAGCAGGGATAAAAAAGCCGAATTTCAATGGACCTGCATCCATTCCACAATTTGAGGTCAAATGTTTTCTTTCACTCGACTGCACGCACTGACCTGTTTCTTCCCGCGCATAGCGTAAATTGATCTGGATTTAGGAAATACCTAACCGGAAAAAAACATTTTTAAGGTTTGACCGATTGTCGATTTGCACTCTGCTTGGGGGTCGCTGACTCCCAATGGCCTCCTCATAAATCCGGTCGGTTTTCGCTAAAAACCTACATGCAGTTCAGTCGCAATCTGAGCGCATCTGTTTTTGGGGTTTATCGATTTTCTGCGCTGTTTAGGGGTCCGTGGTCATGAAACTTCTGGACAACACTTCTAATGGTAGACTCTAAGAGAGTGTGGAATTCGGTTGAAATGCGATAATTCCTTCTATAAGCAGATTTTTTCGATTATCGATTTTTTCGGAACCTGAGTCCGAACTCAAAAATCGAGCTCCGTCATGTCCTTACGGCAGCCATTTGCAATTTTGCGAAATGCTGCCTGGGCGAGGTGACAACGCCCACGACAGACTCACAGACAGGCAACATGAGATAGATAGATAGATAGATTCTTGCTTTGTGCTGTACATTGAGTTCTACCTGGATTCTATCCTCTTGGGAATATATATATATATATATATATATATATATATATATATATATATATATATATGCATTCAGAAATGGACAAAGTCCGACAATTTATCTATTAAAGACATTTTTATGTTTAACTTTCTTTTTATAGATACAAGTATTTAAGTGAATGCTCTATTTATAATAAACAGTATTAAATAACATTTACCTACCTGAATGTCCGAGAAATTTTCATAGAAAATATTCGTCCTTTGACAGGATTCGAAACTGCATCATATACGGAACCGTCATTTAGCTTGACGTGCCTAACCGCTGGGCCACAAAGAATCGTTCGGTTGGCAAGGTCGAATATTTCCTATGAAAATTTCTCGGACATTCAGGCCGGTAAATGTTATTTAATACTGTTTTTTATAAACAGAGCATTTACTTAAATACTTGTATCTATAAAAAGAACGTTAAACATAAAAATGTCTTTAATACATACATATATATATATATATATATATATATATATATATATATATATATATATATATATATATATATATATAGACCACTAATATTATATATATATATATATATATATAGACAGAGATAGAGAGAGAGAGATAGACAGAGAGATATAGAGAGATAGAGAGAGATAGAGATAGAGAGAGAGAGAGAGAGATAGAGAGAGAGATATGAGTAAAGAAGCGAAAGAAAGAGATATAGATATTAGAATTAAAATATGCGTTTTTTTCTGTGTATTTAGTATGTATAATAAAGAAGAATCGCTTGTAACCTTTGCGGACACCTAATATAGCGAAAAATATAATGGATATGTCAGAAGTCGGATCATGATTTCAATTTCGTGATAAGGATCTAAAGCATACTGGCAGTTGTTCTCGATTTCAATAATTTTTTCTTCTTCTTTTGAGTTTTGCTAGCTTTTCGCCTTGGTCGTTTGGCTTCTTCATTCTGGTAATCTTTTTGCTCAAACTCATCAACCTCAGTAGAAAAATAGATTGACGCTCGGTTTTGCTGTCACTTGCTAGATCCTACCATGTTTCTACGCTGAATTTTATCTTCTTTTTAATCTATTTGAGTTGATGTACGTTCCGACGCAAAAAGCCGTGCGCAGGGTCCGTTTTGAACGTGTTGAGTTCAATTTAAAGTATTTGGTGTAGAAGTCTGGTGACATTGATACGGTGCACACGACCTTTCTATCTGAGTCGATGTTTGAAGACGATGACTTCGATGCTGTTGACTTGAGCTTTTTATTTTTTAATTTACCTGTTTGTGTACGTTGTCATCGCATTTGATATTCGTGATTAAGCGAACCTTCTTGCAGGAGTCAGCTCTCAGATTTGTTCTGTACAGTTCACAAGATTCCGATATATGTTAAGTAAACTAAAAACGACAACAGATTTAGATATCAGAAATTTGTCTTTTATTTTTATCTTTCATTTTTTTCTCCTTCTTTTTTGAGTAATTTTTCTTTCATTTCTTCTCAGTTTTTTTTTT
>OZ010585.1:50010988-50050988 GCA_963932145.1 Acanthosepion lycidas
GCATATTAGGATGGAAATTGTGGATATTTTGTCCAAAGGCCATTTTGTAAACTGTTTTGTTAAAATACTTTCGATTGTCTCTCATTATCAAGAACCATGTGTTGTCAGTGTTGTAGACACTGTTTCTGGCTATTTTACGCAGCTAAACTTGAATCTATTCAAAGTAAGGTAATGCATGACAATTAAAGCAAGCAGAACTGCACAGGAATAACTCATATAAGATATTATTATTATTATTATTAATAATATTATTATTATCATCATTTGTGTATGTTATGTTTCCTGCTTTCTATCCTATACAGCCGTGTCCAAAATATGGTCTTTAGGCCCTATAGGAGAATTGTCATTTAATCGATAGCACTTTTCTGAGTATATGGGATGTTCCTAGTAGGGCGATCTTTTGGGCATCTTGTATGTTGATGTTACCTGTGTCACTGTTAGTGAAATTGTCCATTGCTTTTATCATGAAGCCCAGTGCTCCGATTACTATTGGTACACTCTCAGTTTTCATTCCCTACATTCTGTTAATCTCGATATCCAGGTCCTTGGATTTGGACAATTTCTCGATATTTTTCATGGAGGTGTTTCTCTTAGATTGTACTTCTATGTCAAGAAGCATACACTTCCTGAATTTATTGTCTTCTATGATAATATCAATTCTTTTGTCTTTTATTTCCCTGTCAGTTGGAATTAGCGTGTCCCAGAGGATAATTACATCGTTATTTTAGGTAACTGTGCCTAGTTGGTGGTCATACCATCGCTCAGTGGTTTCGATTTTGTGCTTCTTGCAAATCTTCCAGTGTACATATGTCGTTGCCTTGTTATGCGTGTCGGTATATTCATTTTTTTTGCTAGTTACGAACATCCTGAGATAATATGGTTGACAATTTCAACATATTTCCCGCAGACGCTGCTTTTGGGGTCAGTTCCATCCTTGATTATGTGACAGTGATTGGATCTCGTTGCGAGACTTTGGTCCTAACCTGCAATAATTAGGGCTTCTGTTTCAGTTTTCAACCTGGGGCTCCTCAGTCACTGATGTGTAGTCTGTTGGTTCACATCTGCTTTTTTCATTCGTTTTAGGCATTTGCCAGGCAACGACTTGACCTCCCAGTTTTTTTGTAATTTCATTTGGCACAGTTGTTTTGCTTTCTGTTTTATTTGTTTGGCGTACATGGTATTAGCTTTGTTTTTTGTTGGTAAGATTATTATTATTATTATTATTATTATTATTATTATTATTATTATTATTATTATTTAAGCATACACTTATTCCCCTAGTGAAAAAATCATTGTCGTTTGTCTGTTTTTATTAATCATTACACAAAGCAAGGTTATAATGCCACTAAGACGCAACGGGTTACTGGGAGTTAAAGATAATGAGAAGATTTTATTGAGGAGAAAGGACAATAAAATAAGAGTTTTCAGGAAAGCATAACATGGAAATTGGCGTTGCATTTAAATTTTTGTAGTCGTAGGTGGTAAGTGGGAATAAGCCGAAAGGGAAAAGAATAGAATAAAAAATACGGTTGCATCTAGCGAGTTCAACAGTAAAACTTTGAGACCTAGTAGCAAGCTTAAATTCGTGTCGTCGATATACCAAAAAGTAAAGATTATCTGAACAATTTACTTATTTATATTTGTAGAAAAGACAGACCGAAACCACATCACGTCGGTAGAAAGGCAGCTAAAGTCGAGATGCAAATTCAAGAACGATTCATTTTTTTTAAATTTGTTAAGAATTTCATAAGTTTTGCATATATAGTGAAGAATATGTTAAGTTTTGCATATATAAGCAAGAATATACTATGTTTTGCATATATATATATATATATATATATATATATATATATATATATATATATATATATATATATATATATATATATATAGTCAATAATATCATAATTTTTGCATATATAGTCAAGAATATCTTTAGATTTGCATATATAGTGAAGAATATGTTAAGTTTTGCATATATAGTCAAGAATACCACATGTTTTGCATATATACAGTCAATAATATCTTAGTTGTTGCATATATATAGTCAATAATATCATAATTTTTGCATATATAGTCAAGAATATGATAAGTTTTACGTATATATTCAAGGATATGATAAAATTGGCGTATATAGTCAAGAATATAAGTTTTGCATATATACACAAGAATATAATGTTTTGAATATATAGTCAAGAATATCATAAATTCTGCATATATAGTCAATAATATCATAAGTTTTGCATATATAGTCAAGAATATAAGGTTTGCATATATAGAGAATAATATCATGTTTTGCATATATAGTCAAGAATATCATGTTTTGCATATATAGTAGGTCACCAAACTAGATATGGCAGCAATATTAAACGAGCAGATGAAGGATCGTTATACACACACACACACACACACACACACACACACACATATATATATATATATATATATATATATATATATATATATATATATATATATATATATATAATGGATACTGACGAGAAGAATTATCTGGAACGTGAACCAACCTTCCTAGCAGACAACCAAAGCAATTAATTCAATATAAACACTCCACTTCATGTCATTGGAAAACGTGAGCAACAAGAAAGCGCAACGTGTTATTCTTCTGCATTTTAGCATCAGTCAATCTGATGGAAGGCAGAAATGATTATCTATCTTGATTACACGAAAGCAGTATTATTTTGGAGGAGTTAAATGTACAAACCATTCCTTGCTTCAGTTTAACACTCATTGCAGGTCTTTTTCGAGAGCAGCTGCCAGTTTAACTTTGTCGTACTTATTACTAAGACAAAAGTAAATAGTTGTGCCATCAGACTAAATAATAATAGTTTCTAGGATTTTTAGTCTTTTCTTGCATTGAGTACTGTATATTATTTTAGTGTTATCGTCTAATATTTCCTTTATGTTTATAGTGTTAATTTGCTTGTTTGTGATGTGGTGATGGGAACTAATTATTGACAAGTCAACCTGCAAGTGAGTTTGGTGTAAGTGTGGTCAGAGATTCGTCTCCAGCTGTTTAAACTCTCAGGGCAGAAAGGATCCCAGACGAGGCTATGTCGAAGAGCTGAGTCTAATCTCGAGAAACAGCTACCCGATCTTGTTTTATACGGGGTCTACGGGGAATTTTTAGCCGGTCTCGAATACCCAGCATTAAAATCGGCCTTGTGCCACATCTGACCGCGTGGAGTGGTTGGTAGATATCCTGTAGTTAGATATCCATTTTAGAATTCACTTGACTCACTTCTAGCTGTTGACTACTTCTTCTACGCTCTGTTGTTCTTGTCATAAGTATTGTCACTCATTACCAAGCTTCATTCGATTATTCTATTCAGTAACCTTCCCTAGGTTACAACAGTATCATAACATATATATATATATATATATATATATATATATATATATATATATATATATATATTGCTTTTTTCGAGTATTAATGATAACAGTAGGCAGCTTTCTAACTATACTATACGTCTTTCGGTCATCGAGGCATACTGGACGATATCTTCACAAACCCCGACTTCAGCCGCGTAATACAGGCTGCCAGTTTACGCTTTATATGTAGATCAAGAATACCGCACTTTGTGTATTATTGAAACAATCCAGTTTGCTCAATAGGCCCACCGTTAATTCCAAATGTACTTTTCAGTACCTACTATGTTTGTCTGTCATGTTTTTTTTATGACATTAGTGCTTCGCCGATGCCATTGGTAGGCAGACAAGCCAACTGCCGGCAAACGTCGTCAACAATCTCGTTGGCACACTCATTCAGCAGAGGAGACCCGATCATGAATACACAGAATAGCATCAAAGCAGAGAAGACCGACATACACCGTTCATTCCTGTTTACAAGTTGTTTGTTTGATTCTCTTTAGCAGCATATCAATCTCTATGGCTTATTTAATGCCGAAATTTAAATATTTTGAACGGAATGTTATGTATACTTGGTAATTCTGTTATTAAATGTATCGGTACACAGTTTTTAATATGAAAATGTATTGCTGTATATATATATATATATATATATATATATATATATTAGAGAAAAATGAAAATGAGTTTTCGGTAGAGCGAAATTTCCAGATCTACAAATCAACAATTCGTCCTTGCATGGAATAACTTCATGTCTCGCACCTCTCGCCTGCGGAACTCCCTTCCCTACACAAGTTTCCCTGAGAGCTATAATCTCCAACTATTCAAATGTAATGTCAATCGACATCTCCAGTTGCCTTGATCTATCAACTATCCACTATCCTTGTCATCCTTTCGTCTATCACTCCTATCTGATCTTGGTCCAAATCTTCTGTAACCCGTTGCGTCCTAGTGGCTTCCCGCCTTGCTTGGGGGTGAAACGCGTAATATATATATATATATATATATATATATATATATATAGTGTCTGTGTGTCCCCATAAAGTTCGTATGCACACATTTAAAATTTAAAGTGCACCCTATATATATATATATATATATATATATATATATATATATATATATATATATATGCTGTAGTACCTACACTTTATAAATATAAGCGTAGTACTGGATTGGCGATATAGGTTTGTGTTGGGTAGATGTAAGTATATATATATATATATATATATATATATATATATATATATATATATATATGTATATATATTGTGAGACCGGAAACTACCTACACAATAGACTCTTCCAGGCCTATATTAAGTAGGCGACAGCACTCTACAAGAGAGTGATGGAGAGTGATAGAGAGTTTCGTACGACTACCAGTGTTGGAAAACTAACTTATAGTAAGCTCTGCTTACACTATCGCTGTAACCTGTTCTTAATATATTTTTCTTACATCTAATCCGTGTTCCGTGTTTTACTTCTGTAGGTCCAACTTTGGCACCCACATCAGTGGCGACGAGTATTCTAGAAACGCACTCACGGCGAAACTTAAATATCTTACTAATCCCACATCAGTGGCGACGAAGGATTCTAGAAACGCACTCACAGCGAAACCAAAATACCTTGCCAATCCCACACCTGGGTCGACGAAGAATTCTAGAAACGCATTCACGTCGAAAAACCGCAATACCTTGCCAGTCCCACAACAGTGGCGACAGAAAAGATTTGAGAATTTCGTTCTCACCGTATCAATAGCGACAATACTCGAAAAATACACAAACTCCACGCGTTCCCACAGCAGTGTTGAACGTGAAATTAAGCTGGTATTAATATATTAGCGATTTAAAAAGCTAAACACCCAGCGTCTACATATATTCCAATACCAAATGCCATTGAAAAACTAGCGATTCGACATCTACGGAATATCAAAGTCTGTCCAATACGAGAACGATTTCTACACACCCACACACACAGAAAAATAAAACAGTTGTTCGTAAAAACTGACAACACAAGATCAAGTACTGCCATTATACTCCAGTTTTCGGAAAAAACTATCGAAAAATTTTTTATGTAACTGAGTTGAACTCGGGCATAAAACTATTCTCCTCTCAAATTCACTGAGGTGAGTTTTCTTCTTTTTCTACCTCTATAAATATATATATATATATATATATATATATAAGTGTGGTGAAAAATTATTCAATTACGTTGAAATTAACGGAACCACAGGAAAAAAAAAGCTAAACACACATAATTAGTTTAGTTTAACTATTGTCTGTCCATATTTTTTCTGTAAAAAAAAAAAAAAAAAATGGAACAAAAATCTATCAAGATTTTTTTGTGCACCTCCTCTTAGTACACGTGTTTCAAAGCAACAAAAAAGGGCTGTCATTTTTAAATATGGAAGATTTGCAAAAAGTAGTTGCCCAAATGTTAAAACTAAATTTGGACCAGCAACAAAAATCAGAAGAAAGACAACAACAACTATTTTTGGATTTACATAAACAGCAAATGGAAGTCCAAAAAATTACGCTTCAGAATGCTGAACTACAACAGAAACAACTTAAAGAATTTCTCGTAAATGCATTAAAAGGCTCAATCTCTGAAAAATATACAATATTCTCCCAGAGTATAATCTACAATTCAATGGAAACCTTTGAATACGTACCAGAGGAAAAAAAAACGTTCCAGGCTTTTTACAGGCGCTACGAAGATATTTTCAACGTAGACTGTGAACAATGGCCCAGTAAAAAAAAGGTACGTCTTCTATTGAGAAAACTGGGAACTACAGAACATAGTAGGTTCGTAGACTTCAAAACTACCCAAGAAAACGACTGACTTGGATTTTTCAGAGACGATTAAGCTCCTATCGGAATTATTCGGGCCTAACACAACCTTGTTCCACAAACGTTGGAAATGCCTGAACACAGTCAAAGACACCCAGCAAGATTTTCTAACGTTTGCATCATCGGTGAACAAGCTATGTAATGATTTTAAACTAGCCGAACTGACTGCCGATGATTTTAAGTGCTTAGTTTTCGCACAAGGTCTAGTATCTGCAGTAGACGCCAAAGTCAGACGACGGGTACTGATTAAGCTTGAGAACGAATAAGGATTGACTCTCCAAAAACTGGCAGAGGACTGTCAAAGAGTAATATCTGTAAAGCGTGACTCAAACACTATCGAGGAATCAGGTGTGACTCAGATTAATAAAATAAGAAGTAAGACTACCTCCTATTCCCCTCAAAAAAACAAAAGGCAAATCTCATGTCCTAAATTACGCAGTAACCAAAACTCAAATAAGTTAAAGAAAGCGCCCGGACCATGTTACCATTGTGGTAAATGGCATTGGATGAAATTCTATCCAGTTAAGAACAAAAAATATTGCTAAAATTGCAATAAAAGTGGGCATACTTTAATTTCGTGCTGGTACGCAAACAGAACGAGAAAACCCAAAAATAAAATTAGGCAAGCTCATCTGACAATATTCTCGATAGGAATTTAAGAAAATATGTAACACTGGATATTTTCAATAAGTCCATTAAATTCGAGCTTGACTCGGGTTCTGATATTTCAACCATTAACTGACGTACTTGGCGAAAATTGAACAAGCCGACCCTATTAAAAACGGATAAAACAGCAAAATCCGTAACTGGCGAAAATATTAACATTTCAGGCGAGGTAATACTTACAGTAACACTAAATGGAGTTACCAAAAAGCTCAAAGCCTACGTATTAAAAACTTCAGACAAATTATTTGGAACTGATTGGATAGAAAAATTCAATCTTTGGGGTTTCTCAATGAGTACATTTTGTCGCAAGATACAAAGTAAAACGTCCACTTTGGTAAATCTAAAAAAGGAATTCAAACAACAATTTCCCCAGGTTTTTGCTGGCGGCCTTGGGAAATGTACTAAAATGAAAGCTAAGTTCAAGGTGAAGGACGGTGCACAACCGGTATTCAAAAAGAAACGGAATGTCCCTTTCGCTGCTCTAGAGGAAATCAATAAAGAGTTAAATAGACTCGAACAAGCAGGTATTCTGTCAGATTTCAGCGAGTGGGCAGCACCTACGGTCTACGTAAAAAAGAAGTCCAATCAAATACGAGTATGCGCAGATTTTTCCACAGGGTTAAACGATGCCTTGCAAGATCATCACTATCCTCTCCCAAACCCTGACGAAATTTTCAATAAACTCAATGGTGGAAATCTTTTTTCTAAAATTGACCTCTCGGGCGCATACCTTCAGATAGAGGTGGAAGAAGAAAGTTCCAAATTGCTATGCATAAACACCCATAGAGGGTTGTATAAATACAACAGGCTAGCTTGTGGAGTAAAGGTTGCGCCTGCAATTTTCCAGCAGGTCATGGACGCCATGCTGGGCGATCTTGACTACGCAACAGCCTATTTGGTTGATATACTACTTACTAGTAAAACTACGGCTGAGCACGGGAACCATATAATAAACGTATTCGAAAAGATACAAGAATACGGATTTAAGGTTAAGGAGGCAAAGTGTGACTTTTTCTTACCAGAGATTAAATACTTAGGTCACATTATAAATAATTTTTGGGTCTAAAAAAGGTCTTCCAGTCTATACTGCAAATAGACTACTTCGTTGGGGAATGATTCTTTTAAACTATAATTTCAAGATAGAGTTCCTAACAACCAAAAATATTTGCCATGCAGACAGTTCATCGCGACTCATTCCAAAAAATACAGAAGTCTTTGAAGACTCCGTCATTGCTACTCTAAGGACAAATTGTGAAATCAAAAACATGATCGCGAGTACCCTAAAAGAGCTCCCAGTTACTTTGGCCGACATAAAAAGGGAGTCTCGAGAGGATGAATTCATTCAATCCATAAAAAGCAAAATTCGAAACAAAGACCCCAAAGTGCCTGAAGTTTTCTCCCTTTGCGATGATGTCCTACTATATAATGACTGCGTAGTGATTCCAAACAGCCTACAAAGAAAAATCCTCAGGGATTTTCACATGCGACATCTGGGGAAGAACCGTACGAAATGCCTCATGTGCTGCTACGTTTATTGGCCAAACATGGACAAGGACATAGCAGACATGATAGAATCATGCAAAGGATGTGCGCTTGCAGCAAAAGCTCCAAACACGACGTGCAAATCATGGCCCAAAACAGATCATCCTTGGCAAAGAATTCATGTGGATTTTGCAGGGCTTATGGACATGTACTATCTCATTGTTGTGGATAGCCACTCAAAATGGCCTGAGGTCCTACAATGTAAAAGACCAACCACAAACTGCACGATCGGATTTCTACACGGGCTATTCGCACGTTTTGGCGTCGTAGATTGTATAGTTACTGATAATGGCACTCAATTCACATCAAGTGAATTTAGAGACTTCTGCAAGTCATATCAGGTGGACCACGTTACAACGTCTCAGTACCACCCTAGGTCAAATGGCCAGGCCGAAAAGTTCGTGGACACTTTAAAAAGGGCTTTAAGAAAAGCACTAGGCACACCGACAAATAGAGCATTGCAACAATTTCTGCAGGTGTATCGGATAACCCCTAATCCGAACACGCCTATGGGAAGCTCGCCTGCAGAAACAATGTTCGCAAGAAAAATCAAGTCTGTATTCGACAAACTTATTCCACGGCAAGCAAAGTTAAAAAAAACCGTATCGCCTCATAGGAAATATTTCAATCCTTGCGATAGGGTCTTTTTCAAGGCGTACAAGAACAATATGACATTCTGGGAAGTGGGCACCATAAAGCAGAGAATTGGCGAACTGGTATATATGGTCCAAGGACTGAGAAACATTCACAAACGCCATTGGAACCAGATCAGAAAATGCCGTTTGAAGGAATCACTACAAAATACCTGTGAAGAGCCGATCGACGTAATTTTCGATCATTTCGATGTCGACATGCCCCAAGTCTCTCCTGAAGTGCGACGCTCAGGAAATTTACTCAACCGCTCGGCGTAAATCCCAAGAGGAAAAAGTATTAACAGTTTTATTTTTTCTCTCCTTTTCAAAAGGAAAACTCTTTGGAAGTCGGGTATTGTGAGACCGGAAACTACCTACATAATAGACTCTTCCAGGCCTATATTAAGTAGGCGACATAGCATTCTACAAGAGAGTGATGGAGAGTGATAGAGATTTTCGTACGACTACCAGTGTTGGACACTAACTTATAGTAAGCTCTGCTTACACTATCGCTGTAACCTGTTGTTAATATATCTTTCTTACATCTAATCCGTGTTCCGTGTTTTACATCTGTGGGCCCAACTTTGGCACCCACATCAATATATATATATATATATATATATATATATATATATATATATATATATATACACGTAGTAAACCGTTGGTATAATCCAGACGAGTCCTATTAATACAACATATAATTTGAAATATGTTAAAACTGACTCACAAAAGAGCATTCCATGTTACATGTTTACTATTCAAAGCAAACTTTCTTTACAACTGGAATTAAGATACCTTTAGTAAATGATCATTTTTACCTACGAATTACACACACACACACACACACACACACATATATATATATATATATATATATATATATATATATATATATATATATATATATATATTGTGTGTGTGTGTGTGTGCGCGCGTGCATGTTTAAAGAGTTATGTACCGGGTGAGATGAGTTATTTGTCGTCGAATTAACGCAAAAATAAAAACAACACTGACATCTCTTCTTAAAAGATATATTTACCAAAATTACACAGAAATATCTTGGAAATACCAAGGTGTAAATTTATTCAATAAAATTGCCATTGTCTTCACCCACCGCCGCCATTTTAGAATGACTTCAGAATCTCTTTCATCTCTTCTGGATGGTCTGCCTGTATAAGTTGGTAAATGCTGCCATAATCCTTGCCTTTAGTTCATCTTTGCTATTACAAGCTGTCGCGTTGGACTATCGCTCAACTTCACCCCACATATAATAATCAAAGATGTTTTAGTCTTAGGAGTTAGGTGGTCAGATGTAAGGGTTTATGTGGTCGTAGAAATTGTCTGACAGTCATGACTGAGTTCTCCTGCTTGTGTGGTATGGTGCAGATTGTTGTTGTCAATCAAAGCGTTTTCAAGCAGCCGCCCTCTTGATCCAATGCAGCACTATCTCCTCAACGTACTTGATGTTGGCCTCGACATTGAGTCTCAGGCCCTGCGGGAATATGAATAGGGGCATATTGTCGATATCACTAGTGATCACTCCGAACACATTCCTAAACGTCAGATATATCTAACTCAAACAGTCTCCAAGGTTCATATTGGAGGTTCTGTCGTGAATGTCAATTTATACAGCATGCCGTTTCCAAATTACTGACGCATTTAAATTGCCTGTATGGATGTATGTATCTATCCCAGCTTATCCTTTCTCTACATCTATCTATCTATCTATCTATCTATCTATCTATCTATCTATCTATCTATCTATCTATCTCTTTCTCCTCTCTCTCTCTCTCTCTCTATATATATATATATATATATATATATATATATATATATATATACATATTCCTGCTGAAGAGCGTAAAGATTTCTTTAATAAGATATGTCGAACATTCAGGCCGGTAGTCGAAAATAAATAAATATACTAACAAATAAATAACCAGATCGCCTACTCAAATATGAGTACCCACTAAAAATTACGTTTAAAGTGATATATATATATATATATATATATATATATATATATATATATATATATATATATATATATATATGCGTGTTTGTGTGCGCGCTCACACACACGAACGCACACACACACACACACACAGATATATATATATATATATTTATATATAAATAAATAATTCTTTATTTTATCACCTTGTCAGATTCCGATGCATATTTGATCTGCATTTCACCTTTAATTTATATATTATTATCTTTATCTGATATATATATATATATATATATATATATATATATTGATTAGTTTTTTACGACTTACCAACTTATTGCTGGTTATTTGAAAAAAGAAAATGGATTTGAATTGGAATAATATTTTGGAGATAATAATGATACACTGATATAAGTCTTACTGTTTAACCCATAGCATGTTTTAGTGGTGCTGGATTCATACGTTCCACAAAGGATATCTGTGCTTAAATGAACATGACGAAACCTAACTCAATTGAAACTCGGCTCTCCGATTTCCAATTCCGAGCCGTTATTTATTCCACCGCCCACACGTCCAAACTTCTAGCACTTGGTACGTATAATCAAGTACAGACATACTCATATATTAATAGGAATAGTTCTCTTATATTCAGAGACCCGCTACAAATATTCCCATTAATAAATCTCTCTCTGTCTCACTCACACACACACACACACACACACACACACATATATATATATATATATATATATATATATATATATATATATGAACTGACGTTTTTCGCATAGTAAAAACCAGTTCGGTCAGGTTTCGATCCCGGCTTGAAGCAGTCGGGTGTCTAGCCACGCTGATGATACAGTCTGTCTGTGGATGGCTATATATATATATATATATATATATATATATATATATATATATATATATATATATATATCATTTCATCTCAAGCAAGGCAACACAACGACAAAGATGCAGGCGATTATGGAGAATGAAAGAATATAAGCAAAACATTATGAAGCGAGAAAATAAAAGAACAGAATATAACTATACATAAATGCTGGTGTATCAATATATATCTCCATATGTGTGTGTGTGTGTGTATGTGTGTGTGTGTGTGTGTGTGTGTGCATGCGCGTGTGACTTTAGGGGATACCCATATTTGACGCTCCGTGTATTTCGAACAGTATATTTATTTTTGTATACCGGCTTAAATATTCGAGAAATTCCATATCTTTGCTTTCCTGAGCACCATTCCATCTGTCATCATGCTTATAAATGCCACGCCTGTGACATTCTTTAGGTTTTGAAGGAAAATATGAATCTAACTCATTTTCAACCTCTTCTTTTGATGCCAACATAAGACTATCCAAATGATTCCGTAGTCCCCGAAAAAAAGTGATAATCAGAAGGTGCAAGACCTGGAGAATATGGTGGATGAAGCAATATTTCCAAAACAAGCTCTTTCAAAAGATTTTACTTAGGCGAACTGTGTGAGACGAACATTGTTGTGATGGGTGATTACACCCTTTTTGTTCACTGAGGAAGGTTGCGTGCTGTTTTCAAACGATGAAATTGATCACAGTACAGATTTAACTGTAACTGTAATTGTTTGAATGTTGTTTAACAGTTCGTAATGGACAATTCCTTCAATATCCCACCCATACATTCAACATAGTCTTCTTTGGATGAAGTCTATCTTTTGATTGTTGAATTGATTTTTCTCCTCGATTGATCCCCGATGGCGGCGTTTAACGTTATGGGGAAGGATCCACTTCACATCACCTGTAACAAGCCTACCTAAAATGGTGTCGTGAAAACAATGATACACAACAAGCAACACACTGTTGCAGATTCTCTGGAGAAAGTTCTTGTGGGCCCCATTTCCCAAACACTGAAACCTTTTTAGTTGGCGTAGCACGGTAGTATGGTTTACGTTAAATTGTTCTGCAAATTCCCTACAGGTAATGGTAGGATTGTCTGGGACAACAGCTTCCAAATGTTCGGAATCATTCTTTTTTTTTTTTTTTGGACGACCCTCTTCGTCTTTCAAACTGGAATCCCCACTTTCGAAAAGGGAAAACCACCTCTTGCAACTTCTTTCATTTACTGCATCATTTCCATGAGTGCTCTGAATTGACTTGGCTGCTGCGCTTGCATTGATACCTTTATGAATCTCATACAGTAAGATATGACGAATGGAAACTTTAGATGGAACGATAATGGATGCGAATATTGCAGAAGATCATGAAAAATATTTTTTATAATGTGAAAGAGAGAAGTACAAATTACTTATTGTAACATTCCTTAATTATAACGAGAAGCAAAAATTTCATAATTACTATCTAAAACTTTCTTCTAAAAACTCGGACATTATTTTGCACCAAACTTATATATATATATATATATATATATATATATATATATATATATATATATATATGTGTGTGTGTGTGTGTGTGTGTGTGTGTGTGTGTGTGTGTAAACGCTCAAACACTACTGGTTATAATTTATTACATTGGAATCCTATCCCAATACGCCTTTGGATCTCAGCGCCGCTCTTCCCAGCCTCTGTTAAACCACTTCCCAGCTTTTTAAATTTACGCGCTTGTTCCCTGAGTTCAATTTTGGCCTTGCACCAAGCGTAATAGATACACACACACACACACACACACACACACACACACACACACACACATATATATATATAGAGAGAGAGATATATATATATATATATGTTGTGCATATATATTATATATATATATATATATATATATATATATATATATGTTGTGCATATATATATATATATATATATATAATTGTTCATATATATAATATTATAATATGGAATATATGTACATATATCTATCTATCTATCTATCTATCTATCTATCTATCTATATATATATATATATATATATATATATATATATATATATATATATATATACAATTAAATTAATCCGAGAAAATCTGCCTGTTTAATTTTTGCATATTTTGATAATTTTAGAATGAGATGTTTTTTTAATAATTTCTCCCTAAGTAAGAAAATAAAGCCACAAAGATTTCCTGGATTTACTGACTGTGAAAGAATATAATAAAAAGAAAAAAAAGCCCGTGTGAGAATAGTAATAAAACAGGAATTAACAATTATATATCAGGATCCAATTGTGCATAAACTGTCCTAAGTTCATATTTGTTCTGTTGTTTTTATTCAAATACATTCGGCAATTGCAGATATTTATTTACTATTTTACGAGGGTAACAGCAAACACAATGACTATTTAATATAGGGTTTTACAAAATTTCTTCTTTATTCTGTGTCAAAAAACAAATAAATATATAACCAATTATACTGTCTTTTAGCTGAGGTGCTACATTTTGACCTAGACCTTAAACTTTAAGTGGCACCTGATCTGCTACATAAATGATATCCGAAACTAGGGTTTCAGTTTAATTTTGTTTGACTCGATCGAAGATAACGATTAACCTGGTAGCAACTTGCTGAGGAAAATCCAACTAGAAACTGAAAGAAATGCGGTGGAAAAACTACTGATCGTTTCAGTAGATCCCTGTTAACGCGCACCACACTTCTTTGTGTACCGTTTCCCTTCAGCACGAAGGCGATCATGGCTCTTTACAATTTCCTCTGCTTCGTAGCTCTTAATAAATGTTGTCTTTTTGTTATCTCTCCTAAACCTTGTTTCGCCACCCATCTACTTAAGCTCAGTGAGTAGGTCATCTGCTGCTTCCTCTTCCCCACTTGTTTCTAATCTGTCCTGTGAGTATCAGATTTTCCAAGCCCTTTTTCCTCATGTTGTGCCCTAGAAATTTCAATTGTCTCTTCCTGATGTTAAGTATAAGTTTCCTATTTTGTTTCTATTTTCTCTAAAACTGTCAACATATTTGGTCGCTGGTATGCAATGTAGAGACACATTTCTGTTGCTTCAAGTCTCTTTTTCATCTTTGAGGAGAGTGTCCAGTATTCACGGCCATATAGGAGGACAGATATCATGTAACAGTTCTAGCGATTCCATATGTCACACATTCGACCTTTATGCATTCTGTCCATCAGAGAATGCAATAGATGACGCTTCGGTTAATTTTTTGAATTACCGGCATCTTTTCCTAATTATATTCACATACGTGCTAATACACTTGGGAAAGGTAAGAATCTGACTCGTCAGTCATGTATCGAAAGGTACATGATCGCCTAAGTGTGCATCACGCATGGTACATAACTGGTCGCAACGAAATACATACTCGGTTACAATAGACAGAATACCACGACCTTGCTAGGATAGCGGCTCGGACTGAAGAATCGGAGAACCGAGTTCGAATTCCAGTCGAATCCATTATATTCACTTATGTGCTAATACCCTTGAGCTTCTTCTCCCACTAGCTATGGGTAAATAGATCGATAAACCGGGTTTTATGGCTTTGGATGGCAACTGGTCTACGACAGAAAGAAATGACAAGCTACCGCGGGAAAAAAATCTGTCTCTTCAGTCATGTATCGAAAGGTACATGATCGCCTAAGTGTGCTTCACGAATGGCACATAATTGGTCGCCAATAAATACATAATCGGTTACAACATACAGAATACCACGACCTTGCTAGGATAGCGGTTTGGACTGAAGAATCGCAGAACCGAGTTCGAATTCTAGTCGAATTCATTAAATTCACATGTGCTAATACGGTTGGAAAAGGTATGAATCCTCTTCTTCTTCCCCCAGCTATGGGTAAATAGCACAACAAACCGGGTTCTATATGGAAACTGGTCTACCTCAGAAAGAAATGGCAACCTACTGCGGGAAAAAAATCTTCCTCGTCAGTCATGTATCGAAAAATATATGATCGCCTAAGTGTGTATCACGCATAGCACATAACTGACTGACTGTACATTTAATCAAGCACATTATGGGTAAATAGCAGGAGAGACTGGGTTCTATAGCCTTGGATGGCAACTGGTCTACCGCAGAAAGAAATGACAACCTACTGCGGGAAATTTATCGAAAGATACATGATTGCCTAAGTGTGTAGCACGTATGCCACCTAACTGACTGAATGCACACCCTCCCACTGTAAGATATGGCTGGTTAGACTTTTCGACTGCCATTTGAATAGGGATTATTTTCCCAGTTTGACTTACAGTGGATTATTGGTTTATCACTTTTCTCCTGTTGCAACAAATATCATAAATGCGAATATATTTTTGCATTTATTATTTATATATTGGTGTTATTCGAACCAAATCTTCAGCATATAATTTCACCTTCTTTATATCCCCATTCCGGTATCAAAAAACAGATTTAAAAAAGGAATGATTGGAGAAGTTGTTGGCAGTGTACTAAAACAAGCCTAACAACGTTTTTTTTTTATTAAGTCTAAGTCCGAAATAATAGCGGAATCGTTTCTGGAATGAGTGGCTTAAATAAACGGCGCTTCTATTAAGGAAACAGCAGAATGGCTTCAGTTCTCTCTGTTATTGTTCTCTTGAAAAATGCTGTCATAAAGACATGAATAGCAATGATGCATGGCACCACCAATGCTAGCTGTTAAGGTCTGTAAAAGGCAAAGATATTTGGATAAAGTAACTCGTAAAAAAAGACTAGGTAATAAGAATGAAAGTCGAAGACAAAGGGCTTAAGAAAACGGAAGGAAAGAAGAAAGGATCGCAGTGATAAGAGGCGCTATTGTATACACAGCGACTGAAGGGAATGGTATTCAAAGACGTCTTTCTAGAGGGGAAGCCAAGTTTCTTGTACGCATTGCGTCTTCGATAAGCGGCTTCACTTCCCTGTATGACAAGGAAAGTATATTTTTTAAAGTTGCTCTTCTGTCGCCATTGTGTCTATTAAAATGAAAGAAAATAAGAATCTTATTCTTATTATCATTATTATAGCTGTTGCTGATATATATATATATATATATATATATATATATATATATATATATATATATATATATGTATGTATCTTGGCAGCATATTTTCATTCAAACAGGTTTAGTTAAATAATTTAGAAATATCATGTCGATTAATTTTAGTTGTGATCCTTTTAAATTCGCGGCTTAATTTTTAGGTAGATTTAGAAAAACTGAGTAAGAAAAATACCAGGATTTTCATTCGAATAGTTTTAGTTTTCCCGAGTATTTTCAGTCTCAGCTGAGACCATCCTCAGGGGGTTAAGTTGTCTGCGAGTATGCATATATGTTACTATTCAACATGATATTTCTAAAATGTTTAAACAACTCTGTTTGAATATACATACATATATATATATATATATATATATAAGACATTTTTTATGTTTATATGTTCTTTATTTAAGTAAATGCTCTGTATTATTATAAACAAAACATTTGCTTAAATATTTGTATCTATAAAAAGAACGTATAAGCATAAAACAATGTCTTAAATAATTGTCGGACTTTGTCCATTTCATAATATATATATATATATATATATATACATATATATATATATATATATATATATATATATATATATATATATATATATACACACACACACACACATATATATATATATGTATATATATATATATATATATATATATCTATATATATATATATATACATATATATATATATATTCATGTGTATGTGATTTTTACAATGATATTGACCTTGCACAAGCCCCGGGAGCCACTCGAATTATAGAGTTCAGAGGCAGAGGTATGAAGATAATGATTAAACCTTGACTTAAATAGGTAGTTGGGAAGCAATCATTTTGGGAATCAATACCATAGAACAGCGGTGCGTGGGAAGCTGATCGAGTGGCACTTACATCTGTCCAAGGGATGATGAGCATCAATTAAGTGACAACAAGTTACCTGAAATCTTCAGCGATCCCTTCAGCGATTTCGCCGATATAAGTTATGCTACAGTCGATTGCATCCAGACATTTACGAGTATCCAGCTTCACCGTAACCGTTAGTAAGTTCATTATTATTGTAGTGCTAAGGACAGTAGGCCTATGACATATACAGTTACACCCGCTCTAAGACATTTCCCGGAAATCTATATTTAAATGAAAGGCAAATGATTGTCTGAATGATGAAAGCATATTCGAACTCTTTCTACCAAATATACGAAAAAACTTATTAAGAAAACCATTAGAACCAAGGAGAAAAGAAATATAACAAAAAATAAAATAATAGAGGCCCAACAGTTATGCCTGGTGTGGTTCTCGTGGCTTCTGATCTTAAATGATCGGAGATGTTAAGAGATGCATGTTTTTTCTCTTGGTGAATTAAATGGCTCACTGTAAATATCCGGTTCAGCACCACGCATTTGTTTCTCAGTTGCATATCATTAACCGACTGATCCTGTCCCCTAGAGTCATACGCGCTGTGGTCATGCGTTCACCGGTGGGAGTTGTATACGATCATCATAGCCAGGTGTCAAGAGGGCTTTTATTTAAGTTTGAAAAATAAGTTAGAAAAAACGTTTTGGAAATAAAATCTTGATATTTGGGGACATTCTCAATCGGAGACTGGCTCAGCGGACTGGGTTAGCCGATCTGATGTTCTTTCTGTCTGGCCTGTACCTGATTTTATCAAAGCCCTGTCATTACATCGAGTATTTTGTGCTGTGACAGATGCGTCAGGTGTTCATTCCTTATACTGTCATTCTTTCCCAGCGACACTTTTTTTGGCAGGCTGCTCTTTCACACACAATTAAACTGTTAAATGTAGCCGGCTCTTCTACGCCAATAGCTTAATGTCTCGCACCTCTCACTTGTGGAACACCCTCCTCTTTTCCTGTTTCCCCGATAGCTGTAATGTCCAAATATTCAAATGTAATGTCAATCGACGTCTCCAGATGTCTTGATCTATCCCCTATCCTTCTCTTCATTCTTTCGTCTATCTTCTTGTCTTGTCTTGTAACGGCATTCACCCGGGGTGGGTTGAGCCGGCTCCAATTGAATTAACCGCATCGTGCGTCAAGGCCATCCACCCCGCGTCGATCGGCAGCAGAATCGACGGCATGATCGAGTCATTCGCGATTCTAGCGTCGGACCCCGAAAACTCGAGAACCGGACTTGAGGTTCCATATCTGCTTTGACCGTTGCGAGCCACGTTTTGAGTTGACCACCTCGGCGCTTCCTCCAACCAGTGGGTGCGTTTGGCGCTACCAGTTTACGGACGAACTCATCACCAGGCCGCCGCAGCACGTGCCCGAACCACCGGAGTCTCCTGTTAAGCAGAGTTTCTTCCAGCTCCAGAATGTTGCATCTGGTGCGGATGGTGAAGCTGTGGAAGAGGTCTTTCGTCTGTCACTCCTATTTTATTTGGATTCACTCCAATTCTCCGTAACCCCTTGCGTGCTAGTGGCTTCCCGCCTTGCTTAGGATGAAACGCTTAAATAATAATAATAATAATAATAATAATAATTTCCTTTAATTTCTGTTGTATACACATTTCCTCCAGGGATACAACCAGAGACCTAAGGTAAAAAATGGCTTCATAACATTTTTCATTGATCATATTTTGTTGTATACTTAAAGAGGTTAAAAACAAACAAAGGTGGTACCTGAGTGATGGGACAGCAACTCGCGCGAATATGAAAAAGAAAGGTTTATTGTAAAAGAGAATACACTATTGAAAGACAGGGAATCGGGTGGCAGGCTAGTAATTCCCGAAGCAATTCCCCAGGTATATCCCGTGCTCACTACACATAGCTACTGATATACTCACTCCATATACGCGATAGGGAGTGTGGGACATTCCCTTACAGTATTTTTGTAAAAAAGAAAAAAGAAAAGAAAAACAAACTACGATCACACACATTTTACATAGATAGAACATTTTGTAATGTGTGATCTGTACTTGTGAATATATATATTTTTGTATTTCTTTAAGGCTTGGGCTACCAGGAATTCCTTCAATTAGCCCATCGCAACCTTTTTAAATCAACCCGAGGCCTACAAGTATAACCGTAATTTTTGATACATTCATGTGCCACATATTTTAGATTTCTACTTCAAGATTCTTGTATTTTGATAGTTTTTTGAAGATCTTCAAAGATACATTCCAGTTGCCTCAAAAGTAATGTCAAGCAACATCTCCAGTTGCCTTTAAATGTAATGTCAATCGAAATCTCCACTTGCCTTCAAATGTAATGCCAATCGACATCTCCAGTTGGCTTGATCTATCCACTATCCTTCTCCTCATCCTTCCCTCTATCACTCCTATCTGATCTGGCTCCAAATCTTCTGTAACCCCTTGCGTCCTAGTGGCTTTCCGCCTTGAATAACATGTTATTAAGAAGGCACATTATTATTATTATTATTAGCAACACTTCCTTTAAAAAAAGAAAAGAAAAAGGCAAGACATAGTGTTTAACAATTTATGACAGTATTTCAACAGGATGTCTGTCTTTTTCAAGTTTCATGCTTAACAATTGATAATAATGAAATCAGAAAGTCAAGTCAATTCAATCAAAAATTCTTCAAAGGAACGTGGCGATTTCTTCAAATGGTGGCAATTGTTTTGATTCCCGTTTGACTTGAGTTATGTCGGTGACAAAACGAACGGAATAATTAAATAAAATATTTAATGGCCACAGGTATGATTACCGACTCAACAATGTAGCATCAACGGATCTTGAGGAACATTTTACCACAAACAACTGTAATTTCGACGAATATCTGAAAAGCTATCTAGAATTCATCTTTCGGCCCTTAAAACGCATGAGCGTAATTACATATGTAAACTACTAACGCCCTACCCCGGGGGAAATGAACAAGATGACAGGAGAGTTCCATAAGATTTTTAGTAAACAATTACTCTTATTAATTAATCAACTAAAGGATAATTTCAAAATGAACATGAATCCATCATGTTACATACGTTTCAGTTGCATTCCATCTATGCTGGATGAGTTTCGTTCGTTTAGTCGAGGTTATCAGTAGTGCAACTGTGTTTCTCAAGACAAGCGACGTTTGTACAAAGACTTTATTTTTTATATTTTTATACGTGTATTTAATTTTTTAAAATAACTTGGGCATACGAGGTGTGATCATAAAGCACTAGTACTATAAAAAGTAGACTACAAAACATATCAATTCGGAATTTAATCTCCTCCGAAGCGACATACTTTATTCAAGGTCGTTTCTTTTGATGGAAGTATTCCTGGAACTCCTTGTTTGGGGATAGTGAGCGACTTCCACGTCGCATTCTCTTGAATTACTTCGACTTCTTGATATCTTGTTCTTTTCAGTTGGCATTTGAATTTTGGGAAAGAAGAAAAGTCTCAAGGGGCGAGATCTGATGAAATATGCTAGTTGTCGGACATGGGGAATTTTGAGTCTGGCCAAAAATTGCTGCACAGCCATGGTCAATGATGGATTTTCTGTGATGTGGTGAGAAGACAGCATGCTACACACTTTGCTTCCAAGCGCTGCTGTAAACAATGGCTGTGAGCGAGAACGTTATAACTTAGTGTGCCACAGAGTTCAAAGTCAATCTCTTTTTTATGTGGCTTCACAGACCCCTTACCCTTTGATCAAACCACATACTGTTGAAATATTGTTTGAAATTGTTAAACAATGTTTTTTTCTTTTCTTTGTCTTTTTTTAAACCGGTCTCTTTTCTAAGCGTTGATAAATATTGGAAGATTGACGGCAATCATTCTGTTTATCATTATTATTATTATTATTTTTTTATTTTCTTTGATTTCTGGTGTTTACACATTTCTTTCCGGGTCCCGCCTAGGGACCTAAGGTTAGAAATGGCATCATGACACTTTCCACTGAAAAAAAAATTACATAGATAAAGCCCTTCATAAAGTATGGGCTGTACATGTCAGAACAATTTTTTGTATCTCCTTGAGGCATGGACTTCCAGGAATCCCTTCAATTAGTCTACTGCAATCTTTTCCAACCAGTCCTAGGGCTCCAACTACAACAGGGATTGTTGATGTTCCCATATGTCACATTTTCGAGATTTCTATTTCAAGGTCCTTGTATTTTGACAGCTTTTTGAATATCTTCAAAGATAAATTGCAGTCAGCAGGGACTGCCATATCAATAAGGAGGCACCGTTTTTGTTTGTGGTCTTTAATAACAATATCTGGGCGGTTGGCCTTGATGGTTCTGTCAGTGTGTATTGTGTAGTCCCATAGAATTGTAACAGGTCCTATCTCCGTAAACGGGTCTGGGTGGTGTTCATACCAGTTTCTTTCAGTTTCCTTCCCGTAGAAGTATGGTGTATACTCATTTCTTTCCGGGTCCTGACCAAAGAGCTAAGGTCAGAAATGGCATCATGACATTTTCCACTGAGCAGTTTTGAAAAAGATTTCACATGTTTTACATAGATAAAGCTCTTCGTAAGGTGTAGGTTGTACTTGTCAGTACACTTTTTTCTATTTCTTTAAGACATGGGCTACCAGGGATTCCTGTAATGAATTTATTCGAATGTTTTCCAATCAATCCAAGGACTCCAACTACATCTCGAATTGTTAATGTCCTTATGTGCCACATTTCTGAGATCTCAATTTTAAGTTCTTTGTATTTTGATAGTTGTTTTTTTAAGATCTTCAAAGATACATTGCACTCTACAGAGACTGCCATGTCAATAAGGAGGCAGATTTTGTCTTCGTGGTCTCTTGTCACGATTTCAGGGGGATTAGCTATTATTATTATTATTATTATTATTATTATTATTATTATTATTGCCTACTTATTTGTTTGCATACTTACCTCATAGACAAAGATAAATGATATGAAAATGACCCATCGAATGTAGCAGAAAAGGATGAACATACTGTTCTCTGGGACATGCCAATCCAAACTGATAAAGAAATTTAGGCCAACAGACATGATACAAAGAGGAAGGACAGGAAAGAAAGAACTTGTTTATTTATTAACAGGTCTGTCTCATTAAAAGAAACATCTTCTTGAATACTGCAAAAAAAAAAAAACTTTCCTAATATAAAGTTATAGAAATCGAAAGAATGTGCAACCTGAAGACTATAAAATAAAAAATGCCGGGCAAAAATACTACATTAGTAGGACGTTGTTAGCAATGGCATAATCACATTTTAAATACAGATAACTCTTTAGAAACTCACTGATTTATTTGACATTGTATTTGTATCATATACTGGTCCCCAACACGTAAATAATTGGAAAACAAAAAACAAAAGAAAAACAATATTTTTTAATTTCCACAAATGTTGCATCTTCATGAAGTTTAGGGCTTATCAAACCGTTGCAGGTTATTTAAAGCCATAAAATATTTTTATATTTTAAGAAATTTGTTTCTTGAAGATAATAATGGTTTCCTAATACAGTTCTTAATAATTAACCCATAGCTGGGAAGAGAACAGATGGATTAGAGATTAGAAAAAAAAACATTCGAATAATTCAAGGTATATTCAAAGATACTTCCTTTATATATTACACAAGAGACAAAAAGAAAGGCACCCGGCTATATATCTGTCACGTTCAGTGAGATTTAAGCTAGTATGTTTATCTTGTTAACTGCTGCTCTACGCCGATAAACACCTCCTCATAATACAGGAATTAAGATTTCGTCTTGTCAGCTCTTCACGTTTAATTCAATTCTTAATGACCCCCTTAAAAATGACCCGTTGCCAAATTTGGCTTAACACAAGGAAATAATTAATATTCCTGACGAGTTTAGTGTGTGATTATCCACACTCTCACTGTCATCGTATAGCGTGCTACATATGAACATGCTTGTTGACACATTCTATCTCTAAGGATTCGGTTGCAATCTCCGAGTCTAGGGAGTTGTTTAAATTATAGGGAATCACTGAGTGAATTGCACACTTGAAAATGTCTTATTAATCACTAACATACCAAAGCGATATGATGTTCATTATCCCCATTTTAGTGGCAACTGAAGTTAAAAGAGGCATTACAATGTGGGAAGAGATGAGTGTACGGCAACGCGCACTTGGGTGAGACGTTGAGGGTGGGATAATGAAAAAGAAGAAGGATGATGTTATGCAGTCGGGGGTTCGCTGTCTCCCCTTTCGTCCTCTCTGATACATACTGTTTATTGCCGTGAGGATAAGTGCAATAGTCATTTGTACAGACTTTTACACATATGATGGATTAGATATTCGGCGGGGTCAGCGGAAGATTTACCCGGCAGCAATGAATATTTATGATGGTGTGAAACTTTCTGATTAGTGACGGGGGTTGGTGATCGGGTAGGAGAAAAGAAACAGGGGGCAAGGGGAAATTGGAAATTTCACTTACTAACAACCTTCAACATGTCAGTGAATAAATACATTGTTAATCAGGAATATAAGTATGAAATGAAGGAGGAAAGGAGAAAGTTTGCGGGAGAAGCGTGGTAAGAGTGAATGGTTGGGGAGAGAGGGGGAAATACAGGGATAGAAAGAGAGTGAGAGAGGTGGGCAGATATGAAATTAATTGATATTAATTGCGGTGAAAATTGCTTGCGTAATTCACTGTTAGACATTATGCCGACATTAAGTGCGTGTAGCGTAACGGATATCAACGTAAAAATGGAATCGGTAAAAAGAGTTCAAATTTTTGCTTTTTTTTGGTGTGGGGGGTGCTTTTTTTAGATTGGACTTGGAAAGGAATTCCGAATTCAAAACATTTGAGAACGCAACAGGTAACGACTGTACTTCCTTCCTTTCTTTAAAAGAAATTATTTCACTGTTGTTTAAACAAAGGGCTACAGTTTATATTCATTTGTTTTTAAAAATGACATATTCCAAATGGTGGCCTATGTTCACTATACCGTGTTGCAGACGATTTCTAAAGCTTTCCATCCCAGGAACTTGACCGCTTCAAGGACTTCCAGGTGGCTTTCTTTTAAGCGCTGAACCTGTGGCCCTAAACTTTTCGACCCGCAATAGTATCGATTTTTTTTATTTGAAACAGCAGCATTTCGACGTAACATGGAATAAGTACGAAAAGCTCTCTTGTTGCAATTACAGTTTCAGCAGACTTTAAAAAAAAAACTTTTCAAAATCAAACGCGTGGTGTGCACCGTTTCAAGTCATGATGGTAAGTGTCAGTATCTTAGAACGAACATTAATGTAGGAGGAAAGGTGGAGTAATGTCTTCATAGAGTAATGGATAGCGGTTCGGATTGAGGAATCGGAGAGCCGAGTTCGAATTCCAGTCGAACATTCACTTACGTGCTAATACCCTTGGGAAAGGTATGAATCCTCTTCTTCTCCCCCAGCTATGGATAAACAGACCGGATTTGCTTTGGATGGTGACTGGTCTACCGCAGAAAGAGATGGCAACCTACCGCAGCGAAAAATCTGCCTTGTCATCGCATAACCGTGTATCACGCGTGGCATATAAGTGACTGACTAAATACATTAGCTAGATGAAGACACCGTTGCTACTCGCTTAAGTTTCCTAGGACCACACAGATGTCAGTTTAAATTGTGGGAGGCATTTAAGCCGCACTCCGTTCAAGGGGCATTTAAGTAGTTTCCAACATTTGCTTATTAAAGCGTTGGATTGTGAAACTAGCGAAATAGTAATTGCGAGTTCAATCCCTATGTCAAGCAGACCCAGTGGAAACGAAAGGAACAATAAATAATAAATAAAAACGAGACGAGATAATCCCCGAACATAGGCATTGGAACAAGAACAATATACCTCGTAAATTAAATAAAGTGTTCAATTCGATATTCCCTGAAAGTTACACAGCTCAGCAAGCAACCGATGAAGGCCGGTGATCACAACAACCAAAACATTGTGGTAAAGAAATGAATGCATTTGATTAAGAACAATAAATAGCAGTTGGGGCGGGTGGGGTTTACTCACTTGTGGTATTTTCCAGACAACAAGTTTAGAAAATAATTAAATATAGGCCTACATTTTGATAGTGTTATTAAACATCGTTCGGTTCATACTCCTCCCCGGTTTTTTGAACAGGAGTAGAAGTTTATCTCTTGTTTCCTTTTAGGATTGGGTTTTCGGTCCTTTCTAAAATCTGTTCATTCTCTTTCACTTCTAGTCGCCCCTTTGCGTCTTAGTGGCTGCCTCACGTTACTTAGGATGAAACGATTATAGAAAAGGACAGGTGAATTCAGAAGAAGAAATCTACATATGAGTTTCAAGGAAAATCATATATGGCATAAAATGACAATTGAAAAAAAATCTCCGACGATTTTGCCGACGCGTTTCGTCTTCCGACTTTTTCAAGGCAAAAATGAAATCGAAATGTTTATATATTGATCTGGGAATTTAACTAAAATCATATATATATATATATATATACTTAGTCAGCAATATATATATATATATATATATATATATATATATATATATATATACCAACCATACAGGAAAACAAATATTAATTCATTATATATCCCCCCAAAGTTTAATCACCCTCCAACTATACAAAAACACATACCCTCATCCATAGAATATAGAATTAGTATTAACTCTGCCAACGAAGATATATTTTATAAACACTGCAATTTTCATAACAAAGCTATAAAAAAATAGGGGCTATAAATACCCCGATATTAAATACAGAAAGTATAATTATGATAACCCAAGAAATAGAAAAATCAATGGGTACATACCCCATTTAACCAAATACTTAGCATTACGTTAGGGCAAAAGTTTCTTCCTTTATTTGAGAAACATTTCCTAAATAATAATCCTTTAAGCAAGATTTTCAATAAAAATACGCTTAAATTAAGTTACAATTGTACCGATAATTAAAAAAAAATATTTAAAATTATAATAATAAAATTTTAAATAAATACTTAATAATAGTAATTTCAAAGCAGAAATCAATAATATTCATAATAAACTATGTAATTATAGAAATCCCATAAATTGTCCATTGCAAAATAGATGTATTACAGAATCTATTGTTTACCAATACAGCATTTCATCTACTGAAAACGTGGCTCTTAAGAAATTTTATATTGGTAGCACAAAAAAAACATTTAAACGAATGTGGAATCAGCTTATATCTTATTTAAACAACAATGTGTACCTCAATCGAATATCCCTCTCTAAATATGTTTGTCATTTAAAAGAAATCAATAAACCCCCCACCGTAAAATGAAAAATATTAAAAATATCATGAGAATTTGTAATTCCTTAAATGCTCCATGTACCCTGTGTCTACATGAAAAGCTGCATATTATTAACTCTCCTAAAAATAATGATCTCCTAATTCAGCGTAATTAATTAACAGCAATTTGAAGGCATTTTATAATGTTTATTTTAGAATAGAGTCAATAGAATTTTTCATAATAAAATCTATGTACTACAATTATATATCCATTATCTTATTAATATATAATAGTGTATATAATATATATATAATAATATATATTTAATTCTTTGATTTTTCAACTTTAATATTGCCATTATTTATTGCCCATTCAACATAAAAAGTATTGTATTTTGGGTTCAAAATAATATATATGAAAATGATTTAATCACAAAACAGTTCTCAAGTATATATAAAAGATTTATTTAATAATCTTGAAATGCTTTAAAATTAACTTTTTTCTTAAATATATATCTCTGTCTAATTCACTGTATCTTAAATTTATATTCGTAATCGGATGTCGTCTGTAGCAACATGCCTTAAAAATTTCAATTCATCTAGACTTGAATCAATAACCCATCTACCCTTAATTTCCAACCTAATTTTTCACTTTTCTGCTTCAGCTAATCCATGTTTTGATTGGTCAACTAAGACATACCCACAAAATCTTGAAATCTTTTCCCACCTACTTTTTAACTGTTATGGGACCTTACCTATAACGATAATGGACTCTTCCTGAGACTATAAATACTGCGCCTCTCAAGAGGTATAATGAATGAATGGTGTAACGAGCACCAGGTCATGACTGTTGAACTATCTGCTTTGGCAGATAGTAACCCGGACGAAGATTTGCCGAAGAGCAAGGTTTCGTCCGAAGACGTAGATAGGGTCTAAACACGTCTAGGCGGGTTCAAAGGTTATATTTTTGGCCGAGCCTACGGGATCGGGAAACCCACGTTAAATGCGGCCTTGTGTCACATGCAACCGTCGTAGGGGGGGTAGATACCGAATGAATGGTGTAACGAGTCGAGACAATATTAGTTCACTCTAAACCACAGGGACAGTCATTACTAGCACCTTCAACTTCTTGTACTATATTTCTGTTGTAATATATCTTTGTTATTCTACTCTTGTGTTCATGTTGTTCTTCCTTGGTTCTAACCTTGGACCATAACTGTGGTGCGAGGATATTAACTTTCATATAATCTACGGAATTGTTTTCTGATTTCACAAGTAAATCATTTTCATCATAAGTTACCCAACATTGCCTGATGGTAGAACAACTTTAAGTTCCGAAACATAGAAATGTTTCTGTAGCGATGTAAAATATTTTATAATAAAAATATCATAATATATATATATATATATATTGAACTATTATTAGGTTGGTGCAAAAATAATGACGTAATAATGTCGTTTTTTGACGTATATTTTAACGTCAAAAACGACATCATTACGTCATTATTTTTGCACCAACGTAATAAAAATCTTTAAAAATTTTAAATCTTTAGACACACTGGGTTGTATATTAATATTCCTTCGTTTTTATTATTATTTCATTTAGATTCCTCGACTAGTTTCGGCCAACATGGCCATCATCAGGAGAAAAAAAAAATTCTGTTTGATGGTAGCAGTGAACTACAGAAATGAATGTCTTGATGGAGAAAATGAACTTTAATCTGTAGTTTTCATTTGTGTTTTTTTTTTATTTTTTTAACGCGAATTTTGGTAAGTCTTTGTGTTGTTCAAACTGTCTCTTTTAAGTTGTTATTTGAGATAAGAGCTGGTTGGATTATATATATATATATATATATATATATATATATATATATATATATATATATATATATATATCCCTACGGACAATAAATCAAAATATCACCCATTCACGTTTATATCAGAAAAAAATGATTCTATTTTCCTAATATGTCTTATCATTCATTGTCCAAACCACCCGGATCTAAAAATAGAATTAACTCCATTCGTGAAGCAAATACCATCTAATATCGGAAAAGGCCATGGCTTCCAGCGAGATTACTGTCAGAGTTTTACAAAGAATATTGATAGGTTAAAAAGAACGGAAGCATCTTGTAGGGGAATCTACAGATTCAAGATAAAAGGAAAAAAGTTTGTCAAAGACTGCATATTTTGTAATATACGAGGTGACATTAATGTCAAAAGGTTTATGTGCTGGACAACAGTATGTCGACAAATGTTGCCTTGTGCCTGAAGAAGTGTTCTTCGAGATGCGAAGATAAAGAGTAATGAAAAACAATTGCAGAGAATTACAGACTCCAGTTTATTTATTTTTTAATAATTTCATAGGACCTAAAGCCTCTCGGAAGAAAGGGGATTACTGTGTGAGAAACTATCTGATGAATAAAAAGCATTACTAAAAGAAGAGGATATCAAAATTACGAAATTACGATAACATTGCATTTAAATTTTTGAAGGAAATTTTATGGTAAGGCATTGCTGTAAGTACAGTGTACAATATCAAGAAATAAAACATTAATAGTATCGGTCTATATTTCTGAGATGAGGTATTATGTACACTATTAACATTATTCGGACTATTGTCCTCACGGACACATGGCACAGTGGATAAAGGCGTTAGTTAGATCCAGTGACACAATCCAAAGTGTGTGAGTTCAATACCCGGTTAAGGCAGTGGAGAACTTGGAGAGGGGAATTAGCAGGATATTACTGATAACTGACATCCATTAGACATGTCACGTGGAACTAGAACAGTCTACCCCAGTGAGCAAAATAAAGGGTTCAGTTTAACATTCCAACCACTGGAAGAAGGCCAGAGCGTACAACGGACGAAACGTTGTGATAAATATGGTAACAAAGATGAGGACAATAGTCCGAATGATCAAACATTAATATTAAACATAAAATAAAATGCAATACATTATATATAACCACTTCACTTGATTTATTTGCTATATATACATACATATATATAATGTCATCCACAGACGGACTGTTTCGCAGCTCATCAGTGCGGCAAGACATCCGGTTGCCTCTAGCTAGGATCGAAACGCGACTGAATTGGTATCACGCAGATATTCTACAACTAAACTGTCGGCGCACGGTCGGGATGAAGGTGGATTTTTAGCGTATTTATTTTTGGAAACACGCCCAGGGACCGACAGTGACTCAATTCGGCTTGCGAAGAGTCTCGCTATATAGCTATAATAGTCAATGTTTACTTACCTCAGCCCGGGAGTGCTCAACTGGAATTAAATTTAATTCAGGAGCTAATATATATATATATATATATATATATATATATATATATATATATATATTCGACTCTCCAGTCGTATTCGACCTATGAGTGTCAAGCAGCTCAGATCCTAAGATCAGACAGCCAGACACCAGCACATGTTATTTGATTAGAGTGGTGAAGGTTTTGTACAGAAACATCCACGCTTTTTGAAAGGTCGAATACAGAGAGCTGGTGCACTACGTGCCACAAGGTTCCCAAACGTCTCTCCACAGGTTTTTAATTCAGAAATGTCCTTCTCCTAAAGCTAGGGGAGAGTTGTTTGTGGGCCTTGTGTCATGTAGGGCACCAGGTCTTGGTATTCGGCCCTTCAAAAAGTGTGGTTGTTTCGGCAAAACGCCTGCACCACCATAAACACCACTGGTGTCTGGCGTCGGTTCATGGGAACTGAGCTGCTTGACCCTTATACGTTGAATACGACGGTAGAGTCCACTATATATATATATATATATATATATATATATATATATATATATATATATATAGGCAGCAATTTTTCATTAATGCATGTTTCATTAAATAATATAGACAAGTTTTGTCTATTTATTTTAAGTAAGTTTCTTTCATATTTTCTGATAAGCTTAATCACATTATCGTTGACAGACGAAAGGAAAGCACCATATTGATATATGTTTAAATCCAATCTAAGCTTTCGCCTTACGTAAGCCATTAATTATAATTAATAATAGCTTTCCAAACTATATAGTTGAACAAATAAAATACTGTCTTAGAAGTCTTAATACTACGCAAAAAGAACATAATGATGCTTCAACTAATTCCAAACATTAATCTCTTTTATCGTATTCAAACGCATACTACAGTGTAACCCGGATATAAGAGAGTTGTCGGGACCGAAGAAGTTTCTTATATCCGGGTTTCTATTATATCCGGTTTTCTCTTATATCAGGGTTAGGCTTATTTGATATACATTAACACAGGTTCTAATTTGGGACCAGAGAAAATAAGTCTCTTATATCCGGGTTTGGTCTATTTTGTTTAGGTAGGTATGGCTCTAATTTGGGACCAGATAAAATCTCTCTTATATCCGGGTTTATCTTATATCCAGGTCTCTTATATCCGGGTTACACTGTACTTATAAACAAGATGAAAATATACTAAAAAAATTAGTACATGCTAATATATCCACAATAGACCTTAGCAAAAAAATTAGGTTAATCATGTCCTACATTAAATCTAGTATATAAAACTTAATTATTCTTCCCCGCTTCCCGATAGCAATTTGTAGTAAACCAACATTTAGTTTACAAATTCAAGTGCCCTTTGGGAGATTGTATCTCTAACGAAGTAAATAATATTTATGTTGGTCACACCACAAACTCGCTTTGATTATATTTAAATGATAACTCTAACATTTTTAGGCATTTAAAACAACATGCCTGCCCGCGTACTCAATTTCAGAAAATCCTTGTTGACAACACAACTATACTCAAACATGACAACAATAAACAAAAATTAAAAATTCTTTAAGTTTTATACATAAAACAGTTGAACCCTACCTGAACAAAATAAACTATGAAATCTCCACAAATATCCTTAAATGCCTTTAATTTATAACAGAACCCATTGGTTTATACCAACGGCTTCCCATACTTAATAGTTCTCGTTTTTCACTCTCGCGTGGCCATGTGTGACGTCACGAGCTGCGACGTGATTTTCACTTCCGCGTCTCGTATATACGATTTTGTCGTTACTTGGACATTTTCATGCAGAAAGGGCAGACTATCATTGTTGTTTCGTCCGTGTTTTGTTTGATTTATTGCAATTGTCATCATTGTGTAAGCCGAAAGCTTAGACTGGATTTAAAAATGTGTCTATATGGTGTTTTCCTTTCGTCTTACAACGATAATGTTATTAAGCTTATCAGACAATATGAAAGGAACTTACTTAAAATAAATAGACAAAACTTGTCTATATTATTTAATGAAACACACACACACACACACACACACATATATATATATATATATATATATATATATATATATATATATATATATACAGTGTAACCCGGATACAAGATACCATGATATAAGAGAAACCCGGATATAAGAGAGATTTTTATCTTCTCCCAAATTAGAGCCTGTGTTAATGTATATATAATAGACCAAACCCGAATATAAGAGAAACCCGGATATAAGACACTTCTCCGGTCCCGACAACTCTCTTATATCCGGGTTATACCGTATATATATTGTAATTTTAAATTGTAAATGGTTTATCTTTATAGTAAAAAATATAATAAATCATTATTGCTCTACTATAGGTATTGAGTCCTCTATTGAATTAATGACGTGAACGTTAGAATTGTATACTATTTTCCTTCTCATTACATTCGGATATATATATATATATATATATATATATATCTATATATATATATATATATATATATATATATATATATATATATATATGTATTAAAGGGGCGTCATCTATATATCTGAGGAAAGTGGGCTTTTTGTTATAATATATTTAAATGGGCCGAACTTGAAAATTCCTAGGAACATACAAATAAGAACACTGCTTATTTGGGAACCCATCATTAAACCGAAATTTTGCTTGTACAGTGTAACCCGGATATAAGAGAGTTGTCGGGACCGAAGAAGAAGTTTCTTATATCCGGGTTTCTATTATATCCGAGTTTGGTCTACTTGATATACATTAACACATGCCCTAATTTGGGACCAGAGAAAATCTCTCTTATATCCGGGTCACTTATATCCGGGTTACACTGTATAAATTCTTATGGGAAGAAAAAAGTAGTCATTAATTAGTTTGACCAGTTTTATAATTTTATGGGCCGGTAGTGTAAATTTTTGATGATTTCTTAATATGTTGAGATATTTGTGAGCGGTATATGTTCCCATAATTTGAAATCTAAGCTAGCCCTAAGCTTGTTTCCCCTGTTTATTTTCATAAGTCACCAGAGTGTTTAATGGTGCCTAGAAATGGAGTTATAAGTTTTCTAATTGCGTTCGCTAATTTGTGGAGGGCACTGTTTATGCTGGACGCAATTGCTGTCATGGGTATGTTGGGTTTGTTTGTTTTGGCTCAACCAAATAGTGTGCGTGTGTTCTATTAGTTTAATCCCGGATTTGATTTCATTTTGTAAAGGTTTCTTAACTGTTTTGTTGAATTTTGCGTGTTCCTTGTTTTTTTTTCTTTTCTTTTCTTTTTTTTGTTTTTTTTTTTCGTAAGTGCTACTATCATCTTTTTAAGAGGAATATAGGAAAATAGAGTAACGGAAAATTCGGCAATTTTGACAAAGTAGGAAAATTCGATAACTATGAAATTAAAGTCGATTGAAAATTGATTTTACGGCCGTTCTGGAGTCGGGATTTGCAGGCTAGGGCACCCACTTGCCTATATTTTTAAACAAATGAGATGAAACCTCACTACAACTATACCAGGGTCGTACTTGCAGAAGGGATAGGGGACTTAGTGGAATAGCCAACATTTTTACAAGTGTTATTATTAGGTTGGTGCAAAAATAATGACGTAATAATGTCGTTTTTTGACGTTATACGTCAAAAAACAACATTATTACGTCATTATTTTTGCACCAACCTAATAACTATTGTGGTTTAGATATAATCTTACTATAACAATATCAACGCCGTACTTTCTGGAGGTGGAGGACTAACATTCCGGAGGAGGTGATCGCCCGCCTCCAATATTTTTAAATACATATTTTTAAATAAGCCATTATTTAATTACTATACTCTATTGTTTTCAAGCAAATAAAATCTATTTATCTTAGTTAAAGATAAATTCGTGTATCTTCTTTTCAAATTATTATTTTAATAAAAAAGTAATAAATTTTTAGATAATTATTTCTTTTTAAAGAAGCAAATCTATATATCATCATTTCTATTTTAAGAATATAGGGGAGGGTCTTAATCCACACCACCATCATGTCCCCACCCTAGAACAGCTTTAAAATCCGAATTATTATTTCATAGTTTCCGTTACCGATTTTTTTTTAAAGAGTTATTCTAATATTTTAATATAGTTGTTTGTGTTCATGATGACTATTTAGCCTCCTTTATCGGATGGAGTTATAATTGTGGATTTATTCTTAGGGGGGGGGGGCTTTCTTGTTTCAGTTCTTATCTCCTAGATAATTTTTCATCGATATTTTCGAGGGTGGAAGCTATGAGGCTTTGTTTCAAACCATTTTTCATCATATACATTAGAAAAACACATAATCTATTGCGTAGAAACTTTGAGTTTGTCCTGATAAATATTTTGCTATATATAAACACGCATCAAACCCACTTTATTATACCATCAACATTTATAAAATCCAGATAGTTTATATAAACTGCCCTACACAACATCATGCACTCATGCGCACCACAATTTCGAGACTGCATATTAGTTAACAAATCTGAGTGAATGCCTTTTGCAGATTATGATTTATCTGAGCATGCTTAAGACATTCATCTTCAAAGATATTGCATCTATCCCAAATAAATTGTTTCCACTGTGTACGCTTTAAAGTCAGTTCTTCCAAGTTATGCACCTCCATATGTAACCCATTCAGATAATCCTTCAGGTCATCATTAAACCTTTTGCTAACCTGTGTTGCCGGCGTTTTCCTGTCTTCAGTTGCCCGCGCTTTCCTGTCTTCAGTTGCCCGTGCTTTCCTGTCTTCAGTTGCCCGCGTTTTCCTGTCTTCCGTTGCCCGCGCTTTCCTGTCTTCAGTTGCCCGCGCTTTCCTGTCTTCAGTTCCCCGCGTTTTCCTGTCTTCAGTTGCTCGCGCTTTCGTGTCTTCAGTTGCCCGCGTCTTCCTGTCTTCAGTTCCCCGCGTTTTCCTGTCTTTAGTTGCTCGCGCTTTCGTGTCTTCAGTTGCCCGCGTCTTCCTGTCTTCAGTTGCCTGCGTTTTCCTGTATTCAGTTGCCTGCGTTTTCCTGTCTTCAGTTGCCCGCGCTTTCCTGTCTTCATTTGCCGGCGTTTTCCTGTCTTCAGTTGTCCGCGTTTTCCTGCCTTCAGTTGCCCGCGCTTTCCTGTCTTCAGTTGCCTGCGTTTTCCTGTCTTCAGTTGCCCACGCTTTCCTCTCTTCAATTTCCCGTAGGAAAGTTGTTTCGAAATCCTGTTCTCCCCCATTCTCATAACGTGTCCTGCACATCGCAACTGTTTGAGGATTATTATTGCTGTTGCATTCAGGTGTTTGGAGGACAACAGTATCTGGAATTAAAAGCTGCCATTTGATGATGATTTGCAAACTTGTTTCAAACAACACATACATTGTCGACAGGACAATGAGACAGGTTTGCGTTGTTGGCATAGTTGGCTTGCTTCTTGTTATGATTTGCTTTCAGATGTTTTACATAACGTGTCCCTGAAAACGGTGTGGACTCACGCGTACCACATTTCCAAGAATGCATATTAGTTGGTAAATCAGATTGAGCGTATCTTTGGAGATCACACTTGATCTGAGCATTCCTGAGACATTCATCATCAAAGGCCTTACATCCTAACCTTCTAAACTGCCTCCACTCCGTACGCTTTAAAGCAATTTCTTCTCAGTGCTTCGCATTCATGTGCAACCCATTCAGATTATCCTTTAGATCATCTTAAAAGCTCTTCCAAGACTTGTATTATAGGCGCTAAACCTGTCTTCAGTTCCATGTAGAAAAGTTGTTTCGGAATCTTGCTATCCACCATTCTCACAACGTGTCCTGTCTATCGCATCTGGTTGAGGATTATTATTGTTTCAGTGTTGCTGCATTTTGATATTTGGAGTGGATCCAGTAATTTTATGCACCCCCGATATGTTGTGCATGTTTCAGATGAGTAGAGCAGGCCATGCAAACACTTCTTTTAGTTGTGATGTTAATGCCTCTATCTCTCCGAACTCTATTTTCAAACTGACAAAATTCACCACTTGCTAATGCGTGAAAAAATCTCAGCGTCTGTTCCTAATTTCTTAAAACCCTTTAACCCCTTGCTTTTAGTGACTGTACTGCTTTGCTTGGGATGATACCGATAATATATATATATATATATATATATATATATATATATATATATATATATATATTGTTTTTAAAATGACGGAGTTGATTGATGCTATCCCGATTCCAGAGTTTCGTAGACCGATCCTCCGCGAATTATCCGTTCATTAGTCAAGGGGTATCAGCAAATGACTGCTTATACTTCACATTTTTTTTCATTTTGATATGTCCTTTCCTTTGTGCAAGTTAGCTTCTGTGCGTATATATATATATATATATATATATATATATATATATATATAGGGGGGTTGTCAACTATATATATATATGTATATATATATATATATATATATATATATATATATATATAGGGGGGTTATCAACTCATTAGAGGTTATTTAAAGCCAGAAAATATTTTTAGATTTTAATATTATTTTTTATATAATAATGGTCTATTCATGAGAAAAGGTACCTCTCCCCAGGGGTATTTGGGCCTAAAGCAAATTTAGGCTTTCCTATTAACAATTCTGAGCTGTTATCCATTATACCATACGCACACCCAATCTTATCAGTCGAGGTAATGACCACCCATCTCTCATTATTTTCTCATTAAATTGGTAAATAGAGCTATATATTTTAAAATTTTTACTTTAAATAAATGAAAACCGTAGAGATTGTCGATAAGTTGATAATTTTTGTTTTTTAATACGATATTGCTACTGGATCATTGAACATGCCTGAATTATTTTATTTTTTATATCTTAGTACAGACTCTCTTATTTTTGGGAAGTGTGGATGGTGTAATGGATAACGGCTCCGTCATGAGAATTTGGAAACAGAGTTCATATTCCAATCATGTTAGTTGCATTAAATTACACAGTTCCTTTGGAATGGTATGAGATCTTTTATACTTCCCCAAAGATGGACTAAATAGTAGAATCTAGAAGAATTGTTTCTTTCCCAAAAAATTGTTAACTTGCAAAAAAAGGCGTAATAACAGAGAAAGAGTTAATAAAGCATAACACAGAAAGAGTAAATAAGGCTTAATAACAGAGAAAGTGTTGATAAGGCGTAATAACAGAGAAAGTGTTAATAAAGCATAACACAGAGTAAATAAGGCTTGATAACAGAGAAAGGGTTTAATAAAGCGTAATAACAGAGAAAGAGTTAATAACGCATAACACAGAAACAGTTAATAAGGCATAATAACAGAGAAAGAGTTTAATAAGGCGTAATAACAGAGAAAGAGTTAATAAAACATAACACAGAAAGTTTTTATAAGGCGTAATAACAGAGAAAGTGTTAACAAGGCGTAATAACACAGAAAGACTTAATAAGGCTTAATAACAGAGAAGAGTTAATAAAGCATAATACAGAAAGAGTTAATAAGGCTTAATGACAGAGAAAGAGTTAATAAGGCTTAATGACAGAGAAAGAGTTAATAAAACATAACAGTTTTAAAGAGGCGTAATAACAGAGAAAGCGTTAATTAGGTGTAAAAGCAAATCTTGTAATTCTTTATGATTCCATCATTAACGTCCCTATTGTTTTGAGTTTAATATACTTTGTAGCAGTTTTTCTTTCTTCCGAAAAATCTTCATCACTTGAATATTGGTTTCCATAATCATGGTCTTCCAAGGTGTTTTCAATACTTGACTAAACCTTCAATTTCATTATTGATAGATAAACAAATATTGAATCATGTGACCCCGATAGATTTTTGAATTTACTCCCATCTCTCGTCCACTATTCTAACCAGTGAGCTCTAATCGCTATAGCGTTTCCTTCGTCTTTGTTTTGACATTTTCTCTTTTTTTCTATTTCAGACTTTTACAGAATAGTCTGCGATTCCTGTAAAAGGTTACGTCGCCCATCCCTTTTGCTTTGACCATTTTGACCCGATTTAGGCGACTCTTTTCTCTTCCATTCAATCTTGTTTCAAAGCCGTTTCTTTGCCTCCATTATGCGCCATTTGTCCATATGGGTTATCTCCCTTTTGTACGATGACATTTCCTTGTGTGAGCCCTTTAGGGAGCAAATCAGATTTTATTTTTTTTTTGTTATTCTCTCTTGTTCTTTCTTCCATTTCACATATTTCTTTCTTTTCAAACCATTCTTTATTTCTTTCTCTTATTTACCTGTTCTTTTTTCCTCTTTAACATCGTTATGTCTCTAGTTTCACAGGGTTCTACTTCTTCGCGTTTATATCTTTCATTTTTTCATTTTCACACTGAACACCAATTTTCTCCTTTTGAGGTATTTCGTTCCATTTATGTTGTTTCAACATCCTCGCCTCATTTTTCATATATTTCTTTTTACTTTAGATTTTTTTTGCTCGGTTCCATATATCTTTTTTTTTTCTTTTTTTTTTTTTGTTGATAATACCTTTGTTCCTTTCTTTTCTTTTATTCTCTCTCTCGGTGCACTCTTTTTTCTTTCTTTCTTTTATCTTCCTTTCTATCTTTCTTCTTTTTTTGCGTTCTCTCTCATCTTGGACTTCACTTTTTGTTTCTTTTCTCTCGTTCTCTCTCTTTATTTTTTCTTTCTTTCGTACTATCTTTCACTTTGTTTTCTCTTGTTCTCTTTCTTCTTTCTTCTTTTTATTCATTTTTCTTCTTTTTTCTTCACGATTTTTTCTTTAATTTCTCTGTTTCTTTTATTCGTTCTCTCTTTCTTTCATGATTTTCCTTTTTTTCACTCATTCTATTTTTCTCATTCTATCTTTTTACTCCTCCTCTATTTTTTATTCCTTTGGCTCTTTCTTCTTTTTGCTTTTTTCCTTTTTTTTCTTTCCTTCTATTCATAGCTGTCACATTTTTCATGACAATCGCAATTTTATACCTTTTTTAACGTTGTATTCATGTTTGCTTTCTCTCGCCTTCATTCTTTATTCTCCATCTTTCTTGTCATGCTTTTTGATCGTTCACATGCGCGTAGAATTGTAGTTTTCGGCGCGGGATATGGTATAGGCGTAACGGGTTCAAATATCAAACCGACAACATTGCGTTCGCTTTCGCACAGATGCTCTTGGAAAGATAGGAATCAATAAAGCGTTTAACAGCAAAGCATACCTAACTCTAACTTGGAGAATAAACAACTCTGATTCAAAACTTTGGGGCGTGGAGCTTTATAAAATTACTTGCTACTAAAATCCCAAACCCATGTAGGATGGTAAGACTATGGCACTATTCATCACAGTAGGAGTCTTTCAGATTGATACATATACACAGAGTTCCTTAAATATATAAAAAAGATACATTCACAGAATCAGCACCTGCCTTTGGTATTGTCTTAATGATCAGTTTTAGTCTTACTAAAAACTTGAGAGATACGACAAATATGTCTGTGTGGCTCGTCTAAATTCACATGCAAGTGACGACTATTTTTCTGATGATGAAATAGAGGCATGTAATTTCATGCATTTCTGTGCAAATAATCTATCTATCTATCTATCTATCTATCTATCTATCTATCTATCTATTGTGATATAAACAGATGGAGATAAAAAGATACATACATAGACATATGTATAGATATGTACAGATTGAGATAAAGAGATAGTTAACCATGAAAATATGAATATATGAATATATATATATATATATATA
>OZ010585.1:50053488-50063488 GCA_963932145.1 Acanthosepion lycidas
GAAAGAGAAATGGAATAGGGTAAAGATGAAAGAGAAATGGAATAGGGTAAAGACGAAAGAGAAATGGAATAAGGTAAGAATGAAAGAGAAATCGAATAGGGTAAAGACGAAAGAGATACTACAAGAAAAAAAAACGAAAATTAAAGAAAAGGAAAAATAATTTGAAGAAGGAAAAAGTAGAAAAATGAAAAGAAGATAAAGAAAATAAAGACGAAAATGGAAAAAAATCAGAGGAAAAGCAGAAGGACAAATTGTGAATTAACAGAAATAGGAGGAAAAGCGAAAAAGAAATAATAAAGGGATGGAACAAAAGAGAGAATAATAAGAAAAATGAAGGAGAAGTCAGAAGAAAGGAAGGAAGGAATAAAAATGGAAAAGGAATGAGAAAAAAGGAAATCAATGTGAAAGGAAGGAAACAAGGGAGGGAGGGAGATAGGTAAGGAAAGAAAGCTGCAAAGTAGGAAGGAAGGGAGGTAAGAAGGAAAAAAGGGAGGAAGGGGATGAGAATGAAAGAAAGAAGAAATGTAAGCAGGCATAAAGGAAGGAAGGAGGGAAAGATGGAACGTAGAAATAAAGAAAAAGGAAAAATCTGAGCAATTTAATTGGAAATAACTTTAAGCATGGACCAACGTAATATGAACATAAGAAAGAAAGAAAGAATAAAAGAAAGAAAGAAAAAAGAAATAAAGAAAAAAGAAATAAAGAAAAAATAAAAGAAAGAAAGAAAGAATAAAAGAATAAAAGAAACAAAGAAAAAAAGAAACAAAAAAATAAAGAAAGAATAAAAGAAACAGAGAAAGAAAAAATAAAGAAAAAATAAAGAAAAAATAAGCAGACTGGGTAAAAAGAAAGAAAGAAAGAAAGAAACAAACAAAGAATAAAAGAAACAAAGAAAAAAAGAAAGAAAGAATAAAAGAAACAAAGAAAAAAAGAAATAAAGAATAAAAGAAACAAAGAAAAAAAGAAAGAATAAAAGAAACAGAGAAAGAAAAAATAAAGAAAAAATAAGCAGACTGGGTAAAAAGAAAGAAAGAAAGAAACAAACAAACAAAGAATAAAAGAAACAAAGAAAAACAGAAAGAAAGAATAAAAGAAACAAAGAAAAAAGAAAGAAAGAATAAAAGAAACAAAGAAAAAAAACTGTACTGTTATGTAACACTGATCTTTCAATAAAAGAAACAGAGAAAGAAAAAATAAAGAAAAAATAAGCAGACTGGGTAAAAAGAACGAAAGAAACAAAGAAACAAAGAAAAAAGAAACAAACAATAAAAGAAACAAAGAAACAAAGGAACAAAGAATAAAAGAAACAAAGAAAAAAGAGAGAAAGAATAAAAGAAACAGGGAAAGAAAAAATAAGCGTAATAAGACTGGGTAAAAAGAAAGAAAGAAAGAAAGAAAGAAAGAAAAGAAAAGAAAATGAGAGTAAAATTTAAATAAAATGAAAACAGAAGATAAAAGAAGAAAAGAAAGAAGGGCAGACGGAAAATAATAAAATAACAAAAAAAAAAGGAAAATGAAAAGTATAAGAACGAAATGGAAAGAAAGAAAGAAAGAAAGAATGAATGAATGAAATGAAGGAAGGAAGGAAGGAAGAGATAGAGATAAAGGAAAGAGAGTGACAAAAATACAGGCAGAATGGAATAAAGGAATGGAGAGGAAGAAAGAGAGAAAGATAGGAAAAAAGAAAGAAAGAAAGAAAGAAAGAAAGAAAAAGACTGAAAGAAAGGAATAGAATGATAAAAGCGCGTGCATGCATAACGAAATAAAAATAATGAAAACTGAAAACTGAAAACAGTGAAAGCAAAAAAACAAAAAGAAAGTAAAAATGAAATATGAAAAAAAAGCAGAAAAAGAAGAATAAATAAGACAAGAGATGAAAAAGGAATAAAATGGAAAGCAGGTCGAGAAAATAGGAAAGAAAAGAAAGAAGAAATAAAAAAGCGAAAAAAAAAAGTTCACAAAAGAATGAAAGAGTGAGAGTAAAGCAGAGAAGAAAACGAAGAAAAAAAAAAAAGAAAAAAGAAAAACAAGAACTGAGAAATGCAATCAGAAAAGCGAATTGTAACGTAACCATCAGAATTGATTTTTTTTTTTTCAATGAAGGAAGACATTAATGTCAAGTCGGGAGTAATTGAAAAAGGATATCAACAATCAAGATGGAACTTTCGTATGGCAAAGTCGTGTGAAAACGTAGAAAGCTGTAAGTAAAGAGAGAGAATTAAAAAAAAAAGGGACGTTACGGATAGCCGCTTAAAAAAAGTGGAATATTAAATTCAACTCCGTATGTGTCAAAAAAATGTCAGAAATGAACGCTGAACGATGTCGAATTTCAAGCGGCAAAAATAAAAGGAAAGAAAATAGGGTTTTAAAAAATGTAATTTTGACCAATTAATGCTCGGGTATTAAAAAAAAAAGATTGACTTAAAATAATTTATGTCTAAACATATTTCAACTGAATAAAATAAAATAAACAAGGATAGTTTGGTATTTTTTTAAGACAACTTGTTTCATGTGCCGTGTCCCTTCAAAAGCAGAGAATATTGTGGAGAACTACGTTCACAACCGAACGTAAACGATCATTTTCCGCCATAACTTCCTGTCCTTTGCAGCTCTTAGCAATAGTTGTGTTTTTGTTTTCTCGTGTAATCCCGATTCCACAAACGATCATTACGTTACACGCTAATTTCCTCTGTTTCTCTTAACTTCAATGTATCCTGTGAGTGTTAAATTTTCTAAGTCTTCTTTTCTCATCATGCGCCCTAGAAATTTTAACTATCTCTTTCTGATGTTAAGAATAATAACTGTCCTTTTTCTTTCCATTTTACTTAAAACATCGTTGTTGATCACGTGTTCTGTCCATGCTATTCTCAGCATCCTGATCTAGAATACCATGTTTTCTTATTCTAAGTCTACTCTTCATCAGTAAGGATATTATCCAGCGTTCCTTGCCACATAGGACGATCAGTGTTACATAACAGTACAGTTTCTTTTGTTTCTATTGAAATTTTCCTGTTTCTTAATATTTTGCCTAGCTTTTGGAAGGCATCTTTCGATATTCAAATTCGTCTTCGGATGTTGCAGAATGTTAAAAGAAAGACCAAACAAGTGCGTAAGGTCGTGTACGTGTGTTTTATAGATTACACAGGGGCGTTCGATAAAGTACGACACAAAGATCTGTTGGAACTGCTCGGCAACCTTGATATATTTGGGAAATATATTAGAATAATCAAGAACCTGTACTGGAAGCAAACCAACTGCACACGGATAGAAAATGAGTTCAGCAGATATAAAAATATAGAAAGTTGTTTAAGACAAGGGTTTGTTTTCTCAACGCACTTATTCAAACTATTCCTTTTGCCGACAACTATACACTCTGCTTTCTTAGATAGAAATAGGACAAGAACAGTCCGTGTTTGTTGAAGACACCGGAACAAGGAACGTGATATTCATGCTAAAAATGTTATCAGAAAAAGCAATACAAATGCAGAAGTACCTGCACCTATGTTTTATAGACTACGCAAAGTACGCCACAAAGATCTGTTGGAACTGCTAGGCCACCTTGATATATTTGGGAAAGATATTAGAATAATCAAGAAACTATACTAGCAGAAAAACTACGTGAATGCGGATAGAAAATGAATTCAGCGGATATAGCAAAATAGAAAGGGGTGTAAGTCAAGGATATGTCTTTTCACTGGACTTTTTTCAGCCTATACAACGAAACAATACTAAGAGAACTAGAAATCTTACCAGAATTCATCATTGGTGGCCAATCTTTGTGGCGTACTTTGTGTAGTCTATAAAACATAGGTGCAGGCACTTCTGCATTTGTATTGCTTCTGATAAGATTCTGAGCATGAATATTGCGTTCCTTGTCTTGAACGAACCCGCACTGTTCTTATCCTATTTCTGGCCTGATCGCTCTTTTCTTCAGAATACTTATAGAATAGAGTATTTTTCTTTTCCTATTATCAGCGTTCCGTCTTTTGAGTTTAAACATCCTGTTGAGGAACATGTCTTTGGTCCTGTTACTTCTTTTATTCTTTTATGCATATCTGCCTTACGTGTGGCGTTCATTCTTTTAATTTCAGTACAATTTTCGTTAAGCCATTCATCTTTTGCTCGCCGGTATTTGTTTCTAATTTCTTTGTGCAGTGTCCTATAATCTGCGCCATAACTTGGCATTGTTCTATGCCTCCTTTACACATCATGACGGGAATTTTATCTTTCATACATTCCATTTTCCCTTCTGTAGTTTATGATGTTACTAACTTACTTGATCTAGTTTTCTGATGTTACGAACACTTCTCTCAATATTTCTCACTTTGACTCAATTCTACAAGACTAAGCATTGTAAACTATTTTACCGGATTTGTTGCTGAATGACTAGCCTATTAGTAATGAAAACAAGTATTTGAAATATCTACTCAATGTGGAAAATGTCGCAACACATTATTCTTTCCATATATTCTTCTTCCAAAATTGAATACCAAATCGAGAGACAGATAATATAATTTTAAATCGCAATCCATTCTTTAAATAAAAGATTTTTGAAATTACATTTCTTTTCTGTCTCATTGCATCTCTGTTCTTACAGCACTGTCCAGACAGTTATAATTTGTAAATGTTTATGGGAAATTCTTTTTAAATTTAGTAATTTATTGAAACTTACTCAGCTTCTTGAATTTATGTTTAAGAAAATGAAGATGAGTAGTTGTTCGCCCTTGCATCAATGAGGTTGACGGTCTAGACAGCTCTAGCATCAAAGAGTGTGTACCCACTGGTGACTGATGAAGACGTACGAGACCGGAATGTTCTTCCACTGTAAGAAGACGAGGAAATTATAGTATTAACTTATGTTTTATTGAAACTTAAATTAAGACTTAATTGTTCTTTGAACGCGAAAAATAAATTTCCGGCTCTATTTGTTTTAATATTATGCTTACCGATTGTAAAACTTAAATTAAGACTTAATTGTTCTTTGAGCGCGAAAAATAAATTTCCGGCTCTATTTGTTTTAATATTATGCTTACCGATTGTAAAACTTAAATTAAGACTTAATTGTTCTTGAAGCGTGAAAAATAAATTTCCGGCGCTATTTGTTTTAATATTATGCTTACTGATTTTGAAATTTAAATTAAGACTTAATTGTTCTTGGAGCGCGAAGAATAAATTTCCGGCTCTATTTGTTTTAATATTATGCTTACTGATTTTGAAACTTAAATTAAGACTTAATTGTTCTTTGAGCGCGAAAAATAAATTTCCGGCTCTATTTGTTTTAATATTATGCTTACCGATTGTAAAACTTAAATTAAGACTTAATTGTTCTTTGAGCGCGAAAAATAAATTTCCGGCGCTATTTGTTTTAATATTATGCTTACTGATTTTGAAACTTAAATTAAGACTTAATTGTTCTTGAAGCGTGAAAAATAAATTTCCGGCGCTATTTGTTTTAATATTATGCTTACTGATTTTGAAATTTAAATTAAGACTTAATTGTTCTTGGAGCGCGAAGAATAAATTTCCGGCTCTATTTGTTTTAATATTATGCTTACTGATTTTGAAACTTAAATTAAGACTTAATTGTTCTTTGAGCGCGAAAAATAAATTTCCGGCTCTATTTGTTTTAATATTATGCTTACCGATTGTAAAACTTAAATTAAGACTTAATTGTTCTTTGAGCGCGAAAAATAAATTTCCGGCGCTATTTGTTTTAATATTATGCTTACTGATTTTGAAACTTAAATTAAGACTTAATTGTTCTTGAAGCGTGAAAAATAAATTTCCGGCGCTATTTGTTTTAATATTATGCTTACTGATTTTGAAACTTAAATTAAGACTTAATTGTTCTTTGATCGTGGAAAATAAATTTCCGGTTCTATTTGTTTTAATATTATGCTTATCGATTTTGAAACATAAATTTAAACTTAATTGTTCTTTCAGCGCAAAAAACAAAAAAAAAAAAAGAAGATTTCCAGCTTTATCTGTTTTAATATTATGCTTACTGATTTTGAAATTTAAATTTCGTCTTAATTGTTCTTTGAGCGCGAAAAAAGTATTTCCAACTCTATCTGTTTTATTATGATGGTCATTGATTTTAATACTGGTAACACCACTATTTACTCCTTAACGATTAAACTGATTGTTTCGATAAAACCTTATTGACAGCTGATCTAAAAAATGGCCATAAATGTGCTGTTAAATTGGGCAAGAATAGACTTGCTAATTTAACACCGATAAAAAGAAACTGCTTCTCTTTTAATCAATCTTAGGGTATCTTTGTTTCCCTTCCCTCAGCTTGGCTGATGCTAACCTTCGAGAGATTTTGAATCATAGCGGCTTTTTTGGTCTAACTTTTCCGCTGACATGAACTGCAAAGATTATATTAAACCACTTACTAGATCTCTGCTAGGACGTTTTTTTCCCCTATGTTGTGCTGGACTATTTTTCTCACCAGGATCTAACTTACAGATTTACAACTTTATTATTCATCCATGCATTAAATATTGCTGTCACATCTGCTCTGGTGCTTCTGTTATGCATGTAGAGATTTTAATATCCAAAGAAGATTCTGCAATGTTATTGGTCCTGACTTTTCGTTTCGTTCCGGCTTCATTAATCTTCCCAACATCTGAATTCCTTTTCCTTTATTATTCTCCTTTCTTGATAATGCTTCTATTTTTCTCTTCTTTTTTTTTTCTTTCACACCGTTAACCACTTACGTCATAGTTAATTTAATGTCTTTCTTGGGGTAAAATAATAATAATAATAATAATAAAATTAACTGAAAAATCATTTCATTTTTTTTTTCTTGCTACAACTAATAAAATATCACCATTCGTTCATTTCTCAATATTTTTTTTGTTTTCCCGTCTCTTGGCAAGGAAGAAATAGAAATAGAAATTTTTAAAAAGATTGCTTTTATTTATATGTTTGTTATCGTCACGTAGAACGCTAATTATCGTCGATAGATTCTGAAAAATGCATCCGACTTGATACAAGTGACTGACGCTTTTTATATCCGCTTCCTTTTTATTACCCAAAATGCAACACTAAGAATATTAAACTACTGTCTCAATTGGAAGTATATGACGCTCAATAATGAGCGACATGTACGCATTTCTCAGGTTTTAGCCAAAGGAATCGTTGTTAAAATTAAGAAATAAACACCTTGTTCTAATTTTGTCCACCGAACATTGATAGTACTCATCTGCTTGGCAGTGATGATGGCTTAATATCTAAAAAAAATAAAAAATAAAAATAAAACGTTTTCAAGAAGAAGAAGAATTAGAAGAAATTATGACACCGAATATTTTAACCTGTTCTTTGGAAAAAAAATTCGTCACTGCAAAATTTTCTAAAGTGTAAAAAGCATAATTCGTGCCCTTTTTGTAAATCATCAGACTGTAATTGATATTTTTTACCGCTTACGTTTTAACGACACACGAATAGTTGCAATGAAATGCGTGTAAGAAAAATCGGATGTATCAATACAGGACTCCAGTTCAATTAAACTTCATATCACCAAACATTATCCGTCATTATTTACTCTTTTCGTATTTTTCCGATGAAACATGGCCCAGTGCACAAGTTAGTACTTCGTATGTCCATTCCACGAAGTCGTTCTTTGCAGATTGACCACAGAATCTCGGTTGGCTTTAAATCAGGGCAGTTTCCGGACTAATCTATAGTACGTTGATATGCTCACTAGTAAGGCTTGCCAGTTTCTTTGTGCAGCGTTACAATTTGCGTACACTTCCTTGGAGTAATGTGCATCGCAGATAATGGCCGTAGGACAAATAATCGACAGTCGAGACAATAGTGTCTGGGCGTGATATAAGTCTGATGTAATTTCACTATACACCCCTAAAATAGATTCATATTACTGCACCCCACTGTCAATGACCTAATCTGAAGGAAAAAATAGAAATTGATTAAACCCTGTCATTCTAGTACGTCTAAAAGTGACCTTATGGTGAAAGAAAGTAAACTAAAGCGTTGTTTCAATTAATTTGCACAAGGGTGTATAGCCATTATATGAACGATATGGACACTTTTTATGAAAGCCGAAATTATTTAGACATTGGACAATTTATCTTAACATTTTCATTGGAAAACAGAAAAATGGTCCAAATTAAATGAAATAAGGTGAAAGTATAATTAACGGAGAACATTTCGTATACGGTAGTTACCCTTCTCTAATCAAGGTTCGTTTTATATTATCGAAGAAACATTCCTTAAATTCACCCATCAATATCATTCGACAGGCTCCATCTGTCGAAATATGTTTCCTTTTGACTAAAAAACACGACATAAGTTTTTTCCGTCAGTTTTCCTATGATTTCTACATTTTTGATGGTAGGTTTCGGGTACTAACTCATACGCCTTGAAGATAACTGATTTAAAGGTATCGTACCCAGCAGAGTCTGCTGCTGACAGGGTGGCATTTGTTTTTTGAGCGTTGCCTTTCAATATTATTTGGAATAACATAGATCATGTAGTTATGAGCCATCATGAATTTGAGCCGACTTTTTCAAAATGCAAAAAAATAAATAAAAAGGTACCAGTTTCCTTCGGCTTCGTTAAATTGCGCTACTAATCTAACTTTGTCAAGTTAAACTCATTTCTCCTAGCTTCGCCACTTACCCGTATCTTTTGTTCAATCGAAACTTTTACACTTTCAACTCTTGTATAGATTCTAACGTTCTAAAGTTAATAATATTAATAAAATGAATAATATTTTCTGATTCGATACATATCTAGTAATTGAATAAGTCAAAGATAAGACTGGGAAGATTTATTCGGGAATAATGTTTTCTTATTCGTTACACAGTTAGTAATCAAGTAAGTCTATAGGCGAATTTCTAATGAGTCCATGATGGGAGCGAATTTATTCGTGGCTTGAATTAGAGATCTTCTGGAATCTGAAAATATTTTAAAAATTCACACTTGGCGACGCATGTCAAGTGGGCTTGGTGACCGATTTTTAATTATAGCATTAGGACGTCAGTCTGGTTGTTAAGCGACACAGATTCTATCCCGCGACATCTCAGTCTAGAAAGGAAATAAATGAAGAGAAGGAGGAAGAAAGGACGTGGAAAAACAAAGCAAGCGTCTCCCTTAGTAATAGGTTAGTGCAAAAATAATGACGTAATAATGTCGTTTTTTGACGTATTTTTAACGTCAAAAAACGACATTATTACGTCATTATTTTTGCACCAACCTAATAGATTGACGATATTTCTGAATTTAATTTAAATACTGAGTGTCATATCATTATATATATATATATATATATATATATATATATATATATATATATATATATATATATATATATATATATATATATATATATATATATAAAAGCTACTGATAATAAATGTATATTTAGTTCCTCACCGTTTAGTAAAGTTGCACACAGCAAAATTCAGGTACTGATTGTAAAATTAATGTAGAAAATCGACTGTTAAGACAGTGGAGTTTATTTAATATATATATATATATATATATATATATATATATATATATATATATATATATATATATATATATATATATATATATATATATATGAAATTAAAATTAAGAATATGAATAATATATAAAAATCAAAGAATCTAAAATAAATAATAAGATAAATATATAAATAAAAATTTTATCATTATTTACATCATCCGGCTATTGTCATCTTTGTCGCCATATTTATTACAACGTTTCGATTGTTGTACTCTCCGGCCTTCTTCAGGTGGTAGGAATGTCGACCTTAACCCTTTATTTTCGCTCAATGGGGTAGACTGTCCTAGTTCCACGTTTGATGGATGTCAGTCATAAGTTATCTCCTGTTAATTTCCCTCTGAAAGTTCTCCACTGCCTTAATCGGGTATTGAACTCACACTCTTCGGGTCGTGTCACTGGATCTAACCAACGTCTTTATCCACTGTGCCATGTGTCCTTGAGGACACATGGCACAGTGGATTGCACGTGAAACATGTTAGGC
>OZ010585.1:50070988-50080988 GCA_963932145.1 Acanthosepion lycidas
GCAGCAACTTTTTAAAGAAACATTTATAAAAGAATAATTGCTAATCATATACAGAATTATTAAATTACATAAACCGACAGACAACAGAAGAAAAAAAAAATATATATATATATAAACTCAACCGCTGTATCCTGTTAGTCGTTTTCAAAGAAACTTATATATATATATATATATATATATATATATATATATATATATATATATATATATATATAAAGGTGAACATTGAAATTAACCCTCAGAGGCGACAGGCTGTATCATGCTAGACGCATTCGTCAAGGGCCCAACGATTGCGTCTAGCATGACACAGCCTGTCGCCTCTGAGTTTTGACTTCAATGTTCACTTTTACATTTTTATTTACATACGCTCTATCTCTGAGCCCTTTATTACATAAATATAGCATACCTTAAAACTATATTTCTTCATATATATATATATATATATATATATATATATATATATATATATATATATATATGTATATGTGTGTGTGAGTGAGTGTGTGTGTGAATAAAAAGACAAGAGAAAAAAGCGTCGCATTTTTGTCATCTAAGAGACTTTATAATGGCTAATGCAGGTTTTATTTTGTTTCCTGTATTTATATACAAGAGCAGGAAGGTCATTGGTTTATCAAGGGTTTTAAATTTGAGAATGATCATCTATATAGTTCAGGTGGGTCAAAGGTCAGTCAAAAAATGTGGAGGGCACAAAGTGCGATAATTGAGAGTCTGGTAAACGAGTAACATTAATGTGTTGCACATCTTCAAAAACATGAGGTAATAGATTTAATCGTCTTTTTTGTGGTCGTGTATGTTGGCCTGGGAAAGTAGTAATTCTATCACGAAAAGTGAGATTAGAAAGAAATATAGATTTATATTTTGATAAGATTCCATAGCGGCATTCGCAAGATTTTTCCTTCTGAGTCATTTAATTTCTCTTCTGATAATTTAAAAGGCTTAATAAACCAATGACCTGATTGCCATGATAAACCAATAACATCCTTGCTCCTCACATTCTCGGTCCATGGTATTCTCAGCATCCTTTTGTATCCCCACATTTCTGCTGCTTCAATTCTCTTCTCCATCAGTGAGGAAATTGTCCGGCACGATTATATATTTTTTACGGTTTTCTGAACCGGAACTCTTAATTGATGTATGGAAACGTTCCACCTCACCGACAAGACTATTTCAGGGGGCACTTGTATTTCGTACAAAAATACGTCAACTTCTCTATGAGGTATCAGTTCGTAGCCCCAGCCGCGGAGGTTTTATTGCTGTAGTTTTTGTAGTAAATCATTTTTAGCGGTGAAATTACTAGCCCTACACCCAACCGGTTTTTAATTCAAAAGTCTCCTTCTAGACACGCGCAACAAATTAAAACCTATATTTGCCTTGATAAATTCCCCAGTTGACGAAACGCGTCTGCTAAAAATATTTATTCCTCTCGTCTTTTTTCCTTTACATGCTATCTGAAAATAATTTACACACAGACACACACAAATAAATAAATAAATATATATATATATATATATATATATATATATATATATATATATATATATATATATATATATATATATATATATATATATAAGTGTGTGTGTGTGTGACCAGACATATTCAAACTATATAGCGAGGCGATTTTGAGATAATTAGAAATCCTACCAGGGTTCATTATTGGCGGCCCAAATTTTAACAACATAAGATATGTAGATGAGACAGAGTTGGTGGCACACACAGAAAGGAAGCTACCAGAACTCCTACAGCAGGCAGCGAAGGAAAACGAGAAGAAAGGACTACACATCAATTGCAAGAAACGCATAATGCACGTTTGTTAAAAAGAGGTATAGATCAACATGCAAATTATAAATTGGAGATACGGAACTCAAACTTGGACAACAAGTACTGAAAAGACAGAGAGTGGGACACTGAAATCCGAAGTCGCATTTGGTATAACTGATAATGCTTTCCAAAATCCAAGGAAAGTATTAAGAAACAGAAAAAAAAAATGTTATTAGGTTGGTGCAAAAATAATGACGTAATAGTGTCGTTTTTTGACGTATTTTTAAGGTCAAAAAACGACTTTATTACGTCATTATTTTTGCACCTACCTAATAGAAATGAAGAAAAAAGCACTGGATTTTTGTGCAATATCAATCCTCCTGTATGGTGTTGAATATTAGACAATCTCCTCACAGATGAAATAGAGACTTTAAGTAACAGAAATAAGGTTCTACAGAAGGATACTGAGTATAACATGGACCGAATATGCGATAACGACGAAGTTTTATAGGCAATAGAAATTAAAAAAAAAAACATATATACTTAACATCCGGAAGGGATTGTTGAAATTTCTAGTTCACATAATGAGGAAAGAGTGCTTGGAAAAATAGTTCCTCACTGTGCAGATCGAATACAGGAAAAACACAGGGAAACAACGCATAATCTACTTTGCGGGCTTCAGTGAATGAATTGCGGAGTAGGATTTCAGAGATATAGCGAAAGAAAAAAAATATTTAGAGCTACAAAGTAAAGTGCTTTGTGGAGAGCCATGATTGCCAACATCCAGAATAGATATGGCATATAGAAGAAGAAAATCGCCATCCGATACGGATCGTTGTTCATGTATTCTCGTCTAGGGTATATGGATTTCGATTACCCAAACCTTGAAATGAACACACCACCTAACAATCTCTTTTTCTCATGTTCCCTGAGAATTTCAAATGTTTCTGACGCTATTTTTGTGTCTTTTTTTTTTCATTTTCTGTTAAACTTCATTATTGTTCACATGTTCACTCCATGGTATTCTCATCATCGTTAAGGAGGTTATACTCTGCTTTTCTCTGCCTGCCTCTTTTGCCTTCAATAGATCCTGGAGTGTTAAATTTTCCAAGACCTCATCGTTTATTTTTTTTCTGACATTCGCTGGTGTCATTTATTGATCCCCACAAGTCCTTTTAAAGACTAACGTTAAATGTCGACGCAAGTTACATCAAACCTAAATTTTTTATTATGGGGAATGTAGGATTGGCGTATCAAGTTCCATTTCCAACCGAGACTGATCCGTAAATACCCTTAGAAACATTAAATCTGTTACGATAAAAGAACTAAACAAAATGAACACAAAACGATCAGCTTTAAAAAAAAGGACTCGTAACTGGAAAAACCGAATGAAAAAAGAATGTTAACAACAAATACTTTTTCACACCCAACCCAGTTCTGCAGAATCAGAATCAACGTTGAGTTTAAGCAAGCGAATGAGCCAATTGGAGTAAAGTGCCATGCACACACACACACATATATATATATATATGTTTGTGTGCGTGTGTATATATCTCTGTGTGCTTGTATATATATATATATATATATATATATATATATATATATATATATATATATATACAAGCACACACAGATAGATACACACACAAACGCACACACACACACACACACACACATATATATATATATATATATATATATATATATATATATATATATATATAATATCACCTATATAGTGCTAGCAATAATAAAACAGTACTCGATGGGATACAACAGAGCTATTAAGTATATAACATTACATTGTGCATGCAAGTTCGAGTTGTGCTATCAGTGACGGATAATATGTGTGTATGTGGTTTAAAGTTTGTTATCTGTTATAGGAGGGTGCTCAGTATAAGAGACAGAGCAATAATATATAATTTGGATATTGCTATCAACACTACACGCATCTCTATGACTTCCGTTAATATAGTAAAGCAGACTGCATTATATAGCCGTAGTCGGGTAAGACAACTAAAAGAAGGGCTTTGGTCTGAAGATCGAATTGAGGCATCAGACTCACAGTCGATATATTGTACTGACTCCTGTACCTACATAAACATTTTCCCCTCATATATATATATATATATATATATATATATATATATATATATATATATAGAGAGAGAGAGAGAGAGAGAGAGAGAGAGAGAGAAAGACAGACAGACAGACACAAGAGTGTGTATACGTGGACAATGAGAGAGAAAGAGAGACAGGATGGTGAGAGTGAGAAAGATTGAGAGAGATAGAGAAAGAGATGGAGAAAGAGAAAGAGATGGAGAAAGAGAAAGATAGGTATATCCGTAATGTGATAGAAAGAGACAGAAGGAAAGAAAAAAAAGTAATTGCTTGCTTTTAATTATAGCTATACATTCATAAATATATATATAACGCTACACACACGCACAGACACACACATATATATATATATATATATATATATATATGTGTGTGTGTGTGTGTGTGTGTGTGTGTAATTTACACTTATATGCACGCATATCATATCTGGGCACTAGGAAATAATTACGTATAATTTATAATGTTAAAATGAAAAAAATGTTCAAAAACAATTTTTTTTTTTAAATACTTAAATAATAGAAAAATCAAATCAAAGAAAGGATTTACATCATTGATTCTTTTGCGATTCCTGCAGGGCAAATACAGTCGCCTAATTGGTTATCTGGAAATATTCCATTGCGTTTCAGCTTAATTTACCGCCAATTGTATTCTCGCCCCTCCCTAATCTCCCATCCACCTTAATCACTGGTTAAAAGAAAGTAAGATCTCTCCACGTCGCTTAAAATAATCTCACAACTTCATTTCCCGGGGTACTCTATTAAAAAAAAAGAACCCCAAAGATCGGCTGGCAGCAATGGGTAAACGAAGAGCCAAAGGGTTTTAAAATTTAGATGAGTAATAAGAAATGTGCCTTGTTGACAATAAGTCATTTAAAAGTTGAAGCGTTCCAATTCCTTTCAAAGAAGATCTTTGTATTCTGCTCATAAGCAATGTGTTTTCTACAATTTCGAAGACGCTCATTCTTGGCTTAAGCCATATTATATTCGTTATAAGACGAGATAAATTTTGAATTCCTGCATTCAAAAATGGAATGTATTTACCATTTTTTAAAGGGGTTGTTTAATATAGAAATTCAAACACCAATACCTTTAATTGCTCTAAAGAAGCAGAAAGGGAGTTATCGTAACCGACAATAGTAAACTTCAAAAAATTTTTGTTTTCTATGACTCCTTTTACACATATCTGCGCTAGTTTGCGCCCCTATGTGAATATTGCACTACTAAATAAAACAGAATCGATGCAACAGAATTATTAGCTAGTGTTCAAGTTTTGCTGCGTTATAGTTGAGCAACGCACTTGATGTAGACAGGGGTACTAATAGCCATCCGACATTCATCTTCTATGTCCCTTCAGGACGTTGGTGATCATCGTTCTTCACAATTTCCGGTACTTTGTGGTTCTTTTTTTTTCTTTTTGTCTTTTCGCTATCTCTTCTAGACCCTATTCTGTCAGCCATTTACACAAGTGTTGTGGATTCAGAGATCAAATCCGGTCTCAAATGAATGACAAATGCAGGAATGAAATATAGCAAATAAATGTATTGACGTAATAATACAATTGGTAATACGGTTAGTAGATCCAGAAATGCGGTTAGTAGCAAAAATAATATATATACAGTCTGGGAAATTCTCTATCGAAGTATGACTTCCTTCTGAGTCTACGTGCTCGCAACTGTGACTCCTACAAAGCGGTTACCTCACACTCTCACTCTCTCACTCTTTCACTTCCGGGTATTCATCGGCAGCAGTACAAGTACACACTGGGCGAGTCTACTTGTATGAAAAGGGGTGGACCCCTTACACACCCCTCCTTAGATCCCTTTTGTGGGGAGTTAGTATTTTTTCTCTTATGGTTGATAATCAGAGGTTCGGAAAATGTTCTCTTCCTGTTTGATCTAATTTCTGTGTCTTCGAAGATTGCATCCATTGAATCGTCGTTTATTGCGGGTGTCGAGCTAGGCTCCTCAACTCGTCTCTTTTGTAATTGGTCAATATGTCTTGTATGTGAAAACTTCTCGCCTTGTCCTGTGTATATCACATTTCCTAATCTGTTAATTATTGTGCCAGGTCACCAGTAAGCCGTATTGTTTCTAAACATCCTAAAGTAAACGCGTTCTCCTGTTTTAAATGATCTCTTGTGTACAATATGTGTATACTGGTTTTTCTTCTTGTTTGGCAATAATTTGTCAAACACAGGCCTTATTCTCCGAGCAAACTTCAATTCCGCTGGTGAAAGACCGGATGGGGTGTTCACGTTAGGTGTTATTCTGTACACTTGGAGGAACTGTTGTATCGCTTTTATCGTCGGTACATCCTCGGCTTTTTTTAACGCTCTTTTTAGTGTGTCAACGAATCTTTCATCTTGTCCATTCGACCTCGGGTGGTACGGAGGTATCTTGATATACTTTACTTGATATGTCTCACAAAATTCTTTGAAGTCACTGGAGGTAAACTTTGTGCCTTTATCGCTTTCCAAACAATCCGCGACGCCAAATGTCGCGAATAGTTCGTGTAAAAAGTTTATGGTATTTTCTGCCGTCGGGTGTTTAAATCTGGCAACCTCTGGCCATTTACTGAAACTATCTACTGTTATTAAATAATAGTAACCTTCAATGGGTCTTGCGTAATCCACGTGTCTTCTGGACCACGGTCTGTCGACTTCAGGCCATGGCCTTTGTATAGAGGGTGGTGTTTTCGCCGCAGCAGCATAACATTTACAACTTTCCACCATTTGCGTAATATCATCGTCCATCTTCGGCCAGTAGACAAAACTTCTCATAAGTGATTTCATCCGTTTTTTTCCGGGATGTCCTAAGTGAAAATCTTTTAAGATCCTTCTTCGTAGTGACTTCAGTATTACTACTCTCTCGTTATACAATAATATGTTGTCACAGATTGAGAAACTGTCTATTAAATTCCTCACCTTTTATTTTTTTCTTGGTATTCTTTATAAATTCGTCTCTTTCTGCTTCTCGTCGTATCTCTAGCAGCTTTACAGGTAGTTCCTTTATTGTATTGCATAACACCTTATTGTTTTCATCTTGAGCTTGTAATGCCGCAATTACCGAATCTTCTAACGGTTCGCCTTTCGCAGGTATTAATCGCGATAGTCCATCAGCATGTCCTATTTTCTTTGATGGTAAAAATTCAAGTTTGAAATTGTAGTTTTGTAACACAGTTCCCCATCTTAAAAGTCTGTTCGCTGTATAGACTGGTAGTCCTTTTTTTGAACCGAAAATTGTAAGAAGAGGTTTGTGGTCCGTTTGGAGCGTGAACATTCTCCCATAAATATATCTGTGAAAACGAGTTACTGCAAAAATTATGCCCAATGCCTCCTTTTCCATCTGTGAATAGTTTCTCTCCGCCGGTAATAATGATGTAAATGCGTGTGCAAGCGGCATCTTGTGTAGAATACACGCACCTAACTCATGTGAGGTCGAGTCACTTGCGATAATGATTTCGATTTCGGGAGCGAAATGTCTCAGTGCTTACTCCGAAGTTAATTTTTGTATTTTTTCCTTAAATGCTTTTTTACAGTCATCTGTCCAATTTCAATTATTCTCCTTTTTTAGTAACTCATTTAGTGGGGCCCTCAGTTTACGCATATTATCAATAAATTCGACATTGTAGTTAGCTAGGCCCAGGAAACTTTGTAGTTCTGCAACATTTTTGGGTTCAGGCATATTTTTAATTGCCGATGCCCTCTCTGGGTCGGGTTTCCTGCCATTTTCATTTATTATCTGACCTAAGTATTTAATTTCATTTAGGAAAAAATCACACTTTTCTCCTTTTACTTTGAACCCAAAGTCCTGAAGTCTTCTGAAAACTTCCTTTATATGTGACGTGTGCTCTTCATCATTGTCGCTCTTAATTAGAATGTCATCCAGATAAGCGGTCGCGAAATTCTGGCCCGTGAGCATTGTGTCCATCGTCTGCTGAAAAATTGCTGGTGCAACTTTTACTCCGAATGGTAGTCTGTTGAATTTGTACAACTCTTTGTGTGTATTAATGCAAAGGATTTTCGTACTCCCTTCTTGTACTGGGATTTGTATTAGGTTGGTGCAAAAATAATGACGTTTTTTGATGTTAAAAATATGTCAAAAAACGTCATTATTTTTGCACCGACCTAATAGATAAGCCTCACTTAGATCTATTTTTGAAAATATCTTACCGCCGTTATAGCCTTGTTAAGACCCGTCGAAAAATCTGCGCATACGCCGATTTCTCCTGATCTCTTTTTGACATAAACTACCGGTGCTTCCCATTCACTAAACTCTATTTTTAAAAGAATCCCAGATTGTTCAAGTCTCTCCAATTCTTTGTCGATTTTTTCTATAGTAGCGAACGGTACGTTTTGCTTCTTTTTACAAACTGGTTGGACGTTTTCTTTTAATTCAATTCTAGCCTCAAATTTGTTGCATCGTCCCAACCCGCTTCAAAATACCTCAGAAAATTGGTTATATAATTCTTCCTTTCCGGTGAAGGTGAAGAACGTAGATTTTTATTTAACTTGCGTATATAAGATACAACTAACTCCTCAATGTCTTCCGCGTCTTTCTTTATACTTAGACATTTCTGGCAAACTTCCCATAATTGTTGTAGTGTTAGTCCAGGTTCATTTTGTAATTTTGAAAGCATTCTTTTGCGCATTTCACTATCTTTTGTTGAAACTAACCTTTGAACAAAGATGAGACACTTGAAATTGTCCGGGGTTAATTCCGCTAATTTGATGTCGTCGCAATCTTTATTTACGATTGCGACAAACGTGGAATAATCCTCATTATTGCCCTTTACCAGGTAAAGACATTTCCACCTCTTGTGGAAGAGTGATGTTTTTGGACTAAAGAGTTCTTTAAGACATATAACTGCTTCGTTAAATGTTAATTCGTTCGTCTTTTTTTGGCAAGATATAATCCACTAACTTTGTATATTCTTCAGTTCCTAATTTTCTAGGCAATAGACGTAGCTTTTTTGCTTCTGTCCAGTTTTGACAGTCGATGTTAAAGATGTCTTCATGTTTTCTGAAGTAATCTCCGAAATTTTTATCCTCATCTAGAGAATATTTGAAAATCTCCATGGTATTCCACACTGCGTCTTGGGAAAAAGTTGCCTCTTTTTCAATATCCAATTTTATGTTACCCGCTACTTTCAATATTAGTTCCTGGAGCTCTATTTGTCTTTCTTGAATTTCCTTCTGCGTTTGTAGTGATTGCTTTTGCCATTTTTCTTCCATTCTTTCTTGTACTTGTAATTGTTGATCATTTTGGTATTTTACCAGTTCTACCAAAATATTTTTAAAATCTTCCATGATAACTCAATTTTACGTATTTTTAATCGTCGTAACTCTTTGTCGTCAATTTGTTGTGGACGAGGGGAGTATTTTTCTATTTTTTCTTCTCGTATGAGTTCGAATCGCTCGTCGCCAACTTGTTGTGGATGACGAGGGAAAATCTTTTGTTGTTTGTTCTTCCCGTGTGAGTTCGAATCGCTCGTCGCCAATTTGTTGTGGATTCCGGGATGAAATCCGGTCTCAAATGAATGACAAACGCAGGAATGAAATATAGCAAATAAATGTATTGACGTAATAATACAATTGGCAATACGGTTAGTAGATCCAGAAATGCGGTTAGTAGCAATAATAATATATATACAGTCTGGGAAATTCAGTATCGAAGTAGGACTTTATTCTGAGTCTACGTGCTCGCAACTGTTACTCCTACAAAGCGGTTACCTCACACTCTCACTCTCTCACTCTTTCACTTCCGGGTATTCATCGGCAGCAGTACACACTGGGCGAGTCCACTTGTATAAAAAGGGGTGGACCCCTTAACAACAAGCTCGTTAGGTAGTCTATGCGCTGTTTTCCTCTGCCCCTCTTGCTCTCAATATGACCTGGGAAAGTTAAAATTCCTAAAACTTCTTTCTTTATTATATGCGCCAGAAATTGCATGTTTCTTTCTGTGCTTAAAATACATTTAAAGCGTAAATATACAGTTAAGCGTTTAAATATCCAGCTATTTAAAATACATTTAAAGAATAAATATACAGCGAAGTGTTTAAATATAAAGGTAAATCTTTAAAATACGCTTAAAGTGTAG
>OZ010585.1:50085988-50088488 GCA_963932145.1 Acanthosepion lycidas
GTAAATAGGCACTTAAAATTACTTTCTGGTATGATGATATCACAAATAATAATAATAATAATAATAATAATGATTGTAAAAAGATAACTCAGAGATACAGGAGGTAGACAAAATATTGTTAAAAAGAAAATAATATTACTATATTACTAATACTACTACTAGTATTATTACTAAAACTATTCTATGTGCTAAGCAGAATCAACGAGAGTACTTAAATCGGTAAGAATCCTTAGAAGTGGGCTAAAGTATTAAAAAGATGCTAGTTTTAACCCGTGGAAATTTCCCCGTTTTCTTACTTTAAAATTCTGATAAATCTCAATTCTTAAGTTAATGATTGCATGAGTCCAAGCTGAATTTTATGGCAACAAATTATTCGTTGTAATTATTCTAACACATCGTTAAATATTTGAGCTTAACAATTTCAACAAAATATTACAATACCATTCATAAATATAAATGCTAGTCGTTATTTTGGGTACAAATGAAATGATTTAAAATTGACAGCTTCTTCCACTTCACTGAAACAGTCATTAAAAACTTCTTTCTTTCTTTCCTCACTGAAACCCAGTCGGCTCATTTCCCTTCTTTCCAAGCGATCATTTACGGAATAGTCCATTATTTATGAGGTATGGGCAGGAGACGTTAAACATTTCGTTCTCACAGAAGCATTTAGCATATTTCCCCCTCTTTCCTCGCGATCAAAACGGATTAGTCTATTATTTATTAGGTATTAGCAGGTAAACACTTCTATCTTCCCTTCTTTCTTTCTTTCATTGTTTCTTTCTTTCGTTTTCTCACTGAAACAAAGTCGTGTATTTTCCCGCTTTCCATGCGATCAAAACGTCATTGTTCATTATTTATTAGGTACTGGCAGAGCGTAATGGTCGTGCGAACTAACGAAGGGAGGGACAAGCAGAATTATAATAGGATACTATTGCTTGACTCTACGAGTGATCTGAAAACTCAAGGAGTACAAATATATATTTATGCTTCATTATCACCAGTAGTATATAATATTTGACGACCACCTGTTCTTTTCTCACTATATCTCTAGGCTTCGTATCAAAGACCAATAATATTTAAAAACTTGATATCAGATAATTGCCTGTATTGCTCTTATCCATAGCTCGGCCATGTTTCACATTTATGAGCGCTGATAGTGTGGTGCCAGTGTTACTTTCGAAACTAAATCCCACCCAATGTAAAAGTGGAGAGTCACTCAAGTTAAATCTGATATGAATGGAAAAGAAGATGTTGGAAATGTAAATAATAAGGATAAGGATGAAAGGTGAAGTTTGGGTCATCACTTGGTGAGGTCAAGATTGAAATGTTCTGGTAAGCAACCACGTGGGAGTTTGCTCTACAAAGTCGCAGGTGAAACTCTCTAAGTGAAACTTTCTTCTTATATTTTTAACACGGATTTAATTACGTAGTATAGCGTACCCTAGCGAAAATCGCCTGAACTTGTGTAACTAAAGAATGGAGCTCATTTGGACATTAGAGCGGCGATAGGCCGTAAGAAAGAGGTTACAGACTGGAAAGTAAGTCATCCGCCACGTAAAAGATTTTTTAACTCTATCAAACCAGGAAATGGAAGATTGTAGATCTCCAATCCAGATATATCAATAATACTCCCTTTTCTTTTAGTGTAAACCTATTCCTGTAAAGATAAAACATGACAAAAGGTTTCGAATACTTATTGGAGCGATGTTATGAGCCGATTACTTGTTTTTCCAGCATCTTTATCAATAGTCACTTGTTGATGTTTGAAGCTAAGCGCCACTTTGAGAGTGGAACATTTCATTGTGACAGGAAACCAGTGCCGACTTGCTATGTCATATCTAATTTCGTATATCGCATTGAATGCTGAAAAATCACTTCACAGGTGAAGACGAAATGTGGTTCTAAAGAAGGATGCTGAAAAGACTATCGTTGAACATATGAATAACTGTTGATAATAAACAGTATTAACAACATTTACCGCATATTTTCTATGAAAATTTCTTGGACATTCAGGCCGGTAAATGTCGTTAATACTGTTTATTATAAACAGAGTATTTACTTAAATATTTGTTTCTATAAAAAGAACGTATAAACATAAAAACATGTCTTAAAAAATAATTGTTGGACTTTGTCCATTTTCCTAATGTGTGACATCATTTGTTTAAATTTAGATACGCATTGAGCAGGTATGAATGTATGAGAGACAATCATGGATAATTGTGTTCAAATACAGTAAAATCGACCTTGCTAACCGAACGCTCCTCTGGCCCAATAGCAAGACAGGCTATACGACGGTTTCGTATAGGATATAGGTTCGATTCCTATTCGGAGGACGAATATTTTCTATGAAAGTTTCTCGGACATTCAGGCCGGTAAATGTTATTAATACTGTTTATTATAAAAGAAACCATTTACTTAAATATTTGTATCTATAAAAAGAACGTATAAACATTAAAAATGTCTTAAAAATGATCGATGATACATTTAAAGGATTAAA
>OZ010585.1:50093488-50113488 GCA_963932145.1 Acanthosepion lycidas
AATACGCGCTTAAAGTTTTCAGGCAGTTTTGGTTAACATTTCTTTTCATGGTCAGCTGTAAGGAATTGTAAATGTAGGACTACCTTACACATAAGTAAACTAAAACAATAATAATATATATTAAGAATTTATGAGAGTAAGTATCAATTTTTATGGAAAGGTTGTTGACAATTATGTATTTAGTTACATAAATAAATAAAAATAATATACATTTTTATGCTAGATTCAATTTGTTTTTAGATATTTTTTTTCATTTTCTCCTTTGTTATTGGCGGCATTTTAGAATACCTTGACTGCAATGCTAAATTTCCTTAAGTTGAATAAACTGGAGCTATTTTTGTTTACCCCACTTTTCTATTGTTGTTTTTAGATCGCTTTCTTCCAGTTATTTTGATGGGCAAATAGCGAAATTCTGAAATTTAGAATGATCTTATCCCATTTCAAAAATAAATTCTATAAAAAGGTATATTTTAAATTAATATACGACCAAAAATAAAATGCTTTTACCAAAAAAATCTTAATGATTTTACTCTAATTATGTAACAATAATGTAATGATATTCCGCAGATAAATCTACGGTTTATGTTACCTCATCTCATTGCATTGTTAAGAAATATAAACATAAATTGAGCTTGAAATATTGTGTAATCGACTCTAATATTTTTTGTAAAATACTTGGAGAGGATGCATAATTTTCGGAACGGTGGAGTAATGGATACCATCTCGGATTGTGGAATCGGAGAGCAGAGTTCGAATTCCAGTCAGATCCATTACTTTGACTTACGTGCTAATACCCTTGAGAAAGGTATGAATCCTCTTCTTATCCCCCTAGTTAAATAGCAGGACATATCGGGTTCTATATCCTTGGACCGTAACTGGTCTACAGCCATAAGAAATGGCAACCTACTGCGGAGAAAAAATGAGCCTCGTCAGTCATGTATCGAAAGATGATCGCCTAAACGTGTATCACGCATGCCACATAATTTGCAGTGGAAAAAGCGATTTTCGATTTTTTGTTGAAACGCCTCTCCGCCGAACATATACCCATACATGAACATAACTAAAAATAAAAAAAAATGACAGTATCAGCGTCGCCTTCCATTTGTTCGCAACGAAACATCACTTTACACCAATGAAATCCAAATGAACAAAATGTATCTCAGAGCTTTCCTTTCATATTGTCGTTACGTTTCCCAGACAGATAGATAGATAGAACAATATAGATTAAGTTTTGGGCACCTCGACGTGGTGTAATATTGAGCAAGCTTGTTTCGTTGAACAATTACCATCGAGTATTGGGATCGATTCTTACTGGTTATCTCATACTGTCGGCCTTGTGCCACATCTAAGCTACGCTTTGAATATCGCCTTAGATAAAATGTTTCACCCACATAATTATTTAAGCACTGTTAATTTACATATAATTCTAATCCATATTTTTTTTAACTCGACGTACGTAAATTACTTACATATACAGGTATATACAAGTATAAGCAAGCTTACATGTACACACGCTCACACAGATACGTGTAAAATCTTGATAAATTGTACATATTATGTTTCGTAAGAAAATGTGTGTGATATGAATTGTCACAGATACTCTAATGTGCACACACATACACATATTTATAGTTTATGGTTTTCTAAGAGTTCTTTTTTTTTAATGAATCTCATCTGTGATCTTCATAAATGTAGGTGAGAGGGAAAAAGACAAGAAATATTTTCTCTAATCGTAAATGTCTGCAACAAACTTTGTTGATCACAATTTAGATTTTATTCTACTTCTATTTTATTTTGATTTTCTTTTTTGGTGGGGCGAATTGCTTCTCTGTGAACAGGCCAATTATATTCTTACGCGTCTGTTAGCAACAACAAGCAAAGGTCAATAGGTACGTAGCGTCCTGCGCAAAAGGGTTAAAACGTTTGCCGACTTTTCTTTATGAATACACACACACACACACACACACACACACACACACACACACACACACACACACACACACACACACACACATATATACATATATATATATATATATATATATATATATATATATATATATTGGTTGGGGGATATTCATGCACATACAAATTTTTAACTTACTATATCCTCAACTAATGAATAAACATACTTTTCATATAATTAACTGTACACAGATGCTTAATAACTAAATTGAAAAAATAAAAAAAATGATTTAATAGAAATAAATCCCATTTATCTATTTTAATGGCTGAAAAAAGTATTCGTACAATACAAAAAAGAATACATAATCTTTATTTAATCTTTATTCACTTCTACAGCAACTAACCTCTTCTTGTACTTCTCAATTAGGGATTTGAAAATTTTTGTTGGTATTTTGTTCCATTCTTCTTTGCAAATGGTCTTCATATCCTGGATTTTTGTTAGAGCTCGTGATTGGATTTGACTTTTCAAATAACTCCACAAAATCTCAATTGGGTTTAAATCTGGGGACAGACTTGGTTATTTCCGGATATTTACATTATTTTTAGCAAGTCATTTCTTCTTATCTTTTACAGTATTCTTAGAATCCTTATCTTTATTGGAAGATCCAATCAGCAGGAAGTTCAAGTTTTCCAACCGGGATCATTAAATTTGCTTCCAAAATATTTTTATATGCCGCGGCATTCATTCTACCATCTATTACTGATATGTTGCCAGTATCTTTTGCAGAAAAATATCCGCAATACATGACGCTGCCATCACCAAATTTTCACTGTTGGGATTGTGTTCTTTTGTTTGAAGGCATCGTCATCTTTCCTCCATACATGATTTCTAGAATTACGTCCAAACAATTCAATCTTGGCTTTCCCAATACGATTGTTCCTTGTGCTTAAGTTCACGAACGAATTTCAACCTCTCTGTCTTTTCAATAGCAATGGAGTTTTCCGAGGGGAGCGTGACTTTATATTGTTCCTATGAATTTAGTGAGACAGATTCTTGATGAAAGCAAATCAACCTGCAACTTTTGACGAGTAACCATTAGATTATTTTTTTAATTTGACGCATTATTTTCCTCGAAGATTTTGAAGAAAACCTTTGTGGAATACCTGTTCTTTGGTCTTCAAAAGTTTGGATTTTTTATACCTTGCAATGAATGAACTAATCGTAGTAAATTGAATATTCAGATTGTCTGAGATTTCCCTGCAACATTTACCTTCTTTCCAGAGCTTAACAATCTGTTCTTTTTGCGAATTTGTCAATTCTTTACCTCTTGTCATGATGATAACCTTCTTGCACGAATATCAATTACAGAATGTTCTGTTAGCATGTTTAGGCTAAAAATATCTACTGGTAACATTATTAGAACATTTTAGAATATTATACTTGAATAATCTAGAGTATTAAAGTAATTTAAAACTTGCCTAATTTACACTATACATCTAAAAGAAACTATCGTTCGCACTGGCTCGATGAGCCTCGACTACGAGGGAATAATGATGAAGAGGCATAAGGTTTATAATACTTGAGTTTTTATCAATGTTTCTTTCCACAACAGAAATACTCCACTTCTGCTGGTAATCCTGTAGTGAAATCCAGTATTCAAAATAGGCGAACATGTCTGGTGAAGTCTTAATTAAGAAACAAAATGTTGGTTTTGTTTTGCTCCTAGATTTATTCCACATTAAATTGCTTTCATTTTTATTACAACACAGAGCTTTCATACACAATTTATTATTTTACCAATATTTTATTTGTTACTAACAAACTATAAAATGATAGTAATTAAAATACTCCATCTAAAAAGGAGCAATAAGGTGGAATAAAACTAGTAATAAAATATTAAGTGTTTAAATGCTTCACCTACAAAAAACAAAATTTTGGTGCATTAAAAACTAGTAATGGATAGCGGCTCGTATTGAGAAATCGGAGAGCCGAGTTCGAATTCACTTTAAGATCATTACATTCCCTTAAGTGCTAATACCCTTGGGAAAAAGTATGAATCCTCTTCTTCTCTCCTAGCTAAGCTATTGGATGGCTACTGGTCTACCTCAGAAAGAAATGGCAACGTACTGCGGGAAAAAATCTGCCTCGTTAGTCATATATCGACTAAGCTAGTATCACGCATGCCACATAACTGACTGAATGCAATTACTAACAAAATAATATGAAATAAAACCAGTAATAGAATAATAATATAAACTTGCTTAAGTTAAAAAGTAAATTAGTATTGTTATACAACATTAATGAAAATGTATCTCAAAAGTAAAAATAATGCTATAAAATGGCAAGAAATATGGTTTATTTGTAATATGAAGGAACAGAACGTTATTCCCAGCAAAGAAACATGTACACGCATTTCAAGAGATAGATTATATTTCTTTTGATTTTAATACAAACCATTATGACTCATATCTTTCAGATTATCAAACAAACCCCTTATTCTGAACATTGGGTCGTTCTTTTGATGTTTATAAATGGTTAATGACCATAGACTGACGATCAGTGAAATCTTAGATAGGCATGCGTGTCGCCCGGTTCATATACCTCTTAAACAGTAGTAGAAGTTTATCCCTTGCTTCCTGATTAGAATTGGGTTTCCGGTTCTTTCTCCTAAGGTTTTTGTCCTTTTCGATCATCCTTACTAATACGTTGCGTCTTAGTGGCACTTTCATCTTCCTTGGGGTGAAATGATTAAAAAAAAAAAAAGAAAAGAAAAAGAAAATGCATCCCACAGTCGGTATCAGAGAGTCCTTTCATTGGCTGCATAGTATTTGCTTCATGTGCGCCGGCCTGCATCAAGTGTATGTCGATTGGGGTAACCTACATAGAATTATGAAGAGACCCATTTATTTAATATACAAAGGTAAGCAGTTATCGTTCAACGAACCATATCAAGAGATATCTCGTCTAGTGCTCTCTTTTATTTACTACTCAGTCATCCATCGTCCTGTGTTTCACTGAGTGCAAGTACACACTCCCCGCCCCAAGGACTGAACTCGCGATTACTGTTACCAAATTCACGAGCAAATGCTTTAATCCACTAGCCTGTTGTTTAGTGGAAACAAAACGTGCATTAACTGAGTAGTAAAAATTAAAATTGGCCGAGATATCCGTAGACCTGGGCAGTGGAACGAGAGCAGTCTACCCTCGTAGGTTAAATAAAGAGTTCAGCACGGAATTCCTTGTAGGCTACTCGGAATGATATGCACCTGATGAAGGCCGGAGTGCACAACGATTGAAACGTTGGGATAACAAAAACAAAGTTGAGGACAATAGTCGGCATTTTATCAGTGTAAATGATGATAACGCCCCATTCCAGTAATTCAGACAGAGGCAACGTTAGAATGAAATGATAATATTGAAAATTATTCATCAGAAGGAAACCACTATTAATATGGGATAAATCAATAATAATAATAATAATAATAATAATAATAATAATAATCTCTTCATGGGCGGCAGTATTTGGAGAACATCATGGCCGGGTGTCGAGAGGATATTTTTAAGTTTGAAAGATAAGGCGAACAAGGTAACATGGAAATAACAGCTAATAATAATAATACTAATAATAATCAAAACTAATCGCCCAGACATCGTAATCAGAGACCGCAAAAACAAATGTGCCTTCTTATTGACATAACAGTTCCTGTCCCTGTAGACTGTAATGTATCTTTGAAGATCTTTAAAAAAAAGTATCAAAACACAAGGACCATGAAATGTGGTACATGAGGACATCAAAAACTCCAGTTGTAGTTGGAGCTCTTGAATTGTTTGGAAAAGATTCCAATAGAATCCTGGAAGTGATTCCTGGTAGACCACACTTTAAAGAAATACAAAAAATTGTACTCACAAGTAAGAGCCCACACCTTAGGAAGGGCTTTATCCATGTACAATATGTGCGATTTTTTTTCAAAACTGCTCATTGGAAAATGTCATGATGTGATTTCTGACCTTAGGTCTCTGGTTGGAAACCGGAATAATGAGTATACTCCATAAATCAGAATAAAAAAAAAAAATAATAATAATAATATAAAAAATAAAACCAAAAGAGTTATTTTTGAGTGGAAAGTAATTCTTTTATTTTTTGCCAACAACATGACAGTGTTTTTCGGGTTTAATTTGTTATAGGGTAAGTAAATAGTTAAATTTACTTACAATAAAACTACCTTGGCGTTTTCATTCTTTTCAATTATTCAATGTAAAAGCATTTTATGTTTTCTTTTGTCAGGATCCACAAACATTAATTTAGCAAACAATTTTTGAGTTACCAACGTTTAAAAGAAAACCTCTAGCTTTTTTTTTTCTCGCTCTTTACTTTCAACAGCGGAAATGTCCATTAAATCTTTTGTGTTGCTGTTTGGGTTGAAATGATGATAGAAACAGGCAGCTCTTTGATAGGAAAGAATAGACAATTCTTTCACTGCGATGGACTATCTGTTTTTCGAATTGAATGCCATAGAAATGAAATGGAATGATGAATTGGACAATAGGACAAATACAAAATGCATTTGTCGCGGAACATTCCACTTCTAGCATTGTACTAATTCTTTCCTGCAGAATTCCTTCTTTGAAGATATGAGATAGAAATGTAAAAGAAGTGCCGCCAAGCATCCAGGTTAAAATCGATAGCCTAGTGGAAATGGTGTTAGCGAGCAGAGCAGAGAAAGTCCGTTTAGATCACAGGAAGCCATCAGGGGATTCCTTAAATGATTTTCCCTCGCGAAAGAGTGATTTTTTTAAATCATTTCACCCAAAGCAGTATGTTAAAGCCTCTAAGATGGAAGGATTTAGTACTGGTGAAAGAAACTGAGAAAACCTTACTAAAGATCGAAAGGAAAGTAAAAGACAGAAAATGATGACTGGCATTGCATTAAAATGTTTGAAGATTGGTAGGAAAGCAAGAGGCCGAAAGCCAGTTCCAAAAGCGAGAAGTGCAGGAGAATAACATATTAGAATAGAATTTACGGTTACATGTAGCAATTTCAACAGTAAAATGAAGAGGCTTAGCTGCCGATCTAATACTGCGCTTAAATTCGGGAATTCGAAGTAACAAAGTGAAAAGTTCACCAGAACAAATACCATGTATATATATATATATATATATATATATATATATATATATATATATATATATATATATATATATATATATATATTTAATTTCAATAAAGTTGCAATTAATTTACAAATTCATGAATTATTCATACATAAAACAAATACAAAGGTTAATGATTTAAATGGCGAGAAATCCATCTTCGCGAACAATTCAAATAATATACAAAAACCCCGAACCTGAACATAAAGAATGTAAAAACAAGAACACAATCTATTTCATACCTGAGAATGTCTGTAGGAACAGACGAAAGCTTGTAAAATAAAAAAGACCTAATGCAACTGAAATATATATATATATATATATATATATATATATATATATATATATATATATATATATATATATATTGGGCCATTCATGAAATACAATTGCTGTATATGGTCTGGTACCCCGCCGTTCATCTCGAGGTTCTCGCCAAAATCCAAAGACAGATATGCAATATGATTAGTCCTAACTTGGGGTCTTAATTCAAGTAACTTTCTTACCGACGTAATGTTAACTTCCGTCTGTCTTTTCTATAAATCTTTTCATGGCATCTCCACTGACGAGCTATTTTCACTGGTGCCCCAACGGCATGAATATAAGCGAGCTACTAGGTTGGCATCTCGATCCCTCCCTTTTATTGCCGAAACAGTTAGATATAACCGCCTCTTCTACTCCATCAGCTTCTTCTCTGGCACCTCTCGAGTGTGGAATTCTCTTACTTGCTTCCCGCATAACTATAATATTCAAAAAATTTAAATGTAATGTCAATCGACATCTTTTTATGCCTTGTTACCCGTTCATCTTTTTATCCTTTCCTCAACCCCATACCCAGTTTTTCCCTTACTTTCACACACTGTAGCTCTTTGCGTCCTAGGAGCACCCCTGTCTGGCTTGGGGTGAAATGCTTAACATATATATATATATATATATATATATATATATATATATATATATATATATATATATATATATATATGTATGTATGTATGTATAATGTTAAAATTTCCCCTTCTCTCTGCCGTGCGATGGTAGCCTAGAATACCTGACTGATGTCAAATCAACCGGGTTTCGATACCGGCTTGAAACAATCGGGCGTATAGCCACACTGAATAGCTGTGGTACAGTGAAAAAGTCTACCTGTAGATGACCACACATACACACACACACACACACACACACACACATATATATATATATATATATATATACATATATATATATATATATATATATATATATATATATATATATATATATATATATATATATATATATAAGTGAACAGACGATTGCGTCTAACATGAAACAGCCTGTCGCCTCTGAGTATTAACTTCAATGTTCACTTTTATATTTACATACGCTCTCGCTGTGATATTGAGCACTGTATCCGATAAATATAGCACACCTTAAAACTATATTTCTTTATATATATATATATATATATATATATATATATATATATATATATATATATATATGTATATATGAAGAAATACTTCATAATGTCGGGTCTATATCCATATATATGCTTACATATATATATATATATATATATATATATATATATATATATATATATATATGAAAAGCAGTGCAGTGGGAAGTTACGTTACGACTGTTGGAAAATGTCTGAAGCCTAGATGTCAGGTTTGATGCTATTGCAGATTTTTCTCTGGCTTCTGTCAAGAATGTCTAGATATATAGAAGAAGCACCAGACTAGATTTGGCTACAATTATTATAATCTTAAAAACCTGCAAGGCAGATGATATTTAGAAAAATACTGTCTCGCAGGACACAGTGAAACACTTTTCCTAGCAGCAGAGCTAGCAATTGATTCAATATAACCGTTCACTTTCATTTTAGTAGGAAATGTTCGACCGAGATGAACCAATGAGTTATTCTCCCGCTGGATAGCATAAGGCGAACTTATAGAAGGTACTAATGTTTTCTAAGACGCTTAAAAGAGAGCAGTTTCGATTTGGCGTAGTATGTCATCATAGTTTTGATTTTGAATGCATCCTACCTTGAAGTATTTAATTACGACACACTTTAAAAACCCAGTTTAATTCATTAATGACCACCGTTCAATTTTGAATATTAATGAGATATTGGTAGTAATCATGATGTTGCCTCTTAATTGTTGTTGTTTCCAGGTCTACCTTGATCCGAGGTGGTAGCACCTCTTAGGGCCCCAGCTATAGGCAAATAGTCAACCCCCAAATAAAAAACAACACTATGGAAATACAAAAAAAGATACTTATAGTAGAAATACCAGTCATATATATATATATATATATATATATATATATATATATATATATATATATATATATAGTAAGAATAATAGCAATACATAATTATATATTAAAAATACCAGCAATACATATTTATGTAGGAAACGATACAAGCAATACCTATTTATGTAGTAAAATTACCAGCAATACATATTTATATGATAAAATTAACGACAATATATATTTATAGTAAAATTACCGGCAATACATACTTATATAGTAAATTTAACACCGATGCATATTTATAGTAAAATAGCCAAAAATGCATATTTATATAGCAAAATTAACGACAATACATTTTATCTATAATTGAAGGCATAAAATTTCGATCAAAATATTTAAATTTCGGCATTAAATAACCCGTAGAGACTGATATGCTTGGGTAAACAAAATTAATCAACAAACGAACAGCATATTGACGTTCTACACTAATCCGAACAAAAGTTTAAGAACTAATCCACACTAATAATGGTTAATCCAATAATATTTTGAAGACTTGAGTAATCTATTTTATTGAAAAAAAATTGTTTTAATAGAAACATCTTATAAATTTCAATATTGCTTAGTTAATAAGATCACCCTTTTTATAAAACATCTTTCGACAATTATCATATTCATTTTTGCCTTGGAATTTTACCTAAAATTACACGAAATTGAGAAAAAAATGTAACATCTATGCGTGAAGATGGTAAATCATTTTACCGAAAGTACTTGCAAACATTATATATATATATATATATATATATAATATATATATATATATATATATATATATATATATATATATATATATATATATATAAATTTTCCTTGTTTTTTTTTATGATAAACGGGCAAAACTTAATATCTTACAACAATGTAGAACGCAGGCGATTGAACGTCAGTGAAATATAGCACAAATGTATTTCTCTCATCTATGTTCTTATCACATCGTTTTGAGTCGTTGTGCCCAACTGGGTTCACCATAAAACGTCGCTGTTACGTTTATGTTAAAGGAAATTTCTATGATGAGCTCCATCCAAAAAAACAAAACAAAACAAAAAAAAAAAAAAACAAAACAAAAAAAAACAAGCAATTGATTTGAAAATGTATCGCTATCAGTGAATAAATTTATCAAGAATTAGTATTAGGTTGGTGCAAAAATAATGTCGTTTTTTGACGTTCAACTTTAAAAGAAAAATTATTTTTGCACCAACCTAATAATATGATTTTGAGAAAGCATTGTCAGCCATTACTAATTTTTTAATTCTTTCGTTACTAAATCCGTCAATCGACTCACTCAAATAAAAGACCGCAGCAGAAATAAAAAGTATAATTTGAATAAGAACTGAACCTGAACCCTTTCATCGCGGCAAATATCTGCTTATGGAAGAGCTGCTCTCCACTTTACGGTCGATAAAGCAACTATAAATATTTAAACTTATACATCACAATTCATTGATCGACCAGCGCCATATTTTATGGAGATTTTTTTTTTTAAAGTAGATGCGTAACATTAGTAGTAGCAATATTATATTGAATTTTTTTTATATCAAATATTATTAATGTTTGTTTTACAAATTGGAGTTGTCAACATCAAGCAAGTAGGTACATTTGAATATCTGGGAAAGTAATTTAACAGAGTAGGCAACATGAAATCCGGAAACGCATTAGACTAGCGAAAAAAAGCCTTCCAAAAATTAAGCAAAGTGCTGAGAAACAGGAATATTTCATTATCTATGTTTCTGAGATGAGATATTATGTACACTATTTACATTATTCGGACTATTGTCCTCATCTTTATTGCCATATTTATCACAACGTTTCAGCCGTTGTACGCTCCGTTCTTCTTCAGGTGGTTGGAATGTCGAACAGAACCCTTCATTTCGCTCAAGGACACATGGCACAGTGGATAAAGGCGTTGCTTAGATCCAGTGACAGGACCCAAAGAGTGTGAGTTTAATACCCGTTTAAGGCAGTGGAGAACTTGGAGAAGGGAGATAACTGATAACTGATATCCATTAGACATGGCACGTGGAACTAGAGCAGCATACCCCAGTGAGTGAAATAAGGGGTTCAGTTCGACATTCCGACCACATAAATAAGGCCGGGGCGTACAACGGCCGAAACGTTGTAATAAATATGGCGAAAAAGATGAGGATAATAGCCCGAATAATGTAAATAGTGATCATTTGAGGAGTAGGTAATTTACTCAAGTTTTTCCGTTCTATGTATAAATATTTAATAAACCTCTTCTTTGTTTTCCTTACCTAGTCATCTATTCCTTCGATACTCTCTCTAACTACAGCCTTCTTAATTCTCTGCTATTTTAAACAAAGGCAACAATACAACAAACACTTTACGCTGTCTTTTTAATAGCTGATAATATCACGTGGTCTGTCTATATTCCAACAATTTCATCATTCAGCCATTAATTTCATGATCATTTTGAATTTATCCCATGAAGCAGATGCGCGGCTCTATAAAAGTGTTGACGTTATGATGCGGCAATTAGAATCTTTAACAATTTCATCAACAAGCCAGCCATTAATTTCAAGATCTGGTTGAATTTATCTTGTGAAGCAGCCGCGTGGATCTGTAAATATCTTGCCGTTATGATGCGGCAATTACGAATCTTTAACAATTTCATCAACAAGCCAGCCATTAATTTCAAGATCAGGTTGAATTGAGCCTTTAAAGAAAACCGCCTGGCTCTGTAAACTTGTTAACGTTCTCTAACGTTTTACAATTTCATCATTCAGCCATTATTTACATGATCAGGTTGAATTTATCCCGTGAAGCAGCTGCATGTCTCTGTAATCGTGTTAACGCTATGATGCGGTAATTACGAATTTTTAACAATTTCAACATCAAGCCAGCCATTACTTTCAAGAAGGCCGGAGCGTACAACGGCCGAAACGTTGTAATAAATAAGATGAGGACAATAGTCCGAATAATGTAAATGGGATTATTTCATTAGGAAAAAAAAAAGAGTTCTGGATTGCTATGTGTTATCCATTCTCTTATATGTCAGTGAATGCTGGTCAATCTCTCAATGAATGAGGATGAAACTGGAGACAAGACAAATGTGGTTCTACAGAAAGAACATTGTACAGAAAAATCACACGGCCGTAGCAAGGAAATCTTAATGAAAATGGCTACGAAAGGAGCACTTCTAATCACAATCAAGAAGAGACGGTTTATATTCCTCGAACACATGATGAGGAAGGAAATCTCGGAAAATGTAACCCTCACGGAGCATACTGAGGGAAAGTGAGATAGGGAGATGAAGCGTGCCACCTACCCGACGGAGTTTGTGTGAATGGACCGTCAAACGGTGAGCGGGGGCCTTCTAAAAGGGAAATAAACTGCTAAGTAACCTAAGGAATAGGAAGTTTTGTAGAGCCATGATCCCTATGTCTTGAAGCGACACGGCACGTAGAAGAAGTTTTGTTCATCCAAATTTTATTTGCTTTTCGTTGCAAATCGTCAGTCTACGGTCATTAAGCATTTACAAACATCAAAAGAGCGACTCATAGTCTTGTGTTCAGAATAAGGTGTTGTCCTGATAATTTGAAAGATATCAATCGTAAAGGTTTGCATTAAAGCAAAAGAAATATAATCTATCACTAGAAATGCGTGTACATTTTTCTTTGCTATGAATGCAATCTTAACGTCTTGTTGATTCATATTACAAATAAACCATATTTCTAGGCATTTTATAGCATTATCAGAAGCGTAAAGTTGTCTCAACCAATTTCTTTACGGTGATATTCACACAGGGTATTCTAAAATTGTTAGAAATTGAGGTATAACAAAGAACAAAGAATATATTATACTTTAAAATATTGGCAAAACATACATACACACACACACGCGAGCTTTCGCTCAAGAAAATTTATAGGGCCAACCCACTTCCAAACTTATTATATCAATGACCAACATGATAATACTATTAAAATAATTATATCAGGCAGAAAAACGTTCAGTACGCCCTCATATATGTGTATATACTTTTCGTATAATATTTGTTGAATCCATATATACTATATAGCGTTGCTCCCATGAGATTTAGAATTAAAATAAAACAACCGCATTGAACAATTCCTAACTTATTGTGCCTGATGAATACAAAAAAAAAAACATGAAACCCTGACTCGTACGATAAACGTAAATGCATGTGTAATTATATAATTACTTAATAATGATAATCCTCCTCTTCTCCCTCCAGCTATGGGTAAATAGTAGGACAGACTGTGTTCTATAGCCTTGGATGGCAACTGGTCTAGAAGAAGGACAACTCTGAATTCAAAACCTGCGAAGGGTCGTTTGGAGACCTTGTGGCACGTAGTTTACCAGGTCTCTGCATTCAGCCCTTCAAAAAGTGTGGCTGGTCCTGCACGAAACCTTCATCACTATAATCAAATCTCATGTGCCGTTGTCGGGCTGTCAGTTTCCTGGGAACTGATCTGCTTGACCCTCATACGTCGAATTCGACGGGAGAATCGAATATACATATATATAACATTATATATATATATATATATATATATATATATATATATATATATATATATGAATAAAAATGACAATAGGAAAACTGGTAATTTCTGACGCGTTTCGTCCAATGTGGACTTTATCAAAGAAAAATACGAAAATGAAATTAAATGAACAAAGTAACCAATAAAAACAAAAACAGAATGTACCTAGCAACTGGAATGTATAGAAACGCTATTTTCATATTTTTAACTGAAAAATAACGTCAGTAATTGTCACGTGTGGAGAATATTGTCATTATAACTGTGTTGATGTATTCAACCATTTTCTTTTCGTATTTTGCTTTGATAAAGTCCACATTAGACGAAACGCGTCAGCAATTACCAGTTTTCCTATTGTCATTTTTATTCATAAATATTGTCTCTCTACTGATTAATTCGGAGAAATTTTCATATATATATATATATATATAAACAGGGTGTATCAAAAATACATTTACAAACTTGGATGGTTGGTTCTTCACAGCAAACCGAAGACAAGTTCATATAATCATATGTCCGTAAATCCCTAACTTTTGAGTTAAGTTTAAAATACCAAGTATTGAACTCACACTCGTTGGGTTTTGTCACTGGATCTAACTAACGCCTTTATCCAATGTGCCGTGCTTTTTTTTATTATTCTGCATCTTTATTTACATCTTATCTACGTTTCCGTATGATTTTTCATTGGAAAGTTCTTAGTTGAGAGTTGATATCGTTTTTTAATTACTCCCAACTTCTCGTTAATGTCTTCCATCATTGAAAAAAAAACAACGTTTTTGAGTGATTTTAATGGCAAGGAAACAAAACTTACTAAAAGCTAATAATAACAGGAAGTTATGGAGAACCATGTACGTTCACGTCCTAAAGGGACACCCTTGTTAGAAAAAGACGCATAAGCAATAACAATATTCGCTAGGAACGATAATTGTATTAAACAGTGTAATTTCTAGCAGTGATTTTTGAAAAAAAGAAGTTTTTAAACAAGTTAGTAACCCAAAACTATCACAAAATAATCTGTAACAACCAAACGTTAATAGTACTCTGCTTTGTTGTTTGGTGGCGCCATTTGTTCTCCGCACAGTACAGTTCTTGGCGTCAGCAGTGGGACAAAGACTTGTAAAGAAATAAGCGTTTATGCAGCCGGATTGGGATTTATAAGACACTGATGCCTAGAAGTAAGCAATGGTCTACAAAGCTGTGTCAGTCTCGTGTGGTCATACCTGTATTAAGGAAGACGTTTCAAAGGCCTTTCAAGTTTGTTTTTTTTTTTTGTTATTTCTGCTGTGGATTTAATTTGCAAAGTAATTTCTGATGTTATTGCAGGGATTCGAAAGTGTCCGTCTTGATCCATGGTCAGTTGGTATTCCCTTCTCTGTTTGTGGAGTGCGGAGAATTTTCTGTGGGGAACGGGAGAAAAGAAAAGGCCAGACGGTAATAGAAGAAGAAAAAAAGCAACAGTGTGAGATAAGAGGAAAAGAAAATTAAATAGGAAGTTAAAAAAGAGAGATAATAAAAGAAAGAAAGAAAGAAGTAAAGAAAGAAGAAAGATAAGGTCGGATAAGATAAAAATAACGAAGAAGAACGAGAGTAACAGAGGAGAGCAAACGATAGAGAAAATTCAATTAAAGTGAAAAGAAATTAAAAGAAGAAAAAGAAAAAAGGAAGAGAGAAGAAAGAAAGAAATATGTGGATCAATGAAGATAGAAAAAGAATATGTTAAAGCGAAGTATGGAAAATAGGAGAAAACTAAGAAAACAAAATAAGAATAAAAGAGGTTTAGAAGAGGCAGATGATGAAAACGGGAGAGAAAAACGAAGAGAAAAAACCGAAAGAGAAAAACGGGAGAGAAAACCGGAAGAGAAAAACGGGAGAGAAAAACGGGGAGAGAAAAAGAGAGAAAGAAGTAGTGGAAATATGGCGATATAATTAGAAAGGCTAACGAGAAGAGAGAAGAAGCAGAAAAAGAGAAGAAAGCAGACGACAAAATGAAAAGAGAAACGGGAAGAAGACGAAAGAGGCGAAAGAGAAAGAAGATAAAAATAACAAAAAATAAAGTATTAAACAGAGAAAAGGACTAAAATGAAAAGTCGTATTAGAATTAGAAAAGAGTGGGAAGAAAAGTTAAGACGAAAATGGAGAAGAAAAACAAGATAGAAAATAAATCTTTATATTTGAAGCGGAAGCGTTCTAAAATAATATCAAAGAATCCCATTTATTTATTTATTCTGTTAAACAAGCAATGTGTTTTGAGGCGAGTCCATTAGCAGAATGCAATTGACAAAATAGTGGGGACGGTATCGGTTGGGAAACAGTGGAAAACTGGTATTGTGGCGGGATTTATAAGACAGCAGATTTCAGAAGAGCGCATTTTTTATTTAGACAAGAAGAAGAGAATAATCACAAATGGCGCCCTTCGTTCATGACTTACCAAAGCGCAACAAAAGTTTGAAGTGTCTGTTTCAGATTATAACCAGGAATAATACATACACGCATGCGCACAAAATTATATAGGCAAGGAAAACAACGTTTATATAAAATTATAAGGAACGTACATACAACAATATGAGAATATGTATAATATTAATAATGAAAGAAAAATATAAAAACATATGGAAATAATAATAATAATAATAATAATAATAATAAAAATTATTTTTTATTTTATATTATTTCAAGTTTATTATTATTATTATTATCATTATTATTATTGAGAAATATTATTATTATTGAGAAATATTTTATATTATTTCAAGTTTATTATTATTATTATCATTATTGAGAAATATTATTATTATTGAGAAATATTTTATATTATTTCAAGTTTATTATTATTATTATTATTATTATTGAGAAACGTTACGTAAACCTATAATACAGGGTGTGGCAGAAATACCCCCCCAATAATGGGAACTCATTAGGGACAATTGTGTCTTCATCGAGTTAAAGTCTTACCATTATGTGGGATATATTTCTGTACGGTACATGTGGGATGTATTTCTGTACGGTACATGTGGGATGTATTTCTGCTGCACTCTGTAGTTGGAGCATTTGTAAGAGTGCACACTCCGGGGCAAAAGTAGAAGTAATATTAGATGAATTAGGATTTTCATTTAATCATTTTCGCTCCAGACAAGGCGAGAAAACCACTAAGACGCAAAGGAGTTAATGAACAGGACCCAGAAAGATAGACGATGACCACTGAAAGCGTGTTAAAAATTTTGAAAATCGTATTTGATGGGAAAACAAGGAATCAAAAGAGAGATATGAGGAACTTAAATTTGACCTTGATGAAATGTGGCATCATGAAACTACAGTTATCCCTATATTAATAGGATCACTTGGTAAAATAAAACGAAGCAAAGTAAAAAGAAGAACTTTCACAAAATCGCTGGAAGTCACCGTTTTCAAGATATTTAAAAGATGACCGATGCGGAACTGCTTATCTACGCAGGTGAGTGTTATCAATATAAAGAAAATATAGACATTGCACATTAATTAACAACAACAGAATGCGTAAATTCACTTCATTGCCTTACACTATCTCTTAGGCAAGGACCGAGTAATGGATTGCAATAAAACAGGAAGCAGTATTTTCATTTTAATCAGTGTCACCCAAAACAAAGCAGTACCGCCAGTAGGACGTAAGGGGTTACAGGATGTGGAAGAATTAGAAAAAGAAACATTAGTAAAGAGAACCGAGCATTTAGGAGGACAAAAGATAGCCATTGGCATTGCATTTAAATTCTTGAAGATTAAAGTTGTTTGGAAAGCATGGCGCCGGCAGAGAGTTCCACATGCGAGAAATGCGAGATAAGAAACTGTTAGCGTAGAAGTTACGGCTACATCTAGCCAGCTCAAGTGTAAATTGCTGAGATCTCGCCACCAGTCTAGTATTGTGTACAAATTTATACAGTCTAGATACCAAAGCAAAGATCTCAGTTACCCTGAAAGTCTTTATAAAAAAAAAAGGCACAGAGAGGCAACTCTACGGTAGTGGGCAAGTGACTGAAGCCTAATCGCCGGATCAGGGCCAGTAATATTGCTGATTCTTCTTTGGGTCGTATCAGGGAGCTCCAGGTAAATAGCAGGGAAGCGGACCGTATATGGTAGTAATATTCTAAGTATGTACGACTGGTAGAATTATAGAAGAAGAAGAAGAAGAAGAAGAAGAAGAAGAAGAAGAAGAAGAAGAAGATCTAGTGCACTCTCAATCGAGAGTGAGCTACTCGACTTGAAGGTGTATTTCTATGTTGGTCCTCTTTATTATCAAAAGCTCTCACCATATCTGTCATATTTGACTGTGATGCATGTACCTAGTATACGATTATCAAACTATATCATGATGGGTATACTAGGGTTCGCATTTTTGTACTCCATCGATGACCCATTTGCGACAAACTGTTCACTTACTCAACAACAACAACAATATATATATATATATATATATATATATATATATATATATATATATATATATATATATGTGCAAGATTCTTCATTATGAAACGAATCGAGTTCTCCCAGTCACTGGCCTGTTTATCGAAAAATAAATACGCTTAAATCCGACGTTATACCTTCCGTGCTTAGGGGTAGATTCTCGATCCCGCCTACAGAAAATCGAATGTCAAGCCACACTGATGAACTGTGAAACTTAAGGTCACAAACATTTTACATGAAGAAAACCCTTCGTAATGTGTGATTTTGTACTTGTTAGTACAATGTTTTGCATTTCTCTCAGGCAAGGTCTACCAGGTAAGCCTTCAATGAGTATGCGAACATTTTTTCAATCAAACCAAGGGTTCCAACTACAACTGGAATTATTGATATCCTCTTGTGCCATTACAGTCTGCAGAAACTGGGATGTCAATAAGAAAACCCATTCTGTTTTTGTGGTCTTTGCTCACCATGTCTCGGTGATTAGCTTTGATTGTTCTTTCTGTGTGTATTGTAAAGTCACATAAAATTGTTGCAGGTCGTATTTCTGTAACCGGGTCTGGGTGATGTTCATACCAATTTCCTGTAGTTTTCTTCCCTTAAAAGGTTTATACTTTCCAGTGCAGATATTAGCCTATTCTGTCATGCCGTATTTTATATTCGGTGGGTGCCAATACCCTGATACAAGATGGTCAATTGTTTCTGGATATTTATCACAGAATCTGCATTTCGGGTTAACATAAGTTTTCAGTATGTGTTTCTAGTTTGCAATTATTGATCTTGTGTGGCAGAATAGATAATTCGGTTTTATACTTTTAACTAGGCACTATGTAAATCCTGATGACTACAGAATTAGTCTACGTCAGCATATTTCGCACAGGTAGAGTATTGACCATAAAGTGGCTTATATTGCTAATGTTTCTGTATTTGATTCATTGCATTTGCTTTTGCTTTCTTTCTTATGTTATTTGCCGCTGCGGTAGGTGTATTATGTGTTAGTAGTATTTTTTGACTCACTTGAAATTCTATTTAGGATTTGTCGGCTTACTTTATTACTGAAAAAATTATCATCATTATTAGAAGCCATAAAGAAAATGATATGCAACAAAGAACCACTCATAAGCAAAGTCAAAACACATCTATGACCAAAATGAATACAAAAATACATCGCAGAGCAGAAAGAAGCCGATGGATTATTCTTCACAAATCTAGAAAAAAAAAGGAAGCAGGCGAAATCTTTGGGACGATGTCATTTTTTTTTTACACGTGAAGAACAAGCACGTCACGGGTAAAACTTTCCCAGTCAGCACTCAGCTTCAAAACAAGAATCTTATCTCGTACAAATCACTGATGCATTTGGAAAATTGTAAACCCAAATGTTCCTTTAGAGCAATTTGCAACAAAACCCCCCAAAAACCTGTTTCGCTTAACCAGAAAAGGGCAGTATAAATAAAAGATTCTTTCGAAAGTTTATATTTTTCTTTTATCTTCATTTGACCGTAGTTGGGAATATCGAGCCAATTCTGACGACCCTTTCTTTAGCTGTATAGTATGTGTTACGCGAGAGCTACATACACTTTTTGAATTTCGAATTACTTTCTCTTAGACCGGTTCCCACCCAATTATATTGAACCCAGCCTGCCCTGCTAGTTACCTATGACTGGGAGAAGAAGAAGTATATTCGTGTCTT
>OZ010585.1:50118488-50258488 GCA_963932145.1 Acanthosepion lycidas
AATGGCACAGTGGATAAAAGATTTAGTTGGTTCCATAGACTTGACTCAAAGAGTCGTGAGTACGGCAGTGATGAAAAAAAAACTTGCTGAAGTGAGTTAAAAGAAGATAACTGAAATATCCGGAAGTGGCATGGTACGTCGAAATAAAACAGTCCATCACGCTGGTTGAAATAAAGGCTTCAGATCCATATTCCAATCAACTGAAGAAAACCGAAGGGTACAACGTCCGAAACGTCGTGAACATGACGATAAAGATGAGGACAACAAGCTAAACAATTCAAATAATTACAATATCCATCTCAGAAATATAGACAAAATGTTTATGACACCAAAGGCAGTGCATTCCTCATGATCCCTGTCTCCACAGCTCGACCATTAGGTCCACTCCTCCCGACCCCGAGAGTTCTTCATACGTGACACAACGATAAATACAAAACCACTCATCTGAGTCCAATTCACAATATGAGGATACAACCACTGGTTTTAATTCCTTTGATCTCTCCTTCTTTTACTTATAGGTGCATTTTTCTCCTCCCCTTTCTCTTTTCCATTTCTTGTTCCCCGCTCCCACTTGAGATTTTCTTGTCAATGCACGTTTTGACAGTTCAGATATTTCAGAACAAATTTGGAGCCAGGATATGAAAGTTTCGATCAGACAAGGCTATTTAAGAACATGACTCGAATTCTTGAATTAATGTTTTGCCTTTGTAGCATCTTCAAATAATGGGCAAACCTCTCCCGACATTATACTAAATTTGTTATAACTGATCCATACACTGAAAAATATGAATTGTTTAGTATTTATTAATTGTAAATCCTGAATTTTTACGATGGATTTAGAATCGTGACATCAAAGATTTTCTTCCAAATCGCGATCATGGTTTCTGTTTTGAAAAGGTCTATTATCTTGAGTTCTATTTCTTGGAACACTTGATAGAGGAGGTTGATTTTTATGTTGAAGATGATTCTTACCCCATCTATGTATACTTAAGTAGGAACATTAGAAAACATTATTTACATATTTAGTTCTCATAAAAGGGAGTAACAGATAGCAAATAATCTACTTAAACAGGTTGTGTAATTGGATCGTAGAACTCGGACTAGGATGTTTCGTTGTTGTTTGGAGGTTTATGGCATATCAACCACTATTAGTTATTTAATGCCAAATCCAGCTTGCACACACACACACACACACACACATACACACGCACACACACATGTATATATATATATATATATATATATATATGAATAAAAACAGACCACTTTAAGGTTACATGTAATAAATTATGTCACTACAGCCTTTTTAAAGGGCTCTGGATCATCAGACTTTACTACCAAATGTTGAAATGAAATGACAATAAAAATGAATCCAAAGAATGCAAATAACTTTGTTTCTATTTATCAGTGATGCAAGGATTCGAATGAATAGATTCTGATTTTCTATATATTTACACATTGGTGAACGTTCCTATATATCTTCGTTATTCGCTTGGCTACATTAAAATAGCATTTAAGCCCACTTTTAGCTGTTTGGTCTTATTTGTTTACTCCTGCATTTACGTGCCCCACCGGGTGCATCAAAGCGCTCTAATATGTGTTTTTCATTTCAACCTTTTGGAAGTAAAGTCTGATGATCCAGAGCCTTTTAAAAGGGCTGTGGTGAAATAATTTATTACATGGAACCTTAAAGTGGTCTGTTTTTATTCAAACATATTTGCTCTGAATTTACATTGAGCTCTCCGGATATCATCCCCCTTGGGTCTACCCATATGGATTACCTAGTTTTGCATGAACTATACATACATACATACATATATATATATATATATATATATATATATATATATATATATATGTAAACATAATTTAAGGATAGCGTCCTTAAACCATAGTTTGTTTATTCTTACTCAAGTAAATGGTTTCAAATGTTTCTATCTGGCATGAGTTATTTATATTAGATAAACTAATTCATTTGCATAGCCAACTGATGTAAATTTTTCACTAAAAGTTTTATTTGTAGTGAAGAAAGGCCCAATGTAGTATTATCCAACAATAGGTTGATTGTTTGGGTTTTCGGACTAGGAGGAACTGTAAATAGACAAAAAAAAAACTTACGGATAAGATGGATTGGAAGTTAGGGAGAGCCGTTATCAAACACGTCACGTAAAAGAAGAACATCAGGAATCATTGTCGACACATTTGGTTCTTATAAAAAAGGACTAATAGAAATATATAAATGTGAAAGAGACAGCGTGAGGATTCAGTGAGGGCTTTTCATTTCCCCACGAGAAGATAAGAAAGAGAAAAGAAAAAAAGTTATTTTATGCTAAATTATAAAATGTCTTAAAACGAACAAAAAACATTCTAAAGCTTTGTATTTCTTGCAAATTGTAATGTTAATTGAAACAGGATTAAATATATCTGTTGAAAAAGAAATCTCAGTGATTTATTTTGAAAGCATTTGAACAAAAAAGGAAAGCATTTTGATGTTGAAGGCCATAAAGAAACCTGACAAAAATTTCCTAAAGAAACATTAACGCCACACGTTAGAGAAAAGATAAAAAAAAACCTAGATATTCAAGCTCGGGTTTGATCTAAAGTTGCCCAGTGAAACTGCTTTCAATTAAAACGTTTTATGTGTTCATTAGAATGTCATTGTTTATCCAAACAAAATGAAAACTTTACAATGTGAGTAAAAGTATTGAAAACAAAACCAAAAAATACCAGTAACAAAACGGACTCTGTCTAAAGAGAAAACAATAAAGTAATGATTTCCATACATTTTTCATACAATTCCTATCTATACTTGTTCAGTTATATACCAAGTGTGCCATATATATATATATATATATATATATATATATATATATATATATATATATATATATATATATATATATATATTATATTATAATATATATATATATATATATATATATATTATATTATATTATATTATATTATAATATAAGCTCTACTTCTGTATGGAGCACTGTCTTCTTAAAAATAAAAACAAAAATACTAAGGAACCCCGGATTATGCACCCAACGTGTTCTTTTCTATTTTCTGCATACCTGCACAAGGATACATATATATATATATATATATATATATATATATATATATATATATATATATATATATTACCCATTATTCGTTTTATTATAAAATAAACAGTTTTAGTTTTTAGTTGATGCAACTTTACAGGTTGATTTTTATATTTATTGGCAATCTTTTACATATATTTACAATTCAAAATGGCCACCCTTTGCGTTTCTCTAAGCCTTGAATCTCTTCTTAACGGAAATGCATGATTTCTTCAACACCTCATCGCTCAAATTGTACAATGGTGTCATAAAAACTTCTGTAATGTCTAACAATGTTGACTATGTGATACCTGAAACGTCTCTCTCCAGTATGGGCCATGATGGCAAAGTCCATAGGATTAATGTCAGGGCTTGATGGAAGTCAAATTGACCTATTGAAAATCCACATAAATATATCTTGTACACGTGACTTCTGTCTTGATTAAAGACAAAGCTACTTCCAAAAGTTACCGACAAACATGGCAAAAGTTAAAATATTTTCTATTTAATTGTAATTCTTCAATGAACACCAAGAACGATTTCGAAACATTAAAAGCAACAGCCGCACAGGTCATGGAAGCAGTCTGTTTCTATTGTTTGAAATGTGTTTTGAAAACGTTTGGGTTGTTTTCTGGTGAAGTAGCGTAAACTAGCATTTTGATAGTAGATCACAGCCTGCACAGGGGAAAAAAATGTGTCCGTTTACAAAAGAATACTACGACACTTTACATCTCTTACAATATTTTCTTCCCTCAGTGAAGTCGTTTTTGCTTGTGGACACTTGAGAGTAGCTGTCATCCTTGTATCTTGTGTGGGTTTAACCTTAAATAATCTTTCCAAATCCTCCTTAGAGACCTATCCGAAATACCAATTTTTTTTTTAGCTTCCTCGTTCATCTTGGTGGATATATATTCTTCTTGACGTCTTCAATAACTCCCCCGGTACAACCAGAACTCATCTCTCCTCAAATTGGATTCAGTAATGATGTTTACTCTTCTTGGAACTTTTTTGCCCATTAAATACAGTTTTTCTGCAAACAATAGCCTGCTTTATCAAATCGTAATTCTTCATTTTTTAATCTTTGATCAAGACCATTAACTATTTCCTGTATTAATAGAGGCTTCCTTCCGAAACTTTTGTTGAATTAGTGTGGTCCATCAGCATCTTGATTATGTCCTTATTTTCTCTTCGAGTCACATGTGATATTCATTTCAGTTTTTGCTGTTGGTGAAGGTTCTCAAGTGATGTGGTGTCTGTTATTTGGTACAGATCTTTGTGATTATGGAGAACCAGTCTGCGACGTACGAAGATGGAGGGACCTTGGTATGTCCTACAGGCTTCATTCGCTATTTTAACCATGGATGTCAGGAAGCAGTTGTATGCAACTGACAGTTTAGATATTTCTGAACAAATTTGGAGCGAGGCTTGATATCGATTTGAAAGATAGAGATCTATCTGAAATATCCACCTTCTTTTTTTACCTTCCTCGTTCATCTTGGTGGATATATATTCACTCTCTTTTTGACGTCTTCAAAAACTCTCCTGGTAAAACCAGAACTGTTCGCTCCTCGAATTGGATTTAGTGTGGTTGTTTTCTCCTCTTGAAACATTTTTGCGTATTAAAAAAAGTTTTTTCTGCAAACAATAGACTGCTTTATAGAACTGGTAGTTCTTCATACCAGTCATTTTAAATGGGATAATTTGATCGCGTTTTGTTTGAGCGTCCATGTTCTATTAAGCTGTAAACGATAAAAGAAAAGAATGTTTGAAAGACTTTTTGTAATCATTTCACCCCAAGCAAGGCAGGAATGCTACTAGTACGCAGAGGGTTACAGAGAGAGGGAATGAGAGAAAAGATTGAGTATAAAGGCAATTGAGGAAAAGTTAAATGATGAACAAGATACAAGACGACAGACGATGGCGATTGACGTTGCATTTAAATTATAGAAGATTGTTGTTATCAGAAAAGTAAGTAAACGAAAGGGAGTTCCACGGGAAGTGCGAGAGAAGAAACTTGTAGTAGTAGTGGCGGTTACCTTTAACTAGTTCAACAGTAAAAGTTTGGGACCGCGATGACAATCGAGTACCACGCTTAAATTTATGAAGTTTGGTCACCAAGGATAAAAGCTCTTCATAGCTGTTGCTATGAAAACATTTGTAGAAAATACAAAGGGAAACCACATCACGTCTGTGAAAAAGTGACTGAAGTCGAGATGCCAGGTCAGGATCGATTACATTGCAGATTCTTCTTTGGATTTTGTCAAGAACCTCGACATGAATAGCTGGAGCATCAGACCAAATATGGTAACAGTATCCAATGCACAGATGAATGGTAGATTTGTAAATGTGCAAGATGAACTCTGACGAGAAAAACCTTCTTGCAGTAGATGAAGCTATTGATTCCACTTCAAGTCAGTTGAAAAGATAAGGCCAAAAACCCGCAGTGTGACGCTCTCAATGAGTTGAGCATCAGTCATGCTGATGGCGGGCAGGAAAGTTTCTCTGTGGTGGGTAAATGAGAGCAGTTTTGTTTTGGAGGCATTAAAATTTACAAGCCATTTCTTGCCCCAGTTAACAACTGATTGGAGGTCCTTTTCAAGAGTAGCCGTCAGGTTAGCTCTGATGGATTTGCTATTGAGACAGGAGTAAATGGTAGTGTCATCTGCATAAATGCGCATATGAGAACTGATGACATACAAAATGTGAAACTATTTTTTACGAATAGCTAAGTTTCAGTGGATGCTTAAATAATGATCATTTTATGCCTCACACGGGATAGATAAATAAACGACTAGGTTTACTTCTTTACATAATGTACATATAATAAAAAAATATTTCAGTTGATATTAAAGCATTGAATAAAAGGGCGACACCGAAAACCGAAGGCGCTTTGGAATAGCGAAAGACCTTCCAAAAGTTAAGTAAAGTATTAAGAAAGAGGAAAATTTCGTTAGAAACAAAGAAAAGAAAAACGAACTGATATGTGATAACATTTATCCTCTACGGCAGTGAATGTTGGACAATCTTTTTAGAAATGAAGAAGAGAAATATAGTTTCTACAGCAGGATGCTGAGATTCATATGGATTTAACATTTAATTAAAGAGGAAGCTTCAGGGAAAATGGAAACAAAAAAGGACATATATGCTTACAATCAAAAAATGACAGTTAAAATTTCTATGACACCTAGTGAAGAAAGATGACCTGGAGAGTCTGTACGGCACATGGGATCTTTACGGCAAGAAGTACAGAGGAGAGCAGCAGGTTAGTTAACTAACGAAGGGCAGAACAGGGAGTGGCAGAGATAACAAAAGGACAAACCTAAGAGCTATAAATGACAGAAAGATGGGCATATCCTTGTTTTCGTAGTAGACATCATACTTATTCTAAAACGCAGATTGTGTGTGTGTGTGTCTGTCTGTACGTTTATATATTGGATCGGATTTCCTACTTTTTTCAACCGATTTCAACAAAATTTCACAGAACTACGTAAAATTACCTTGCGGTGGTTCTGACAGTGCCAAAAATTGGAAAAACACAATTGTTTTTGCACGAAATCAATTTGAAAACACGATTAAGAGCCACCACGAGAATGAAGGGGGGACAACTCATATCTAGTTATACTTAAAACCCAAGTTGTGTGTGTGTGTGTGTGTGTGTGTGTGTGTGTGTGTGTGTGTGTGTGTGTGTTCGTTTATATATGGGATCGGATTTCCTACATTTTTCAACCGATTTCAACAAAACTTCACTTTTTTTTGCAGGTAGTGTTTCGTACTGTCTTGAACACTTTTTTCTTTATTTTTACATTCAGAATGCTTTAAAAATTCCATTTACAAGACAATTATTTATAATAAAATTGAAAAATTCTATTCAATCGGTAGACTCATAACGATTGAAAACAATGTTTTTGCTTGAGTTTGGGTTTGACCAATTCTTAAAATAAAATAAAATAAAACTAATTAAGACATGCGTGCCCATCAACCTTAAACAATAATCTTTGTCAATTTTATTTTTCAGTCTTTATGATGGTCGATATTTGATCTATCTCTTACCGTTACATCCCCGGGCAACGCCGGGCTCTACTGCTAGTTACTGCTTTAGAGAGTAAGTTTACGTCTACTGCCCTGTGCATTCGAGAGACTTAATAAAAAATATTGTGAATATAGGCAGGGTTTATGTTGTGGTAAACCCTCCTACAGTAGAATGAACTCTTCTTCCTCTCATAAATACAAACTGCGAGAGTAGGATAGTGTGAAGAGATGTGAAGTGAAGTAATGTGGAGTGGAGTAGTAGACGCAGTGCTAATCTACTTATTACTAACACTATTATTTTGTATATATTTTCAATATACATTTTCAACCTACCTTCGTCTTCCGTGTCTTTCTTTCTGGCCCCTAAACAGGCCACAACAGTTCAAACCTGTGTCAGGCCGCTGTGAGCTCGACCGCGGAGTCACGGAAAGCTTTCAAAACAAAGTATGGATCAGTTATCCTATTTAAGAAACGATTAACTCTTGTTTGGGACCCACGGAATACCTTATCCGCGGATTTTAGCATACGCAACGTAATTTCAAAGACATTAATGCGTTTTATACAAAATCTGACATTATTCATATAATTTAAACGCTATATTTAGTGAATACCCGTGTTTCCAGAAACTCTCTGCAGTGTAAGTTTATGTATGCTGTCCTGTGAATTCGAGAGTGTTAATAAACAAAATGTGCTTTTTGGTAGGTTTCAGACCCGCGTCCCTCTTATAGGGAATACCATCATCCTCCTGGTGTACTTTCAACAGCTCAGCCACGATGTATATTCTGTATCCTCCCCTATGTTAATTCCTTGTTGATTATACAGTCATAATCTTGCTGTATTTAGTGTTACAGCTAATTGTTTTTTCGTAGGAATTAGTTTGTAAGTCATAGAGTTGATAGCCCCTCGCCCAAACCGTATTGTATTCAGCGCTGATATGTTTGCTGGACTAATTATCGGGGAGGAATACGGTTTTCACTACGACCCAGAAACAACACACGAACATGCAATTGAAAACAAAGAATTCACTTCGGCTAAACAAACAAATAAATGTATGGTTATCTCCCTTGCAGTTCAAGATGATGGCTATGTTCTTCTTTCATTATAAGGGAATAAATAGGATGCTACAAATTCTTTAAACTAGGACAAACCGTTTATCAACGTGTTTATATGGATATGCTGAAAGTTTTAATGGAATCTGTTCGCGGTAAAGAACTGTAAAACTTTTCTGACAATTAATTTCTCCATCCTTATAAATTCCACCAGAGATCAAGATTTGTTGTTTTCTTTCCGCTTTCTAAGTTAGTCCGGGTTTTCTAACCAACTTGGCATATTCTTTCCTCTCATGATGTCGGCTATTCATTGGGATAATCGCATTTTAAAAACTGTATTGTTACCTCCTCGAACTGACAAGCACTGAATTTCATCTTATATTGGAGAGTCTAATACAGGGGAAAAATACAAAGATGAAAAATATTTAAAGATATTTACTTGGAGATGAATTGCTTTTATAGTTCGCGGGTGCCTTCCGCGCTTTCAGAAGACAAACCATGATGAGAAAATTTACAATTTTTAACTGATTAATAAGTAAATAAATAATCGAAAAGCATTTTTTTCTGATAAAGTCAGAAATGAAAAAAAAAAAAAAAAATAATAATCCATCGCTTGCAAAGTAGATAAACGTTATTTTTAGAATGTCAAAAACAATCACCATACGGATGCTACAAATAATTAAGAAAAAAAAAAATACGGTGTAGATATTTACTTCATGTGGAAATTAGAAAAATATTGTCAAAAACGATATTTTATTTTCCGTTGTTATTTTTTTTTTATTTCCATATCATCTTAATAGCTCAGAGAAAATATATATATATATATATATCTTTTAAAAAAAAAATCATTTTTACCGTCGTTTTTGCTTTTACAAAATATTTGCCGCCATCTTTTTTTCCACTGACAAATTCAACTGATTGAATGAGTTTGTCATTTTTTCTTGCAATTTCATTTCCTTTTTATTTTTCGTTTACACATATCATTTATCTGATGAAACATTTCGTCTTCTTTCCTCCTAAATAAAAAAAAGCTCATTTGTGTTTCATTTATTTTCAATATTTTTATTTTTTTATTTTTCAGTTTTTTGTTTTTTTTTAATATCTTATTTGTGCATGGATATTCTTCGTTTTAATTTCGGTTTATTTATTTTTCAAATCTTAAAATCCAGATTTGTGTGGCTTTATAATAATAATAATGATGATGATAAAAAGAAAACCTTTTCTTTTCTGCTTTCTTGGGGCGATTTTTATAGAGCCACTAAATACAGCACTTTGTAGGTTTCAATGAAATATTTCTGTAATGGAAGATTCCTTTCAAATAACCTGGAAAAGATGAGATTTAAGATGACAAGAAATGAATACAATCGCAGAAGAAGAAGAAGAAGAAGAAGAAGAAGAAGAAGAAGAAGAAGAAGAAGAAGAAGAAGAAGAAGAAGAATATTTGAAGAAGATGTAGTAGGAGTAGAAGGGAGATTTGATGAAGAAGAAGCAGAAGGAAGATTTAAAGAAAAAGAAAAAGTAGGAGGAGGAGTGAGAGGAGGAAGATGTGAATAAGAAGAACGAAAAGAAGAGGAAGAAGGAGGGAGAGGAAGAGAAGTAGGAGAAGTAAGATTTAAATAATAATAATAATAAGATGAATTAGAAGAAAGATTTGAAGATGGAGAAAAAGAAGAGGAAGAAAGAGGAGGAGAAGAAGAAGAAGAAGAAGAAGAAGAAGAAGGAGGAGGAGGAGGAAGAAAAAGAGAAGATTAAGAAGAAGAGTAAGAATAAGAAGGAAGATTTGAAGAAGAGAGATTCGAAGAAGAGAAATTCGAAGAAGAAGAGAGATTAGAAGAAGAAGAGAGATTAGAAGAAGAAGAGAGATTAGAAGAAGAAGAAGAAGAAGAAGAAGGAAGAGGTGATGCAATAAAAGAAAAAAGACGAAGACAGAGGAAAAGGAGGAGGATGAGAAGTGACGGCTTTCAAAGGATGGAAGGATAGAAACGATAAAATAAGGGATAAAGTGAGAGAGGGTTGAAAATAAATAATAAATTACGAACCTGAAAAACTGTTGCGAAAGAACAAAAAAAAAAAAAAAGGATGAAGGATGTATCAATAGATAAAAAAATAGAGAAAAATTGAAGGAAAGAAAATTATGATGTTATAAGAGTAAGTAAAGAGCCCAGAAGGGGAGAAGAAAGAGAAAGAGCAATAAAAATCTTTGACGAGCAATAAAGAATAAACAGATTTATTGTCAACAAACGAATTTAAACAGGAATTGAAAGAAAGGGATAAAAGAAACTTGTCCGTAAAGAAAACAGTTATTAAAGATAGGATAAACAAAAACTGAAAGCAGAAAGGCATTTCTGAAGACATGAATGAAATCTTCAAGAAAATTGGAGGAAGAGCGTGATAAACAAATGAATGAGAAAGAAAGAAAGAAAAGAAAAGAAAAGAAGGAAGGAAATTGTGTGAAATGTTTAGAAACACACAGCTTGAATATAAACTTGAGAGTGAGAACAATAACTATAAGATAAAAGGAAGAAGTTGATTAAAACAAAAAAAGAGAGGCGAGAATAGAAAGACAAAAACGAGAAAAAACGATATTTAGAAATAAAGAACTTAGAAAGAACTAGAATTTTTTAAAGAAGACAAACAATACAGAGTAAGAGGCATGAGAAAAGAAAGATAGACAGAAATATAGAAGAAAGAATAACTGAAAAAAACAGTAAGAAAGAAAGACAAAAAGAAAGAAAAAGGAAAGAAAAAGGAAAGAAAAAAGAACAAGGCAGTAGTGAAGAAATAGAACATGAAAAAGATAAGCGATAAAAACCATTAAAAAGAAAAAGAAAATCAAGAATAAAATGTAAGCAAAGACGAAGGAAATTATGCGAAGTTATGAGGAGAAAAATATGAAAAAAGAAAAGGGGAAATAATAAATGATAATGATATAAAAACACGAGGAAAACGCATAGAAGAAGAAAAGAAAAATACTACAGTGCTAAAATGAACAAATAAAAAAGAAAAAAAAGAAGGTAGGAAATGAAAATAAAGCGAAAAAGAATGAAACGATGAAAAAAAGACAAACGAGTAAAGTAAAGAATTTGAAGAAAAAAGAAATCAAAGACAAAAAAACCGAAGAAACAGGAAAATAAATAAATAAAAAGACCAAAGATAATAAATGAAGAAAAATGAAAAGAAAAGATAGTAAGAAAATTATGTTAAAAAAAAGTAAAGAAAGGAAGATGAAAATCTCCAAAGATGGCGGAGAAAAAATATTTTAAAACAAAGCAGAGAGATGAAAAATTAAGAGAAATGAACTGGGACAAAAGGACGAAAGTTAAAAAAAAAACGAAAACAATGAAGGAAAACGAAATAAAGAAAAAGTTAAAGTATAATCAGAAGATAAAGACATGTTGAGTTATTGCAAAAAAAAATGTATATATATATATATATATATATATATATATATATATTATCTTGGTGCAAAAATAATGTCGGTTTTTTTAACTATTTTTAACGTCAAAAACCGACATTATTTTTTCACTAACCTAATATATATATATATATATATATGTATGTGTAACTATACTCGTTTCGAAAAACCCTCGAATTTTTGATTTGCCAATAATCAAATCAATCCCGAGGGGAAAAAAAAGGTTTTTTTAAAAAAGAAAGAGCCAGGAACATGAAAGTCTGTCGAAAAAAATCGCACAGATACAGGTTTACCCCCCCCCCAAAAAAAAAAAAAACCCCGACACGAGTAGACAACTAACTAACAAAAGAGCTCAATACAACCGACTTTCCTTGACGATCCGCTTAGGTGAAACCTGGGTAGGTTTGTCTGGCTCACTACGTTTGACTAGGTCTGCTCTACGTATTGAGCTCTTTTTAGTTAGTTGTTTAATCGTGTCGGGTTTTTTTTCTTTGGACTTTAAACCTGTATCTGTGCGATCTTTTCGACAGACTTTCATGTTTCTGGCTCTTTCTTTTTTTATCAAAAATAAAAAATTCGAAGGTTTTTCGAAACGAGTATAGTTACCTATATATATATATATATATATATATATATATATACATAGATACATACATACATATATATATATATATATATATATATATATATTTATATGATTCAGAAAAATATGTACATAAGATTTTACTTTATCTATCTCTGTTTCTGTCTCTCAAAAAAATGCAAACATATATATATTTAGAAAATAAATATAAATATTATATATATATATATATATATATATATATATATATATATATATATACATACATATATATATTTCAGTTCATGACGAAAAGGGAATAAATTTAACAGAAAAAGAAGCGATCATAATGAAAAAAAAGATGATATGTAAAAGAAAAGTATTAGGTTGATGCAAAAATAATGACGTAATAATGTCGTTTTTTTACGTCAAAAATACGTCAAAAAACGACATTATTGCGTCATTATACTTGCACGAACCTAATATTAAGAAAGAGGAATGTTTCGTTAGAAATAAAGAAAAGAAAAAAATGAATTGATATGTAACACCATTCATCCTCGTTTCCGTTCACTTTCGGAAATGCCCATGAAAAAGATATTAAACTCTCTCATCTCCCGCTCAGACTTATTGGTAGCCAGTCTAGGAGGACAACACGATTGAAAACAACCGAGAATAGGATCAAGAAACCGCTCCACTCTCTTTCACACAAAAATAATGGCAACAGACCGAGATTACAGAAAATGTAGCTGAGAGACATAATTATAAACATCTTGAACGGGCACGTCATGAATTACTGTAGTAAGGAATTATATCAGGATCGAAGAGAACACACATTATCTATAGGCTGCGTATCTCTATTAATCTTCCCGTCATGGGTATGGCGATAAACTACATCTGCGTCCTGGTTAAGACGATAAACTAGGACCAACAACAAGGCCTCTTATCAGGAGTTTTTGAGGAGCGTGCAACCACCTCTTAATTGCTGGTGTTCGCAGGTCCACCCTGATCCGAGGTGGTAGCACCTGTTAGGGTCCAAGCTATGGGTAAAGAATTAACCAAAAACACTATGAAAGTGTAAAAATAGGTTTTAATACCAGAAAAAATCTTTGTAAAATCATTATTACCAGCAATAAATTTTTGAAGAAAAAAATTATTACCAAGAATACATTTTTGAAAAAAAAAATATTACCAGCAATACATTTTCGAAAAAAAAAACAAACATATAACCAGCTATACATTTTGGAAAAAAAAATATTACCAGAAATACATTTTTGAAAAAAAAAATACCAGCAATAAAAATGTTGTCTGTATTAAATAGTCCATTGATAGTGATAAAATTGACCAAACCAAACCATCTCTTAATCTTCAGCAGATGCTTGCAAAATATTTAATTAATTGCAGTTATAAATTATAAAAATGCGTGAGAATTCTCTTAATATAAAAGATTGCAACAAATGTAGTTTGCTTCTATGGGAAGCCTCCCTTCAGGACGTGAGCGGCCTAGAGTCTCGAAAACATCCTATATTTTTAGCACACACCAATGTTTGTCTAACCTCTCCCTGTTCTTCCATCCTCTTACACCTGTGTGATTAGTAGACTACTCCCTGTTTCGCTCACCTTCTAACCTGCAATATAACCTGACAGTGTCAAATTTAATGCAAAAATATAAATATTTTGAACGCAATTGAATGCCTCCTACTACAGATAAAAAGTATTGCTGGGAAACTTTAATAAAAATATGTGTTTTTATACTTTTATGGTGGTTTGTTTATCCTTAGGTGTTCATTATTTCTCCATAGTTGAGAAACTCACATGTGCTAAAACCCGAATCAGATTGAACTTAGGAACAACAGCTATGAAAAGGTATTTTACTAGGAGAATCTATGAATATATATATATATATATATATATATATATATATATATACTTTTATATTTACACACTATCTCTGATATTGAACACTTTATCAAATAAAAATAGTACATCTTAAAACTATATTTCTTCATATATATATATATATATATATATATATATATATAAGTGAACATAGTAGTCAACACTTAGAGGCGACAGTCTGTTTCATGCTAGATGAAATCGTCAGGCCCTATATATATATATATATATATATATATATATATATATATATATACATATGAAGAAATATAGTGTATACATGCTTATGAAGAAAATTAAGAAATTTTACTCAGTTTGAATTACTTGCCTTTCCTTTTTCACTTTTTTGTGTGTATTTCAAACTTTACATTTTAAAATAGATGATCGTGCAAATTGAAATCAAAGTATTATTTTATTTTATACTAGTCCCTGCGAACTTTTATACTATCTCCCGCGTGGAGCTATTTAGGCTACAAACTAAAAGGATCTCTGGCCCATCTTAGAAAACCGTAATGATAAGTTTGAAGAAATAACTTTAAATTCCTCATTTCACTACAGGGAACTTCAAAAAACTCACTTTAACTTTGATTCGGTTCATCGTCCATTTCCGACCAAAAGATAGATTTAGGTCGAAATTCCAATTAAGGCCGAAAAATGGGTTTTTATTAATTACAAATTCCGTGGAACTTCAGTTGAGTTGAGTTCTTCACAAACTTTGCAGAATTTTAAAACCTCACGTCACGAAGACTCTCATTTTAACTGATCTTTTGGCATTTCGATGAAATAAAATTGATTTCCTTAATTCACAAAATTTTGAAGATCTTTTAAACTAAATTTAAAAGCAAAATTAAATTCACAAAGGTTTTGTTTTAATTAAAATTCAATATAAATAAAAAAAAAATCATCAAAATTACTAATTTTTTTCAGTTATTTTAAAATTTGAATTTTTAACTGTTCCCTCCTCATCCAGGCACAAATACCAACCCTTGATGCACAATATGGAAGTCAGATCATCAATCCCGAGATCATCCCGATTCCAAAAATGTATAATATGTCTATCTAGAGAAAGTGTGTCCCAAATTAAAAGGGTTTCACTCACTCAGACACGAAAACAGGATTTACTTTATTTTTATTTATTTAGATTGTCCTGATTTTGTTAAACCTGTCTCTCTTCTGGAAATCTAACTACTGAAAAGAAGTAATACTAAATATATAAAATTTATTTACAGGTGTATGCTAAAAGGATACGGGTTTGTCTCGTGGACTCTTGCAAAATAAACATCATATCAATAAAAATAATACAGTAAAAGCATTAAGAACGTACCTCAAATTGACAAAGTATAAACAGCTCAGTCATCTAGTGTCGACATTTCCAGGTGAGAAAATCGACCTTGAAGAGAACTGGAATCCAGTCAAAGAAAGGCACATCTCTTCACCGCAATTTCAAGTTCCTTTGAAGCCATCCTAAGTGATATATCGTCGACATTTCCAGGTGAGAAAATCGACCTTGAAGAGAACTGGAATCCAGTCAAAAAAAGGCACATCTTTTCACCGCAATTTCAAGTTCCTTTGAAGCCATCCTAAGTGATATATCGTCGACATTCCCAGGGAGAAAATCGACCTCGAAGAGAACTGGAATCCAGTCAAAGAAAGGCACATTTCTTCACCGCAATTTCAAGTTCCTTCGAAGCCATCCTAAGTGATATATCGTCGACATTTCCAGGGAGAAAATCGACCTTGTAGAGAACTGGAATCCAGTCAAAAAAAGGTACATCTCTTCACCGCAATTTCAAGTTCCTTCGAAGCCATCCTATGTGATATATCCTCGACATTTCCAGGGAGAAAATCGACCTTGAAGAGAACTGGAATCCAGTCAAAAAAAGGCTCATTTCTTCACCGTAACTTCAAGTTCCGCTCTTTGAAGCTATCCTATGTTATCAATATGCACATATGCCTATTGATCTCAATTACTGCGATCTGATCTGGTGCTTCTGCTAGAGATTTTTGACAGCATCAGCTATGCCATCTTATCTGGTGTCTCGGTTTCAATAACTTTCCTACCATCCTAACCTGCCTTCCCTGTATCTGTTCTATAAACAATTTTCTGAGGATGTCTTTGGTAACAAAGAAAAGAATACTGAACTGTTACGTGATATCGGTCGTTCTTTACGGCAGCGAATGTTGCACGATTTCCTCAAAGATGAAGAGACTCGAGGCAACAGAGATGTGGTCTACTGAAGGATGCTAAGGATATGGGCCGAGTGTGTAAGCAACGATGAGATCTTAGAGAGGTTGCAAAGGAGGAGGCTTATACTTAATACCAGAAAGAGGCAGCTGAAGTTTCTGGGACACATAATGAGGAAGGAGGGCCTGGAGAATCTGATACTCACAGGTCGAATAAAGGGAAAGAGAAACAAGGGAAAACAACGCATGACATAGCTACCGGGCTTAAGCAATTGAATGGCAGAACGTGGTCTGGGGGAGGAAGTAGAGGGAATGAACTTGTTGAGAGCTGCAAGGGACAGGGGGAGGTGGAGAGCCATGATCGTTTACGTCCTGAAAGGACATGACACATGAAAAGAAAGAAAGAAAGAAAGAAAGAAACAAAGAAAGAAAGAAAGAATGTGTTGTTTCCCTGTAAGGAATATTGTGGTGTGTTTGGGCCAGTAATTTTGTCTAGCTAAATTTACGATAAAACAGATTGAACATCAGTCTTTCACTTTCATTTTTTAGCCATCTACCCCATTTTTGTATTCTCAAAAAAAATTTTGCTTTTCTATTTCGTTCATTGCACTGCTAGATTGGCAGATAGGTCTCGTCCTTTTACTGATGAAATTGTTAGATGTAATTGTAATTTCTATTTTAAACTTTCTATGAATCTTCAAATTCTGTGTCCTTGAATCTTGGTTTCTTAAAGTTCTCTCACGCACCGCAACGTTTCCCAGTTTCCTACCTTTCTCAATAATATCTTGCCTCTTATTTAAATTCTTTCGATTTCAGCAGATATCCAAGTGGGGAAAAACGTCGCTTTCTTCAGAGACAACATGCATTGACACACAGAGAGGCGCCTTTCACGCGTCTTTTCTACCTTTCAATGTGACATAATGACATGGATTACATAGCACATGTTCTCCGCTATCGTAACATGAAGCACTGATATGCTGCTTCCAGCCTCTCCACTGATCACAGATTCCAGCATCTTTGCCTCCTGGCTACTGAATACCTTGTTGTGGGAGGGTCTTACATAGATCGAACATTTGAGCATAGAGATGAGATACAATACAGATTCAGATAAACAGAAATTATTATTTTTCATCTTTAATAGAAATAAGCAACACAGAACGAAGAATATAGAAGTGGAATAAAAGTATATATGATTATTCACACACACACACACACACACACACACACATATATATATATATATATATATATATATATATATATATATATATATATATATATATATATATATATATATATATATATATATATATATATATATAACTTAAAGAAAAACAGACCACTTTAAGGTTCCATTAGTTATGATTTAATTCACAGGAGATATATTTTTTTATATTTTTCTCTGGGTCTTCAGTTTCCCTTTCAAAGGCGAAAAAAATGAATTCAAAATTTACACTATGTCTCTTTATATAAGCTTAATACTGCCCTTCAAAAGTGTGAGGGTTAGATCATAATTCATTTTGTCGGCCTTGAAGATCCAGAGAAAAATAAAATCTCTCGTCAAATAAATTATAACTAATGGAACTTTAAAGTGGCCTGTTTTTTCTTTAAATTAAATTATTCGCTCTGGCTTAACATTGAGGTCTCCGGATTTCATCCTCCTTTGGATTGTCCATACGGATTACTAAGATTTTTGTTACTAATATATATATATATATATATATATATATATATATATATATATATATATATATATATATATATATATATATATATATATTAGTAACGAAAAAAAACATATGTATGTATGTATGTATTGCACATAAAGTACTAGTGTTAATAAAATATTGTTCGATCTAATACAACAAAGCTATTAAGTATATATTGATAAATATTATCTGTCGCCGACAGCAAGACTCAGAATTTACATGCACATATATTTTTGCCTCTATTCAAGGGAGGTAACAGACATGTCCACATTCAAGGTTTACACAGATAAATAAAACGAAAATAAATCAGTGCTTTACAAGATAATAATAATTAAAAAATTAAAATTCTGTAAGCCTTTCATATTAGAGAATTATGACCAAAAATAAAGTCAATTACGAGTATAGCAATAAAGGTCTTAAATGTTTGTAGCAGTAAAGTGTTATATTGAAATTCAAATACTACACTCAAAACATATTTTAAAAAAACAAACAAATAACACATCACACTACTTTGCATAGAAGTAAAAAAAAAAATTTGAATTTACGGTTTTACCGTAAAACATATCTATTGATATACAACCCCGAACGATTGTCTCAGATGAGACTGAAAGTACTTGTGAAAACAAAAATTATTTAAAAGGAAAATTTTGAGATTTTTCTTCATGAATTTTCTACAGCCACCAAGAAATTAATTCGTGGACTTGATAGCATTAAAACTAAAATCTATCTATCTATCTATCTATATATCTATATATATATATATATATATATATATATATATATATATATATATATATAGAATAAGAAGACGGAGACTTTAATTATCCATTTCGATTCGTCTTCTTATTATGATTATAATACTCTGTAGACTACATTGAGCTTTCCTTGGATTTATATCCTCCTCGCAATTATCCCTTCCAGACACAAACTATTAAGGCATATATATATATATATATATATATATATATATATATATATATATATATATATATATATATATATACATATATATATGTGTGTGTGTGTGTTCATGTGTGTATAAAGAGAAAGAAAGAGACAAAGACTGTTTTGATATAGGAATGAATCTCATTTTCTGTGCTATCTTCTAAACAATATATATATATATATATATATATATATATATATATATATAGATAGATAGATAGATAGATAGATAGATAGATAGATTTTCTATAGGAGTATCTCTCTCTCTCTCTCTATATATATATATATATATATATATATATATATATATATATAGATAGATAGATAGATAGATAGATAGATAGATAGATATTGTATAGGAGTATCTATCTATCTATCTATCTATCTATCTATCTATATATATATATATATATATATATATATATATATAGATAGATAGATAGATAGATATAGATAGATAGATAGATAGATATTGTATTGGAGTATATTTCATTTTTTAGCTATTGAGTTGTATCATCCCACCTCCTTGAACTTGCCTGACTTTTCCGTTAATCTGATAAATATTCATGCCAAAAAATTTTGAAAAATCGATAACATTTTTGCTTTTGTATATGAATACTTATCACAAAATAAAATCATTACATTTGCCCTGATAAGGTACTTCAGAGGGGGAAACGTGCCGGCTAACGTACGTTTTTCTTAATCTTTATTCGTATATATGTGTAAAAATAAATAATGGATTTATTTTAATCCGATACTTTTATAACCTCAAACGCAAACACGTACTTAATTTTATTTTTTTTACTTTAAACAGTCTATATTAGGTATAAAGTAAAATTCTATTTCAAATGCGAGTATGAACTATAATAATTTTTGTAGTAGTAGTAGTAGTAGTAGTAGTAGTAGTAGTAATAATAATAATGATAATAATAATAATAAAATCTATCGAAAAGGTTTCGATAGACGCAATGAATGAATTCCTGGTAGACAAAGCCTTAAAAATATACAAATATTCTACTTACAAGTACAGCTCAGACTTTATGAAGGGCTTTATCTATGTAAAATGTGTGCGGTATTAGGGTGCATTAGTCTTTCTTACAAAAATGCTCAGTAGAAAATGATATGATGCCATTTCTGACATTATACATCTGTCTGACACCGGAAGGAAATGAGTATACATAAGAAATTAAAGTAAATAGAATAATTATAATAATACACTTAGAAAAAAATATTAACACTACAACTGTTTTCTCAAGACAAACGACGTTTGTAAAAAAGCATGTCATATTTTTCTCCAAGTGTTGAAAAATACAGGAATAATTAAGTGAATCATTTTCTTTTTAATAATAATAATAATAATAATAATAATAATAATAATAATAGTAGTCCCTGAAGACTGCAATGTATCTTTGAATATTTTCAAAAAGCTACCAAAATACAAGGACCTTGAAATCGAAATCTCAAAAAGATGGCACATGGGAACATCAACAATCGCCGTTGTAGTTGGAGTCATCGGATAGGTTGGAAAGGATTCCAGTAGACTAATTGAAGGGATTCATTGAAATCCAAGCCTTAAAGCAATACAAAAAAAAATTACAGCCCACACCTGACGAATGTGTATGTAAAATATGTTTGTGTGTGTGCGTGTGTTTTAACTGGTCAGTGGAAAATAGCATGATGCCATTTCTAACCTAAGGTATATGCGGGGGACTCGGAAAGAAATGTGTACACACCAGAAATCAAAGGAAATGAAATAATAATAATAATAATAATAATAATAATAATAATAATAATAATAATAATATTAGGTTGGTGCAAAAATAATGACGTAATAATGTCGTTTTTTGACGTGAAAAAATACGTCAAAAAACGACATTATTACGTCATTATTTTTGCACCAACCTAATAATAATAATAATAATAATAATAATAATAATAATAATAATAGTATCTGTTAATATAAGTAAAATGATGCAATTTAATGAAGTTGAAGTTTAGTAGAATGTTGCCAATAATGTACCCAATTGATATCGAGAGCCATATTTGCTGCTATCAAAAATATAAAATGTTTGCAATATTTATTTAAACATGATAAGGTTTCACTAGTCAGGGCCTACTGAAGAATATTCCAGAAAAATATTTAACTCTGTCTTTGACAACTGTTGTGAACATTACAAGTTTTTGATAACATTATATATGGCGGACTCTCCTATCGTGAACGATAAATGAGGGTCAGCATTGGCTAGTGCTTTTCGGTTTACATTGATGCATGCTATCAGGGGCTATTGTGGCGAAAATCAGGTTAGGGAAGGACATATGTCATTTGTGCTTTCATAAGTGTGATACTTGCCCAGCCCTGCGAGAAAGCCACAATGGCAAATAAAATTTGTTAAAGGAGGATTTAGATGGCGTCTCTGCTTCAGAGCTTGACGAAACTGATCATGGTGCTTCATTCTACTGTCTTTAAAACTTTATAACTTAATAAAACATATATTACGCCACTCCTTTCTGTTTGATGTTTGGGCTTCCTAGATTTTCTGACCAAATGAGACGTTTCAAGTTGTCTTTCAATTTGTCTTTGTAGCGTAAGAGTGGACGTCCAGCTGAACCCTTGGAGTTTGGTAGTTGTCCATACAGTACATTCTTTTTGGAAGACTACGCCAATCCATTCTCAAAACATGACCAGCCTACCTAAGTTGTATCTTTGCTAGAATGGTTTCAATGGCGATGTTGTTACATTTCTTCAGTATTGCACTATTCTTAACCCGGTCATCCCATTTTATATCACATATGGCATATGAAAGACAGCGCATGTAAAAGGCGTCAAGTTGATTTATGTCCTTGCGGTACAGGGTCCAAGTTTCAGCACTATAGAGAAAGGCTGAGAGAACGACTGATCTGTATATATCGATCTTTACTCTGAGAGGCATGCTTTTGATGTTCCATAACCTATGTTTAAGATTACCGAATGTTGTGCTGGCTTTGGCGATTCAGGATTGGATTTCTCTATCCATTTTTCCGCCAGAAGAGACTGTTGATCCAAGATATGTGAACACCTCAACAGTTTTTAATGCCGTACCATTTGTGATATATATATATATATATATATATATATATATATATATATATATATATATATATATATATATATATTGTTGTGGATTCCGCGTGAAAAATCGGTCTCCAATAAATGACAAACGCAAGTATTTAAGCTAAGAAATTAAATGTATTTACACAAAATACAAAAGGTAATGCTGTTAGTAAAATCCAGGAACGCCGGTTAGTTATTAATCAAAGATCGCTATCTACAGTCTCGAAGTAAACTTCCTTAGAGTCGCGCGTCCTTGTAACTGACTTCTAACGTCAACTCAATCACAGTGTCTATGTACTTTCCACTCTGTTCCTCTACCCTGTTCCTCAAACCGTTCCTCTACTATCAGACTCTATGACTGACTGACTGTGGCTATTTCATGGTAGCAGGACGAGTCCATTTATATCAGAAAAGGGTGGACCCCATAATATATATATATATATATATATATATATATATATATATATATATATATATATATATATATATATATATATATAAACAAGTATTCCACTGGATGTTTATATGGTTTTAAAGATGAAGGAGTGCATTCTTTTAAAGGAAATTTCTTCGTTCAACACTTCTTTAGAAAGATTCGCTGGAATAACAATAATTAAAACAACGAAACTGAAAGTAGATGAACATGAGGTGTAAATAAAGAGCCATGACTAAAATAAATTTATTACGAAAAACAACAAATCGCTGTAAATAAGATCCTACTGAGTGTAAAGCAGAAAGCTAGCAACAGTATTCACTTGACTCGGTCAATTTGTGAGTCAGCGATTGGATTTCATTTGATGAACAACCCGGGTTGCGCTTCTGAATATGTTGACGGAGTGTTCAGAGTTCTGCTCAGGGGTCGGTTGGTTAAACATGTACAATTTTTAGAAGCAGAGACCTACGATTAAAAATGCCATCATGACAATTTCTACTGCCCTCCTCACCAATAAATAAATAAATAAAACACAAAAATATTTTACATAGAAAAAGCCCTTCGTAACATGTCGACTGTACTCGTGAGAACAATATTCTGTGTCTCCTGGGCGGGTCGTGAGTAAAAAGAGTTTTCTGTTATTTACACCGATTTGTTGTTTTTAGTAATACAGTTCTTTCAGTTGTGACACCTTACGCCCCCATCCCGCGTGTTTAACTTTTCAGTTTCGCCGTTTTGATTATTGTGGTTGTAATGAATCTTTCTGAAGAAGTGTTGAACGAAAAAGGTTCCTTTAAAAGTGTTATGGTGTCCACCCCCTTTTCATACTCGACCAGTGTGTACTTGGACTTCTGCCGTTAAATACCCAGAGTCTGTCAGAGTAGAGAGAGATAGAGATTGTGATTGAGTTGGAGGTAGAGTAAAAGTGTGAGGTAACCGCTTGTAGAAGTCACAGTTACAAGCACGTAGAATCTAAGGAAGTCCTAACTTCGAGACTGGATTTACCAGACTATATATATATATATATAGTCTGGTATATAATATATAATGGTATATATATATTATTATTATTGCTACTAATCGCATTTCTGGATCTACTAACCGTATTACCAATAGTATTATTACGCCAATATATTTATTTGTTATATTTCATTCCTGCGTTTGTCATTCATTGGAGACCGGATTTCATCTCGGAATCCACAACAAAAAGAATGCGCTCCGTCAATTTCAAAACCATATATATATATATATATATATATATATATATATATATATATATAGTGTCTAACCCGGATATAAGAGAGTTGTCGCGACCGTATACGAAGTCTCTTATATCCGGGTTTCTCTTATATACGGCTTTGGTCTATTTTGTTTAGGTAAGTATGGCTCTAATTTGGGACCAGATAAAATCTCTCTTATATCCGGGTCTCTTATATCCGGGTTACACGGTATAGATATATGAAGAAATATACTCTTAAGGTGTGCTATATTTATGGGATAAAGTGGTCAATATACTTGTTTCATGCTAGACGCATGAAACACCCTGTGGCCTATAAGTGTTGACTTCAATGTTCACCTTTATATATATATATATATATATATATATATATATATATATATATATATATAAATAAATATAAAGTGTGTGCGCGTGCGCGGGCTCGAAAAGGCAAATTTATCAAAAAGTCTTATTCCGATTTTGTTATTTTTAGTGTTTCTAAGAACCAAATAATTGTAGTCCGTCTTTACTGACCAGAATTTGATCCCCGTTCCTGGAGCATTCTCGAAGAAAATGGTTAGGCAGATGTTTACGCGGGGGCAGAATTACTGGACAATCAAAAACAAGTGACTACCGAATAGCATTTTAGAAAAATCATTTTTCGCTTACTACTAAATGTAATGTATAAAGATGTTTACGAAAAAGTGTTATAAAGGCTTTTTTTCTATAAAAAAAAATTATAAAACTTTTTTTTACCTTCTGCAATACATACCTACCTACATTCATGGAATTTAATGCAATAAACACGCAGTACACACACAAACACACACACACACACACACACACACATATATATATATATATATATATATATATATATATATATATATATATATATACAGAGAGAGACAGAGAGAAAGATATGTAGATAGATAGATTCATATAAGAATGAAAGAAAGAAAATATATTTGACAGGTGAATTAATCTCGGGTCCCCAACAGGTGTCTCATTTAATCTAAGACACAGGGAACAAGAACAGACGCGTAATTCCATGCAGTTAGATTATGGTCGTAATGAAGTGTATTATTTAATATTAGCTGGAATAGTTTTCTTCAAAAAATTTCACAATATTGAGGCACTGAGCAGAGTTGCCTTTGTAGGTGGTGCCACAGGAGATCCTCAGACTTTCTTTTCAGCTTCCGGTATTTTTGAAACAATTGCTAATATCATTCCTCCTCATTGAGTGCCTGACAAATATTAAAAAAAAAAATGGTGACAATGGTGTGAGGATGACATAAAAGAGACAAAGAGTAGTGTTAAATTCTTTGAATAAAGGTGATTAATCGAAAGGAATTTTGTCGAAAAATATTACAATTTTTTTTTTTCTCGAAGAAAAAAAGCAAGATTTGACAGTTTAATTTTTCCAGCATAATATAATAATTAGTGAATGTTCATAATTTGAGCTAACCTTTTATTCACTACTAAGACGTGTCTCTCTGAAAATAACGAACAAGAGACAAGGTCTGTCCGGGAAGTGCCTCGCTATTTGGAATAGCTCGGGAACCGTTTGAGAGGTCTCGATTTAATATACCGATTCATTAGATGCATGCCTGAAGAGAGGCTCTCTTACGAGGTTACGCGGTTGGCAGTTATACGCCACTAAGTGAGTTTGTGTTCGGTGTGACCCTCATATATGTAATGGCAATGTGCCTGCCCTTTCTTTATTCCCCCTGTAATTTGTATTCTTTTTGTAGTGAATCGAATCTTAGAAATCTGATAGCACTTCTTCCTATTTTTACTTCCCCACAGGATATGATTGGTCATAGTACTCTGATTTAACACCGTATTATAATTGTACTTGCCAGTTAACACGACCGTTACTCCCTACCAATGCCTAATAAATAATTGTCTATTCCGTTTTGATCACGTGCAAAGAGAGGAAAAGACACTACTTGGTTTCAGTGAAAAAATGAAAGAAAGAATGAAGGGAAGATAGAAGTGAAGAGAGAGAATCAGAATAAGCTGATAAGAACAGATAATACACTTTGATCGCAGCGAAAAGTGCCAAGAAGCTTTGATTTACTTGACCCCCCCTCCACTGAGTTAGGTTGTGACAAAAGATCGGTTTTTAATGTGGGGACCCGAGTGTTTCCACTCGGGCCGCTGGTCTAAGTTTGTTTTAGCTGGTCATAGCTTGTCCAAGCTGGTCAGAGCTTGTCCAAGCTGGTCAGAGCCGGTCTAAGCTAGTCACAGCCCCGCCTAGCTGGTCAGAGCTGATCCAAACTAGTCATTACCATGATACCTTACTCGGCGCATGTCGGGTAAGTATCAAATGGCCCCAAAAGTCCAAGAAGCGATTGTATTTTCTTGCCGGTCGACATGTTGTGACGCAATGCCATTTTAATGTCGGGAACCAGCGGCCGTGCGCCTGGTCCAGGTTCAAAAATAACCCAGCGCCGCAGCCGTCTGTTGCATTTGGATCTGTATTACTACCGATCACTGCTCTTTAGTGCAATCAGGGAGGTGTTACCGCCAGCAGCTGTTTCCCGAGATCGGGTAACATTCAATAATATTTTCATTTGCGCTCTCTCCACAGACAGAGACACAACTGAGAAGTGAAATGTAGTTACACCGCCCCAGGGCAAATACTAACCTTTAACCCCAGCCAAAATTCCCAAAAGGTATGGCGACATTTTTCAGACTCACAATATCGAACGACGAAAACCGAGTAAGGCAATCGCCAAAAATCCAGTTACCATAAATAAAATAACATCATCTGTTGAATTATTTTAAAATTATTATTAAGTGAAATGTTCGCAAGACATGTATTTTTCTCGTGTTGAAAGAGGGGAAAAGACACTACATAGTTTCAATGGGAAAATGAAAAAAAAAAAAGGAAAATAGAAGTGTTTATCGTCTGTTTCAGTGAAATGGAAAAAGATGTCAATTTTAAATCTTTTTATTTCAAGTGTCTTCTTAAAGTAACGACTTACATTCATATTTACAATTGTTATTGCAATATTTTGTTAAAGTTGTTAAGCTCAAATACTTAATGATGCACAGGGGAATTTCTACAGATATTTTATTGCCGTAGAACTCGCCATGGGCTTATTCTAATATTAAGTTAAGATTTATCAGAAAATTTTAATAGAAAAACGTGAGATTTTCTAGTTATTGTTATTATTTTTTTTTATTTTCTTTGATTTCTGGCATTTACACATTTCTTTCCGGGTCCTGCCCAGGGACCTAAGGTTAGAAATGGCATCATGACACTTTCCACTGACAAAAAAAAAAAAAAAAAATGACAGATAAAGCCCTTCGTAAAATGTGGTCTGTACTTGTCAGAACAATTTTTTGTATCTCTTTGAGGCATGGACTTCCAGGAATCCCTTCAGTTAGTATACTGAAATCTTTTCCAACCAATCCTAGGGCTCCAATTTATTATTATTATTATTATTATTATAAAATAATTAAAAAATAAGGAAAAGTTAAACATCAAGAAAAGCATGCAGTAAATCTTATTCCTCTGAATTGATATGCTTTTCCATTTTTCGTTTCAACTGAAGCTCCCTTGATTGCCTGAAAGTCTTAACTTGGTTTCAGTGAGAAAATGAATGAATGAAAGAAAGAAAGAAAGAAAGAACTTAACGGCTGTTTCAGTGAAATGGAAAAGTTTTCAATTTAAATTTTTTTCGTTTGTACCTACTTCTTAAAATAGTGACCAACATTCATATTTCTGATTGCTATTGCAATATTTTGTTAAGCTCAAATATTTAATGATGAAATAGGGGAATTGCGACGGATATTTTATTGTCGTAATTTTCGACAGGGGATTCTTCAATCTTTAACTAAAATTAATATTTATCAGAATATTAAAATTGCTACGTATTAAAACTAGTCATTATGAAGCTACCACACTTTTTTAAATTCCTTCATAGACTGCTTTGCAAATTTTTTCATCATTTTGAAATTTCAATACATTTAAACTAATAGCAAGATTATTCAGCCATCAAAATATTTTCCTTGGTTGTCTCAAGTCTCCTTTTCATCTGTGATGAAACTTCCTGCCATATCGGAGGATTAATGTTAAACAGCAGTTCACCACTCTTTTCACTATATCTAACAACATTGTTATTGTTTAGATTTCTTTCAGTGCGATCACGAGCCTTTTCCGATATTAAAATCAGACATATTGGAGGAGTGGTATTACATGGCAATTAAGCACTCCTATATTTATTTCCAATTAAATTTTACTGTATTTTAATATTTTCATTATTATAAGACATCGTTCGATATTCCAATGCCTCTTCGAATATCGATTCCACATTCTCCATCGTTTGTTATAAAACTTCTTGCGGAATTAATTTTCTGCACTTGATTTATGTTGACCGCTCCAGTTTGAAAGCTCGCATTTTTGGGCTCTTTCTCTAGCTACGGAACACAGGTTCCGTCTTCTTACCACTGATGTTTAGTCCTTTCTTCTCGTTTTCCTTTGCTACTTTGCTAAAGTTTCCTTTCTGCGTCAGAAATCTGCATCTCTTATCTTTTTGATGCTCTGCCAAGCGAACAATAACTCCGGGTACAACTCCCAGATCTCATACGATTACCTCGCTGTATAGGTTGAATAAATTCGGTGATAAGACGCATCCTTGTCTATCTTTTTCTCTGTATTTGTTCAATTCATTTCATCTGCTTATGCAGGATATTTCGTATCAGTAAATCTGGATTACTCTAATATTTTTCCCAAATAATGTTTTCCTGACAACAGTTCATTGTGTCGTACCTTGTGAAATACTTTTCGTTGTTCATTAAACTGGGGTTTATTACTAGTGCTTTTATTTGCTTTTTTATCATTGTTTTAAGAAACTGGCCAAACGCTGGGCAAATAGAATGTCAGAAGTAAAGACAAACGAAATAAAAGGGATTTTTCAAACAGAAGTTTTTGTTCTTAATGTAAAAAGTCATTTATCGATATAGCAACAAATTTGGTTAGGTTCTCAGTAGTAGATTTTCCCAATATCGAAATAAATCATTAGTAAAAGTTAGATAACTCGCATACATCCACAAGTTATGTTGAAGGCACTAAAGTCTACTGCAAAACACACATGCAGGCATGCTTCCACAAGCTGGAGATATACTCAATAGGCAATATGTTGTGGTTTTCGGGATGAAATCCGGTCTCAAATGAATGACAAACGCAGGAATGAAATATAGCAAATAAATGTCTTGACGTAATAATACCATTAGTAATACGGTTAGTAGATCCAGAAATGCGGTAAGTAGCAATAATAATATATATACAGTCTGGGAAATTCAGTATCGAAGTATGACTTCCTTCTGAATCTACGTGCTCGCAACTGTGACTCCTACAAAGCGGTTACCTCACTCTGTCTGACTGTATCACTTCCGACTCCCGGGTATTAAGCGGCAGCAGTACAAATACACACTGGTCGAGTCCACTTGTATGAAAAAGCGGGTGGACCCCATAACACAATGTATGTCTTGCTTTAATTTCTTAAATAATCTTTTTAAAATCTCCAATGATTTGTACTCCTGTTTTTCAAGGAACACATTTTTATTTCAACTTACTGTTTTCAAAAGTCCATTTTAAATAATTTATTACGTAAAGTATAAATTTTAGTGGAAGGGCAAATTAAATTTAACTCGTCCTTAGATTCGGCGGTGACTGGAGGGATGGAGTGAGGAGTGTGACTGTGTTAGTGTTAAGGAAACATCATATCATTCAGTAGTATTGATCATAAACGTACAACAGGAAATTCAAAGATTAAGAGATACATATGCACACAGAGAGATACATAAACGCACTAACGCGTAGACATATATGCAAACACACACGACAGAGAGATACACACGTTATTAAGAAAAATATCTGGCTTTGTCTTCACTCGTTTTGCCTACATGTAATTTTTTTTTTAAATAAAAGTTTATTTTTATAGAATTATTATAATTAATATTAAACTACGAAAATGTGTTTTTTTTTTTTTAATTTCATGTACAGAGATTTTTAAAAATTATATATTTTAGTGTGAGTAAAGGAATCATTTTAGCATCTAAGTTATATGAATAGTCTATTTTGATAAAGATTGTAATGAGCCCCACAAAAAATGATGCTTAGAAAATTCACCGATATATATATATATATATATATATGTGTGTGTGTGTGTGTAGAGATAAAGAGAAAGAAAGAAAGAGGAAGAAAGTTAGAAGCTGAAATGGCAGAGAAAGATAAGATAAGACCCAAACAAACAAAAGTTACAGACACTACACTCTAAACCAACATGGATTATTACATTGTAATATAGAAACACACACACACACACACACTCCCATACATATAGGCAGACATACACTTAAATACTAGTGCAAGGGAGATAACAGTCATAGAAACAAAAGTTACAGACATTATATCAAAAATCTTCTTGGCGAATTACACAATAAAATAAAAAAAATACAAATACATTCTTTCACACAAACACTCTGTGTATATATATATATATATATATATATATATATATATATATATATATATATATATATATATAAAGGGTATAGAGTTAAATATTTCAATAAATCAAAACGAAAATATTTAGATATAAATGGTTCAGATTTTTGTGTTACAAACTCTCAGGCTGATAGAAGGAGATTAGCGGAAAACGCCAATTATATATTGGATACACATTCCATAGAAAAATGTAAATAGCGATAGAAAACTAAATAGAGAGGGAAAATGTCGAAGCATGCAGAGGGACTAACTTTATTAATAATGGTTCGGGAGCCATAAGCAAAATCTGAAAAATGGTAAATGGCAATAAATTGATCGAATGGAAAATTACTTACGGGATTATTTCAATGCGGAGATATCCTACGGGAAAAAATGTTTGCATCTACGAATAATGTAAAGAAGATGAAAAATCAGACGCGAAAATAAAGAAAAAACAAAGAAGAAGCAAAAGAAAAAGGAAGAGAAGAAGAATTTGGCTTAGAAGAAGAAGAACAAGAACAAGAACAAGAAGAAGAACAACAAGAAGAAAAATTTGGCTTAGAAGAAGAAGAAGAAGAAGAAGGAGAAGAAGAAGAAGAAGAAGAAGAAGAAGAAGAAGAAGAAGAATTTGGCTTAGAATATAGAGAAGTAAAAAGGCAGTGATTGTTAAATATAAAATGAATTTACAGAAATATAAAACCTAAGTCGGTCAAGAAGAGAATACAAGAGAGAGAAAAGAAGTGGGAGTAGGAAAAAAGGTTGAAGAAACAAGATGAGAAATAATGGGGTCAAGAAGACGACGACGAAAAAGAAGGAAAGAAAAAGCAAAAGAGAATAGAATGTTATAGGAAAAGAATACAAATGAAAAAGTAAGAAGACCGGATTATGAACAAGGTGACGCAGAAGAAAGAAAGAAAGAAAGAACGAATAAAAAAGAAAGAAAGAAAGAAAGAAAGAAAGAAAGAACGAACGAACGAAAGAAAAAAGAAAGCAAGGAGAAAAGAAACGGAAGAAAGAAAAGAAAAAAGGAAGAAAGGAAAGCAAAACAAATGAAGGAAGGGTGGAAGGAGGAAAGAAGGAAGAAAGAAAGAAAAAAAGAAATAAAGAACAGAGGAATTTCCCTGAGAAGGAAGAGAATAGAAAAGATAGGTGGGGAGAAGACGCACAGATGTTGAATTTGAGAAAAGGCGGAGTCGACGTAAATTACATCAGAAGCATTTCACTCACTTGCAATTTTATCATGTCAAAACCGATCTCAAATGGAAACAGCATTAAACAAAATTAGTCCATAAGAAGAGGGGGTGCTGCAAAGCTCACAGACCGTTCCACTTAACAAAGTCATTATTCCAATGAGCCAACCTCAGAATGGTGATTTTACGACATGGTTTTGTCTCAGAGCATTTCAATACCCCTTGTAGATAGATAGATAGATGGATAGATAAAATTCATTATGCTCTCTCTACACACCCACACGCATAAACACACATTATATATGCGTGTGTTTCTTTTTTACATCAACAATTAACATATTAAATATATATATATATATATATATATATATATATTTAAAGTGGTCTGTTTTTTATTTAAATTATTTGCTCTGGATTTACATTGAGCTCTCTGGATTTTATCCTCCTTGGGTCTACCCATATGGATTACTTAGTTTTCCATAAACGAACTAACAAACTATATATATATATATATATATATATATATATATATATATATATATATATATATATATATATAGGTCTTCGAAAAACCTTCGAATTTTTGATTTCCCTGATGATCTGCCTGGGTAGATTTGTCTGGTTGACAAGGTTTATATATATATAATATATATTTATATATTTATGCATTTTTTTTCTTAATTTTGCACCTATTATCATGATTTGTCACAAGAAATTGGAGTTGGTAGTTAAGTAAAATTTTATAATATATATATATATATATATATATATATATATATATATATATATATATATATATTTACAAATATATATATATATATTTACAAATATATATATATATATATATATATATATATATATATATATATATATATATTATAAAATTTTAGTTATCTACCAACTCCATTTTCTTGTGCCAATTCATGATAATAGGTGAAAAATTAAGGGAAAAAATGCATAAAATTTTAGAATGGAAAAATATTTATTTTTGCCATTTACAAATACGAAAAGATACAACACAAACGTTGCACAACGTATTTTTTGTGCGCCTTTTTTGGCCTTTTATTAACAATTTTTTGAGGCAACAAAAATGTGTTGTCCACAGAAATAAGAAAAAATATGTTACAATTTGTTTGATAAAGACACGGATTCAAAGTTCAAAAACGGAAAAAAAAGGTAAGGACTTGGAGTAAACATGAAAAAATTACGCAAGGCAGAAAACTCAAAATGCACCCCGTCCGGGACGTCTCACCTCGAAGGGGTTTCATGTTTTCAATTTGTTTTCTTGTGGGTTTTTTTAACTTTACTGCAAAGTTCTCATGAATGTTCTTCGGTGTGAAGTCTTCTCCAGAAGGCTGAGAACGGAATTTCAGTTCTGCGGTAGAATCTATTTCCTCGTGTTGATTTTTCACCCCACTATTTGGATCGGTCCTTTTAAAAGTGGGCGTAAAATGCCTTCTTCCTCATCCGTTAATTGCTTCACAAGGGCAACAATTCTTACACAAACCTTCTGGCCTTCAGAAGAATACGCTTCTCTCAAAAAGGTGGATAAAAAAATACAACCTAGACGATTATATATTTACAACTGTAATATTTGTAAAATAATAAAAATCAAATTTGTATAATATATAAAACAGACAAGCAAACACTTTCTAGTATTTGGTCATCCTAATTTATTACACCTCTTGTCCTATAAAAATCACAATGCATTTTTCTCATAAACAGTTGTTTTTCATTCAGACCTAAAGAAGCCAAAATCTGAAGAAGCGTCGTTTGCAGCTTTTCCACCTTGTCTCATTATACACACACGCATATATATATATATATATATATCTTTTAATGCAGACGCAAAGATCAAAGACACATTAACCGATATATATATTCACATATCGTATATTATCAAACTTATAACTATGTACACAAACACACACATACGCTCACACACATACCCACCTCCATCCAAACATTTATATTATTATTGAAAAGATATAAACAATGATATGAAAATTATTATTATTATTATTATTATTATTATTATTATTATTATTATTATTGTTGTTGTTGTTGTTGTTATTGTTATTATTTTATTTATTGCACACATCTACATATTATTACACACATACCTACATATTATTACACAGACATACACCTACATATTATTACACACACACCTACATATTATTACACACACACACACACACTTACATAATATTACACACACACACACCTACATATTATTACACACACACTTGGGAAGTATAAAATTTTATTTCACTATTTACGACTACTTATTCTGGTTTCCGATTAAAGTTTGAAGAAAACACTGAAGAAATCACCGATGGAATACGGGACTTTGCCACATACACTATGTTCCTCTGGCTACCATTTTCTCAAGCATCTTGACAATTTTTATGCCAAAACATTTTCCGTTGCAAAGAAATTGTATCAACTGCATTGAATGATCTTTTCCCATCCAAACATTTATATTATTATTGCAAAGATATAAACAATGATATGAAAATTATTATTATTATTATTATTATTGTTGTTGTTGTTATTGTTATTATTTTATTTATTGCAATGATATGAATAATAAACTCGATGTCAGAAATGTATAAATGTTCAGGGTTCATATTTTAACTGATTTAAACATTGTTTAAATAGATTAATTCAGGAACAATCGTTGATTCTAAAACAGGACATTATTTTTCGAACAACATAATATTTTCCCGGCGTCTATCAATTTGTGCTTCCATACCTTTGTTGAGTATATCCACATTGAAATAAGAGTAGATAAAATAATACATGTGATGTTAAGATTTTTTTAAAGATCTTTTCTGGTCAGCCATGTTAAGATTATAGGGTGAAGAAAATGGCGAGTTAAACTCGTAAAGACAAGTGACATTATCAACTGGTGGTTGGAGGAAAAGCGTTCTCGCCTGAAATTAATCGCTATATTCACATAATGATGCAAATTTTTACTCCATCTCAACTGATTTCCAGACTTACAAGCCTAGTGGAAAGGAGTATTGAACTGTTACGTAGTATCTGGCCTCCTGTATGGCTGAATGCTGGACAATTTCCCCAAAGATGAAGAACACACTTGAAGTAACAGAAATGTGGTTCTGCAGAAGAATGCTGAGGATATTATGGACCAAACGCGTGAGCAATGATGAAGTTTTGGAGAAAATGGAAACAAAAACAAAACTTATACTAATTTCTGGGGCACGTGATGAGGAAGGAGGGCTTGAAAAATCTTACACCCACAGGACATATTGAGCGAAATAGGGACAGGTGAAAGCAGAGCGTAATATGCCTGATGACCACGAGTAAATAGTTGATTATGTGGATATTGTTCAAAAATAATTACTCGAAAACATTTATTCGAATTGTATATTGTTTGAATGAAAATTAATCGAAAGGACAATTATACTAAATGATAACTATTCGAAATGCAAAATTATTTATTGCAATAAAAATGTAAAAATTAAAAGAGGAAATACACAAATGATAATTATTTGAAATACAAATATCGTTAATGAAAAATTAGTAAGAAACAATCCTTGTAACATTAAGTTTTATGATAATGCTCGCAAATAATCAACTACTGAAATGTACTCGTTAAAGGATGGCATTAATTTTTTAGGTTTTCTGTTTACGTCGCAATATTTCTTGGTGCACTTGATATTTAGGCAACCCGCTCTTAATTTTGCAATACCGATTTCTTGCAAGTCCTGTTCTCTTTTAAGAGCGTCTATGAATTTCTATATTGTGGGAAATCATATATACAGTAGGTAAATCAGCATTGACTCTCTCAAAGCAAGACCACATACGGATTTCAAACATAGGGCTTCGTCTATGACGTCTATGAAGAACGACCAACCTATACGTCTTCAAAATAATCTACAATAGGATTAACTATCATAGAATATATAGCTGAGTCTCATAAAGTCTCAAATGATTCAGTCAATTTATCTACCGGGATAAAGGCAACGGCTAACAGCATTCGAATGCTTAAAGCAAATTCGGAAGCTGTATCATATTTTACCTCGAGCCTACAATCGCAAATTTTTTCGACACAGGCACTGACCTAAGTAAAAAAAGACAACCATAATGCGAAAATGTATTGAATTCTTCTTTAATCGCAGTTCCAAATGTAACGCTGCAATCGTAACTTTTAAATTTGAAACACTAGACTTAATTTGGGCAAAGTATCAGCCCTTCTATCTGGATCGTAATAGTTATTCTGAACAGAATGAACTTTATATGAACTTTATGTATGTAGTATCGTATGCAAATTAGATAGACAAGTATAAAAAGAGAACAATTGGCGAACATGTGGGGCTATGCCTAGCAAAGCCGGTTGCTATTCAGGACACGGAGAACTATATTACGACTACTATTACGCAGAGAGATACAACACATAACGATGTCATTGTACAAATAGTTCAGGTACAGTTTAAAATGTTTCATCCATTTGTAAATGTTCACTTAACACGAGTGTACTGAAATAATTCTGAGTTGAAAAAAATGAACATTCGATCATCGTCATGTCCTGAATTATACAGCGAATTTTTCTCCCCTTTATTAGTTTTCTTCTGTTCATTAGTTAAAACAATTTCTCTTCAATGAATGGCATTAGCTAAGTCTACTTCCTATTTTGTCTTGCACTATGAATAGTCGTTTTATAGAGCTTACTGGGCGAGGGGTTAGAATGTTCGATTTCTGATCATAAGCCCTTTGTTCGACTCAAACTATGATCGATTATTTTATGACTTCTTATCGTTATCGCTCTGGTGATCCAAGCGTGCGGCACATTTGGAAATGTCTGAAAGTGCCTGGATACCATAGCTGGGTCATGAAATTGGGTAGAAGGAACCCTCTGCGGGGTGGATCGTCGATGGCTGTGCTACCAAGAAGTTACCAGTCATCGTGACCGAGTGCTGGCCTTGTTCAGATTGTTGTTCACGCTTGATATCACGCATCTTTCCTAGAAACTGTAAATAAGGTTTGCTCAGCATAGTTCCGATATAAACCACAGGCTGGCCGTGTGTTTGTTCAACAAACACAAAATTCGCCTTAGCAAGCGTAACTATAGGGATTGGCCAGCCGCCCTAGTAGACGGTTATCCTCGAATACGAGTTGCCAGCCATTAACTGATAGTAAGATTTGTGTTGAGTTTCCATTGAATTGCGAAGCATCAGTAGAAAGTATATAATGAGGAGAATCATGAGTTTCTTTAGTATTTGTTTTACTACGTTCATAAAACTCCCTACTTCGACCATTAAAGCATCACCAGAATGATTATGTTCACGAGAAACTTAAATGTGTTCACCGTCATTAGTGATTGTGCGGCTTTTACAAAGCGATGTAAACTTATTACACTTCCAATATATTTTGGTACCAACTTGTTCATCTTTATAATAGGAAACCATCAATCTTAAGAATGGGCTTTCCTTTTTCATATCGGATATATTCTTTCAACTTTGAAGGCTATCCGTACTCTCATTCTCCGCAGCCGATAACGTCGCTACAATATTTCGAATAATTATTATTTAGTATAATTGTTCTTTTGATAAATTTTCGTTCAAACAATTTACAATTAGAATAAATGTTTTGTTTTTGTTTTTTTGTATTTTTTTGATTGAATGTTTTCGAATAATTTTTTATGAACAATTATTTTCGAATAATTTTCGCGATACGCAATAGATGGTAGAACAGCGTTTGGGAGAAATAAAAAGGAAAAAAAAAACAACTCATTAACAAGGGAAAGAAAGATGAGAAAGACCCTGATTGCCTACCTCCTGAAAGGACATGACACACAAAAGATGAATTGGCTATTCATTTTTTTTCTACAGTGATGTAAGTAGGGCGACTAAATAAACTAAAAAATTGCGACTTTCGAAGCTGCGGAATTTTGCTGATATTTGACACTGCTGGACCCTCTTCAAATACACATTCACGGAAAAATCCATGAGTAATGTTTATCACCGTATATACATATCTACTGCTGGTTTCATACCTTTCAGTTGCTGTTTTTCTTTCTCCATCAATTCCCTACCCTTTCACATATATAATGAAATCATTCATATATATATATATATATATATATATATATATATATATATATTCGAATGTAATGGGAACGAAAATAATATATAAATTCTAACGTTCACAGCATTAATTCAAAAGAGGGTTCAATACCGATAGTAGAGCAATAGTCATAATTTATATTTTTTTCAAATAGACAAAACAATTTACTTACTACAAAGATGTAACTTCGTTTCGATGCATTTAACTTCACTTCGAGTGGTGAGAATTAAAATGTAGTGAGTAAGTTGATTTTGCCTATGAAAAAAATTTATATATATATATATATATATATATATATATATATATATATATATAAAGTGTGCGATGGATAAATTGTTGTCTAAATTTAATACTGATATCTCATTTAAAGAAACATATTTAGCAAAACTACACAAAAATATCTTCAAATACAAAAAGAGTAAATTTATTCAAGAAGTTTGACATTGGTTTCAACCACGGCCTGCAGAGGGTTTCGGGATATGCTGCTTCTCTTCTGGATGGTTTCTAGCCTAACGGTAAGGCACGTCAGCGTAAATGACGGTTCCGTATTGGATGCAGGTTCGAATCCTGTCAAAGAACGAATATTTTCTATGAAAATTTCTTGGACATTCAGGCCGGTAAATGTTATTTAATACTGTTTATTATAAACAGAGCATTTACTTAAATACTTGTATCTATAAAAAGAACGTTAAACATAAAAATGTCTTTAATAAATATATATATATATATTAATCAACATGTATATATATATATATATATATATATATATATATATATATATATATATATATATCAAATGTGTGGTGCATTTCAATTTATATTATAATGAATCATTCATACCAAAAAGTAAATTTGTAAACTTAATGATATAAACTATTATTATATCATTAATTTGCTTTTTCGTTTGAATGATTCATGTAAAAAATATATATGTGCATATATATATATATATATATATATATATATATATATATATATATATATATATATATATACTAATTCCCCATAAGCTATTCAAGTATTCAACATATATAGATAGGAATTCGGCATATATATATATAATGAATTCACCACATATACAGCGTGCATCAAAAATACTTTACAAACTTTGCGGCGGAATCCTCACCCCAAAACATGTATAAAATTCCAGATAAATATATGTCCGCAAATCCTACGTTTTTTATTTATTAAGTGTAAAAGAATTACGGTAGATTGCACTATGTTTTCATGTAGCCTAATTTACATTTGTTATTCGTGTACTTTTGTGGCTAGTCTGTCTTCTACGTATAATATGTGTAGCAATCTGTTAATTAAGAAGTGTTCCGTTTAACAATGGCTGGATATTCAGATCGAGTGCAGGTAGATACGTTTTTCACATACGCTCACGCAAATGCGAATTGATGATAGGTTGCACGGCTGTTTCAGATTGCATTTCCAGATCGAAGGTTGCTGGGTCATCCAGTTTTTGCTGCTGTTTATTGCTCCTCTTAATATGATGACGTATGTGATTTATGCTTGATGAGTCTCCAGCATATTTTAGTCACATTATTCGCAATGGCAGAAATCTGCCATGAAATATGGATAGGTAAGGGGGGACCTGTTATATGGCCTGGTTTTTATCTGTGGGGCCAACGAAATCAATTGGTTTATGCAGCAGACATTAATAATTCAGAGACGAATCGTCAACGTGTTATGGGGAGCCTGCGAAATCATTCGACACCGTGTGGGAGTATTTGAAGTGTTCCGCCAGTCAATGATCTGGCTGATGTACGCGTGTATTGAATCAAGCGGAGGACATTTTGAACATGTGTTATAAGTTACTGTGCTAAGGTACAACGATGGCCTTTGGGAAATATGTTTATATGGACATTTTACCTTGTTTTGGTGTGAGGAACACGCCCCGAAATTGTGTAAAAGTATTTTAGGGTTGTATCGTGGATTATACATTACATTTAACAGCCTCTGCCAAAATCTTTTATCTTAATAACTCAAATAGGAAGAATTTGTGGACTTATGTTTATATGGACCTTGTACTGGCATGAGGAACCAACCCCCAAATTTTTCAAAATATTTTTGATACACCCTATATATATATATATATATATATATATATATATATATATATATATATATATATAATGAAATGGACAAAGTCCGACAATAATTTAAGACATTTTTTTTATTTTATACGTTCTTTTTTCATCAGAATTGATTTTCATCATCATCATCATCACCATTGTCATCAACGGCAACAGCAGCAGCATCTCCTTCTTTACGGTCATTTATTTCTATCCAACACCAAATTACTTCTTTTCCCTTCCAGTTTTATCGTCTTACAATACCCCTGAGATATCTATCAGCCTCGCTTCTATACATACAGTAACCGCCATCTTGTAATTTTCTGAAGTGTGATTTTTTTAACCACGTTTCGTTACATTACAGTTTTTTCTTACTTTTATCGTTGTTCTTTTACTTTCCTGTTTTATTACCTATGTTTTCATTAACTTTCATTTTCCTCTTCTGATTTTTCCAGGTGTATTTTTCCGTTTATTATTTTATTTCTCTATGAATGATTTATTCTTTGATTTAGATTTTATGTTCCTTTCTCGGTCGATTTTTCCTCCTTTTCTCTCTTTCAAATTCTCTTCTACATCTATTTTCTTAAAGTTTTTATTTTTTAAAGCAAATCGCCCCAAGCAAGGTGGGGTGCCATTACCACGCAAGGGGTTACAGAGAGAGAGAGAGAGTATAGGGGAGTGTTTGGGAAAAGGATAAAGAAAAGGACAGGGATCAAGGTCAAGGCATCAGAAGATGTCGATTGACATTACATTTGAATATTTGAACATTATAGCGATCAGGGAAGCAAGTGATAGGAAGGGAGTTCCACTGACGGGATGTGCGAGATAAGAAGCTGCTGGAGTAGAAGTGATGGCTACATTTAGTTGTTTCAAAAGTGAAAGTTTCGGACCGAGATGCCAAAATAGTAGCACGCTTAAATACATGCAGTTTGGGGACCAGTGAAAATAGCTCGTAGGAGCAGTTGCCATGAAAGTACTTGTAGAAAAGATAGAAGGAAGCCACAGTACATCTGTGAGAGAGCGACTGCAGACGGGATGCCAGATCAGGACCAATCACGTTGCATATCCATCTCTGGATTTTGTCGAGGACGTGAAGAGAGCAGCAGGAGAACCAGACCATATAGGGCAGCAACATTCCATGTAAGGACAAATGGTTGATTTTTATTCTGTTTTTCTTTCGTTTCTTTTATGTTTGCGCGTGATTTTTTTCATTGCTTACTTGTCTTGCGTGATGAGGTCCCAAATATAGGACGAAAGAGTCACCCAGTGCTTTCTGCATTCTGTTGAGGTTTCTTCTGGACTCGATGAATTACTAGTTATAATTATCTCAAATCCTCCTAATTTCTATCACACACACACACACACACACACACACATATATATATATATATATATATATATATATATAGATATATATATGTGTGTGTGTGTGTGTGTGTGTTTGTCTGTGTCCGTGTTTTGAACAATAGAAAAAATAAAAAAATTAAAATTTTCAGACACACTCTTTTGTATATTAATATTTTTTATTTTATTATTTCAATTATTAGGTTGGTGCAAAAATAATTTCGTTTTCTAACATATGTTATTATGTGAGAAAACGAAATTATTTTTGCACCAACCTAATAGGTTCCTCGACGAGTTAGTAGCTGTGAACTACAGGAGTGAATGACTTCTTCTGAAGAAAGTGAATTTTATCTGTAGTTTTCGTTTTTAATCTTAAATTTTCATAGTTCCTTGTGTTGGTTAACGGCCACTAAGGGGATGGGAGATTACTAAGAATTCGCTCCTTGTTCATTTGCAGAGCTTTATTGGTTGCTGGGAATTGGATGTGCACGTTAAGCGTATGTTGTCTTTTAGTTCTTTGAGAGTGTGGCTGATGTGTGTATGTGTATATATATATATATATATATATATATATATATATATATATATATATATATATATATATATTAAAAAGAAGAGAGAAACCGCAAAGGTTTTGTGTTGTAATGTAGATTTAAAACAAAAATATTATACTTTGTTTTCCATAATTTTGCTACACGTGTTTCCGGTCGCGCGCGTAGATTTCCACATATTATTAAAAATAATTAATTCTGTATTTGAGCAGCAATCTACTTTTTCTACAAGTTTCATTAAAAAACGACTAACAAGGTAGTGAGGTTCATTTTTTTAATTTAATATTTCTTGTGGTCTTATAATTTTCTTATGAAATTATATATATATATATATATATATATATATATATATATCAGGAATAGGTAAAATTCTATTGGTCAGCGTGAGAGCCAACAGCTGACTGACACGAATGTTAACTAGTATGCTAGCATACAAAAAATATCGATAGCTGCATTCGTCACAAGTGGGAAAAATTTAAATCTGTATGGCACTTTACTCCAATTGGCTCATTCACTTGCTTAAACTCAACGTTGATTCTGATTCCGCAGAACTGGGTTGGGTGCGAAAAAGTAATTGTTGTTAACATTCTTTTTTCATTCGGTTTTTCCAGTTACGAGTCATTTTTAAAGGCGATCGTTTTGTGTTCATTTTGTTTAGTTCTTTTATCGTAACAGATTTAATGTTTAGTATAGAGCTTAGAAAAAATTCGCAGTGCAAGAAGTAAGGCATGTGGCAACTTCAGCACGGCAAAGGGCACTCCTTTAAAGGCAAGGAAGGGCAAAAATATTTTAAGTCAAGTGATAGCAATTGATGTATGAGTCGTACGATTTTTTGAATCAAGCACGGGCAACGCCGGGCCATGCTGCTAGTAAAATATATATGCGTGTGTTTTTAATCAAAATTTTGTATATTTATTGGGAAAGAGTTTTCAATAGTGACAATTTACGTGGGCATGAGAATCAAGCCTGCTTTCATCAATCCAGTCCATATATATATATATATATATATATATATATATATATATATATATATATCAATCCAATCTCTCTCTCTCTCTCTCTCTCTCTCTATATATATATATATATATATATATATATATATATATACATATATATATATATAATGACCAGTTGCGCCTTCACGCGATAACGTTCTCAGCTAACCAAAAGTGTAAAAGCTATATTGAATCCATTGCTATGTCAGCAGCTAACAAAATTGGTTCACTGTGTCGTACGAAACACTTTATTTCTCTAGAATTTTTCGTACTTATCTATAAATCTATCATTCGTCCATGCTTAGAATATTGCTGCCACATATGGACCGGTGCTCATACTATTTACCTTGAGCTCCTTGATAAAATCCATAGAAAAATCAGCAATATTATTGGTACTCATCTGGCGTCTCGGCTTCAGTCATTTTCCTGCCGCTGTAACGTTGCCTCTCTTTGCCTTTCTTATACATACATTCTTGGTAACTATTTGGATGAGCTCTTCACTATGGTACCTAGACTCTTTTCTATGGTACCTGATTACTCTTTTCTCTTCCCGCTCATTAATGTTTCTGTATCTAATTCTTCCGCGGCCAGTAACCTCTTTACTCTCTTGCCCGTGGGTAAAATCGATTAAAAAATAAAAGAATAGAAAATAATTTATGTATTTTATTTTTTTCATCCGACATATTTTTTGAAAATTACACGATATTTTTAGTGGATTCCCATATCTGAGTAGACGATCTGTTTATTTTAAAAAGTATTCCATTTCGTCTATCGGCCTGTACACTCGAGAAAACCTATTAAAGAGAATGTGCCATCCGGCAGGATTCGAACATGCGCCTCAATTGTAGTAGAAACCACGTCGCTTGAATAAATTGTTCAATGTTCCCTGCCATATAGAAGGATAGATATTACGTATCTGTTAAGCTCTCTTTTCATTGTTCCTAACGACATTTTCTTATTTCTTTATATTTTCGAAGTCATTCTTTGCAATTTCAGTATTTCGGTCTCAGATTTTCTCGCGTCTGTTATAACACTAGTTATTAAATTGTTTTATTGTGACAACTCCAGTTCGAGGTTCACGTCTTTCTTTCCCTGAAGAAATCGTGCAACATTCACTGCCTTATAGAAGTGTTGATATTGCATAGCTGTTCGGTAATTTTTTCTTTGCACCTAACAAAACTTTCTTATTTCTTAATATCTTGATTAGCTTTTGGAACGTATCGTTTGCTATTTCAATGCGCCATCGGATTTCTATATCAGATTTTCCCGCGTCAGTTACAACTCTACCTTGGTATTAGGTTGGTGCAAAAATAATGACGTAATAATGTCGTTTTTTTGACATTAAAAATACGTCAAAAAACGGTATTATTACGTCATTATTTTTGCACCAAACTAATAGTTAAATTTCTTGATTCTGATCACGTCCAGTTAAGAGTTCACATCTTGGGCTGTCTTTGCTAAAGACCATATATTATGTTTTTTAACAGTTGATAGTTGTTTTTTCTTTATACCGGCTTTCCTTTTCTAGGAGTTCCTACAGTTTTCTTACCATCAGCACGGCGTTGTTTGCATGTCTAATTTTATCTACACTAAAATATTAGCGCGTATCGATAGCGTAGAAGTAATCGGAGTGGCGAACATTTCAATTTCAAGCCTCGCCTCCTGCGTTCAAAATTCCAACGAGAATGGCCCCGTCACCTCTTCCCACAGCTATGTGTTAAATAGCCAGATAAACTGGTTTCTGTGACCTTGGATGGCAGCCATTCTAAGAGAAAAAAAAACTCTGAATACCAAACCGTGAAAAATGCAACGTGAGACTACTCCTTCCCAAGAATACATGAAAATTCACAAATAAAAATGAAATACTAGAATATATATTTAAAATATATATATATATATATATATATATATATATATATATATATATATTTACAAAAAAAAAGTAAATATTACTTAACAACAACCAAAAAAAATCTATCTAGTATATCTACTGTATGATTAAATACTTCGACATCCTAAATGACTTATGTGGTCTAATGACTTGAAGTGCTGGAAGAATATGGACAATTATTGTTCTCCGTAGCTTGCTGGTATTTGTAAGTCTGAACAAAGTATGCCTTCTTACCATCCGCCTCAGTTACCTGCTTAGCCATTCATTTGATAGTTTTCTCTTACTTCTTGCCCTTGGCTTTAATATGTTCTGTGAGTGTCAAATTCTCCAAGCCCTCTTTCCTCATTATGCATCCTAGAAATTTCAATACTGTTTCTGATTATAATTATAAGGTCCCTCTTTACTCCCAGTTTCCTTAAAACTTGAGCGGTGGTCAAATTTTCTGCCAATAGAATTCTCAGCACCCTTCTATGGAACTACATTTAGAATCATTATCCGTGAGAAGATTGTCCGTCATTCACTGCTATATAAGAGGAATATTATAGTGGAGTGATGCATGTGCACTTGTTTCAATGGGCAACACTGCCCTGAGTCTATTCCCTAGAAAGTTAATTCTAGTCAGACAGGTCAATGTAGGAACCAGGGAAAAAAAACAAAAAACAAAAAAACTTAATCACCTACAGCAGTAAAACTTAATGGCAAAAACCTGGATCGAGTATTTACATGTAGATAGCCAGGAATGCATCAACATTGGCTTGATATGCGGCAATCCTTTAGCTTAGCTTAGGTCAATTACTAAAAAAAATTCCTTGGGTACCCGATATCTGCGTCCTTGTGCCATAGTAATCTAAGTTAATTACGCATAACCATATTTATTTCAGTATGGTAAAGTCGTGTATATAATTCATATAAATTATGCATATAATTTATAAATTACATGTTCTATTGATGTAAATAAATGCGTGTACAACTGTTTTGGTTCTTTCCTTTTTTTTCTCTCTTGAACGTGTGTATTATGTCTATTTTCTCTGTGTTGCTGCATGTTTTTCAAAGAATACAAACCTCATTGCAACAAATTGCCGCAGACTTGAAGTGTTCGGCTGCTATTTTGAAAGCCGTGTTAGTTTTGAGTGTTTCTTAAGTGGCCGCCCGTTGTTGTTTCGGGACGTGCTAATTTTCGTCTGCGACTCGTTCACAAAGGCTTGTGCCGACATTCTTTTGTTGTGGCATCAAAACAGGAAAATGGTAAAGGTGCTGTTTGTGAGAAGAAATTTCGTGTTTAACTGTGAATGGAGTGTCTTGGAGACGCTAGAAACGGCAGTGAGGGAGGGAAGGAGAGACAATGAGATATTTTGAGGGAGAGAGAGAGAGAGAGAGAGAGAGAGAGAGTGGGGGTGGGGGAGTGAAATGGAAATTAAGAGAGAAAAGAAAAAGTAATTTTTATAATTGCATTAAGAGCAATTTGAATACCCCACTTTCCTGCCAACCTCGGTGTCTTCTCCGTTTTCCTTCTTTTTTCCTACTGTATCTATTTTTTATAGATGTTTCTTTTCTTTTTTGTTTCGTTTTTTTTTTTGTCGTACTTTCGTTTTCTCTTTTTTTCTTCTTTACTTTTGTTATGTTTGTAACCTTTTTTTTTACACTTTTTTGTTTTTCTTTTTGTTTTAACTTATTTGACTTACATCTATTCTCTCTCTCTCTCTATTCTTCTCTCAGTATTTTTTTTACCGCATATCTTTTTCATTCTATTCCCTTTCTTCTTCCATTTTCCATTTTTTTTCTTAATGTTTTCATTTTTTTCTTATATATTTTATCATGTTTTCCTTTCTTTCTGCTTCCTTGTTTTGTTTACATATTTTCATTTCTCTTCGTCTCTTCCCTTACATGGTTACTCATCTTTCTTTCTTTCTTTCTTTCTTTCTTTCTATACACGCACATCTCATCTCTCTTTCCATTGGTATCCTTCTTTAACTTTCTTTTTTCTCTCTATCTTTGTTTATTTTCTTTCTTTCTATCTGTAAACACACACACACACACACACACTCTCGCTCTCTCTCTCTCTCTCTCTCACACACACACACACACTTCATCTCCTTCCTTCCATTATTACTCTTTCTTTCTTTTTAAGTTCTCTCGTCAGTTTGCCTTTTCCTTGTTTTTTCTTTGCTCTTATTACTCATCTTTCTCTCTCTTTTCTCTTTCTTTCTTTTTTTTTCTTTCTTGCTTTCCCTATACGCACACTTCATCTCCTTTTACGTTCTTATTCTTCTTTTGGCTTTCTTTCTTTCGTTATTTTTCTTTCTTTCTATCTGTACACAAACTTTATCTCCTTCCTTCCATTATTACTCTTTCTTTCTTTGTAATTTCTCTCATCATTTCCCCTTCTCTCTCTCTCTCTCTCACACACACACACACTCTCTTTATTTTTGTTTCACTTTTCCTTCTTCCTCACTTTCTTGAACACCCTTTGCTAGCTTCTTCCTGTTTTCTTTCATATCCAGCTAATCAACTGATTCTCGTCTTTTTTTCCCCCCATTCTTTTGCTCTCCCTTTTCTTTCTCCTCCTCTTTCTTCGTCTTTATCCTGTTCTTTCTCTTATCTTTCTCCACACATTTTTCCCTATCATTTCTTTAACAATAATTATGGTGTGGTTTGTCTTATGTTACTTTAGCTTTGAGGTTTTGTACAATAATGCCTTTTATTTTTGATAGTGGCGGCGGTTGTTTGAAAACGGAAAACTACTTGGCTAGTTTTAGTGAAAATTGCGAGATGCTGTCATTATCAGCAATCAGGTATTTTGGTGAAGGAAAAGACAGTATTGGACGTGAGTGGGTAGTTATGGTAAACGCCTTAATTACACTGTCGAACAAACCGTACGAATCCCTCTGTGCTTGTGTATTTTCGCTTTTGTTTTTTTTGTTTTTTTTTGTTTTTGTTTATTCATGTTGTTGGTTCTAGTAAGCATTGTCCGGTCCGTCTTTCGGTGTAGATGGCTTTGAATTATGTGGGAGGCAGAAGCAACGGACACGGGTAGATGGTAAGGGGTTTGGAGGCGGGGGTAAGCAGAATGGCAAGAAATGGGAGCCTTTACTTGACGAGAATTGATTACAGAAATAAGTACGAAACAAAAAGAAAAAAACACGAAGAAAAAAATGCCTTTGGCTAAAGAGGAGCCTTTTTTTATAGAGAGTGAAAAAAATAAATATTAATAAAGTTAAGATGTGCGTAAAGAAAACCTTTTTCTGTAAGGGGTGTGTGAATGGGGGGTAGCTTTAATTTTATACTGTATGTGTTAAATAAAAGAATAACAGAGAAAATTGGGTGGAAGATAAATTTATTATAAAAGCATCTTTAAATTTCAAAAGAAAAAAACTTTCGAAATCTGCACGGAATATAGTTTAGCCTTTTATATTATTAACAAAATGAAGACTTATTTCAGAGGCGGGACCGAAGCCTCATACTTTAAAGACAACAGGATATTAACGACTTCGGATAGTTTGGAAACAATTAATGTTACAGAAGTTGCCATAGATACCGTTCGATAAAGTCAGACAGGTTAGAATACGCCGAGGGAGACCGGTAATTATATTTTGTCGTGAATATGGAAAAGGCCCAAATCTATCTTTCCTTGCACTCTGTCCCATCAACGGAAGAGTAACTCAGCGCTGGTATGTCACGTTGGTTGATAGAAACGAGTACAATCAGGGTTTTCCTTACGGTAAAATCAATAAAGATCATTCAAATGATATTCGGAGAGATGATGAGATCTGCCTGGTACATTCTCTTGTTCTTTGATATGATATGCATTTACGTACTTTCAGGAATTTTCGTTCGGGACCGAATGCGTAGACCGTTAGACTTTAGACAATGAAATCCAGGTTCGAATCTCACCAGAGCCTATTTGTCAAGGAGGTGACGATCACAGCATGCGTCATCTTTGAGAAGTGCCTGGAAAAATGCCATCAGGGTGTTGGCTGAATTCACTATGGTTTTCGTTGGTTGGTTTTGTTTAGCGGGGTATCAACAACTTTATGGCTTATTTAATACCGAGGTCTAAATATTTTGTACACAATTTTATAACTTTAACTACATATTTTGTACATAATTTTTATACATCCATGATAAATGTGTCTTTCGATATATGGTTTGTAGATGATAAAATGTATTGTTGGTAATTTTATTGTATTGCAGAAAAAAATCCACTACAAAATGTATTGTTGGTAATTTTTATAATAAAACTGTATAGTAATTTTCCGATAAAAAATTATTGTTATACATTTTTAGTGCTGCCTTAATTATCATTTTACTATAAAAAAAATACATTGTCGGTCATTTTATTTTAAAATACATTTTTAGTAATTTTACTATAGAAATGCATTGCTGGTAATTAAATAATTTTTAGTTTTGTATTGATTGTGTTTTTGCTATAAAAATACATTGTTCGTCCTTTTGCTATAAAAATGAATGGTTGGTCATTTTGCTATAAAATACATTACTGGGCATTTTGCTGTAAAAATGTATTGTTGACCATTTTGCTATAAAAATGGATTGTTCGTCATTTTGTTCTAAAAATGCATTGTTCATGGTTTTGCTATAAAAATGCATTGTTAATCATTTTGTTATAAAAATGCATTGTTGGTCATTTTGCTATAAAAATGCATTGTTAATCATTTTGTTATAAAAATGCATTGTTCGTCATTTTGCTATAAAAATGCATTGTTCGTCATTTTGTTCTAAAAATGCATTGTTCATGGTTTTGTTATAAAAATGCATTGTTGACCATTTTGCTATAAAAATTCATTGTTTGTCATTTTGCTATAAAAATGCATTGTTGGTCATTTTGCTATAAAAATGAATTGTTGGTCATTTTGTTATAAAAATGCATTATTCGTCATTCTGCTATAAAAATGCATTGTTCATTTTATTATAAAATACATTTTTAGCTGTTTTTCTATAAAATTTTATTAGGTTGGTGCAAAAATGATGTCGTTTTCTCACATAGTAACATATGTGAGAAAAGGACATTATTTTTGCACCAACCTAATATTATTGAAAATTTTACTGCAAAATATATATTTTGTACTTTCCTAGTAAGTTGATTTTTCTTTTTTTGTTCACTAACCAACCATAGCTGGAATCCTAATAGGTGCTACCACCCCAGGTCAAGGTGAACCCGGGAACAACAGCAATTGAGAGGTGGTTTCACTTTCCTCAAAACTTCCAATCTTCCAATCAGAGGCCTTATATCGGATTTAGTTTATCGTCATACACGTGACTGCTGATGGTTGTACGAGCAGGAAGTCAAGAGGGAAAATGTCCGTGGGCTTGAACGGACTATCGTTGTTTTAATTGCTGATCGAACCAGGTTATGCGCTCTCTCTCTCTCTTTCTCTTTCTTTCTCACTTTCTCTCTCTAATACACACACACGCGCGCGCGTGCGCGCACACACACACACTGTAAATAAATTACGATCAGCTTAGTTGCGGTATAAACCGCAGGTTTGCTCTGTGGGCGTCGAAGGAAAAAGAATATGCTTGAGCAGACGTCTGCAAAAGGAATTATCTTACCACTTACAACAAACCACTCCAACCACTCCAACAAACGGCCATACTCAGAAAAGGCCAGTCAGACATTTATTGTATTGTTTTTTTTCATGGAAAATCTTCAAATGAACTACATTCCTTAGTTCCACCAGTTCAGACCTTTACTGCTAGGAAGCTAGAATTTGTGCATTTATTAAATTTTTTCTCTAGCCATATTCAAGTTGTTGGTTTCCAGTAGCGGCAACGAATTACTCGAATATCTTTCCCACTTTAGGGTGAGTCATAAATAATTTCCGTAACCAATTGTAATGATGGATGTAGCATCCTAGTTAAACGTTCTCTAAATATATGATCAAAGGTTATGTAAAATGGGTTACATAAGACAATATTTAAGGCAAAATGTACGCGAATAGATCCCTACAAACGACAACCCCCCCGCCAAAAAAAAAAAAATGATCTCTATACCGGAAAATGGATGTAGTGGGATCGTGTAGAGTTTTTAAAATGAAAAAAAGCACACTAAATGCACAGTTATATCAACAGCAGCTGAAACTTGTCCATAAAAGTATCGTCGAAAAGTATCCTGCACGCATGAATAGAAAAATTATTGTTCTCAAAGCAAGACCGCATGTAACAAGAATAACAGAGGGAAATATTTTGGAAGTACAATACTGGAATCAGCAGGTAGATTTTAATTAAGAATTCAGTTTATAAACAGGTAAGTTACCGTATTTGATAGCATAATGATTTAAAACGCTTTATTTAATCTCATCTCTCATATTAATTCGAAACTTTTGTTGCCTATGTGTTTCTATCTGCAATCAACAAAATGTTTCTTTATGACTACGTTCTTCAATTGTTGAATCTTTTCTAAATCCTGCAGTAATTTAATATATTGCATCGTTTAAGTTTTAATTTTTGTAAATCCTACTTAAATAGAAAAAAAAAAGTTTCTTTTGATCGAATTTTTTCATTGTATTAATTTTATTTCTTTACCTAGGCTTACGGCATTATCACGCTGAAATAACGATTCCCGTACGATAAACGAAGTTAAGGAACGTCGAAACTGTTCAGTACCTAAATGGGTGAACGATTGGGAATAACTGGTGTTATAAGTTTGTAGTGGAATTAGTAATGGTAATGGTTCGAATTGTTAATCGGCGAGCCGAGTTCAAATTCCCATTCGATTTTTTATATTCATTTACGCTCAAATACCCTCCAAGCTATGTGTGAATTAGTAAAAATTTGTATTGCTAAACAATTATTATTTACCCCATCAAAAAATTCTTACAATCTAAAAATATTTTATGGCTTTAAATAATCTGCAATGGGTTGATAAGCCGTAAAAAACGAATCAATCAATCAATTATTTCTTTATTCGTCAGTTAAAAATTAAAATATCGTTTTGAGAATTACGTTGCATATTTTTATTAATTTTCTTATTACTTTCTATATTGTATATATACGTGTAGATATTCTATTGTTTTATATATACTTGTAGATATTCTATTGTTCTATATATACGTGTAGATATTCTATTGTTCTATATATACTTGTAGATATTCTATTGTTCTATATATACGTGTAGATATTCTACTGTTCTATATATACGTTGTAGATATTCTATTGTTCTATATATACTTGTAGATATTCTATTGTTCTATATATACTTGTAGATATTCTATTGTTCTATATATACGTTGTAGATATTCTACTGTTCTATATATACGTTGTAGATATTCTATTGTTCTATATATACGTTGTAGATATTCTATTGTTCTATATATAGTTGTAGATATTCTATTGTTCTATATATACGTGTAGATATTCTATTGTTCTATATATACGTTGTAGATATTTTCATGGTTGCTTTTGTCCATAATTTCTACCTCAAAAATATTTTTAAACTTAGGCTAATTTATTTAACAATATATCAACACTTTTTAAATTATTTAATGTCCAATATAATTTTACAGGACACAGATCTACAGTGAATTAATACACAGGAAAACATGTGTATGTTTTGAAGTAGAGTGAAAAAATAGTCATATTTACTATTCTCAGTCGTTAAAAATGTAGACACGGTTCCGGTTCGTACTAGATTAAAAAGGTAGACATAAGTCTAGTTTACATAGGTGTCAGAAATGTAGACACTGGCCCGGCCTCAATATCAATTCAACTTACATATAAATCTCCACTTTTTTTACAGGAAATCTTTTTCCGTCAATATTTCTAATATTCTCTTCCTATTGACTGGCTTAGAAGGTTACTTTTAAAGTAAATTCAGAGGTTCCATTTTCTTTTGGGTGATAAAAGGTAGCAGCTAAATCGCACTTTCTGTAAAATAAAAAAAGAAGCCACAGGAGGTCGACCGGATCCTTCCTGTTGAATAGCAAAGAAACACCTGACGGTCATCACACTCAAAACACTTCTTTTTTTCATGCTGTCTTAGGAGCATTGACGTGAGTTTTAAAACAGACCAGGCAATATTACCTGCTGTATTGGTATTTGGATAGAGCGTTCTTTTAAAAGATAATTAAAGGTCAAGGGTTATCAATTTAGAACTGCAGTAAATATTTATCATTATGATAGTCTCGGTGAATATAATAAAAGAAAAATCGGGGAATGGAAATTCTTATGTGATTAACTGCTGTACAATTTTTAAATTTTTTTATTTAAATTCCAAAGAAGCACACAATGAACTAATCATATTGAGAAACTGTCAAGACTTAATAAAGCGCAATATGATGCTATTAGGTTGGTGCAAAAATAATGCCGTTTTCTCACTTAGTAACATATGTGAGAAAACGACATTATTTTTGCACCAACCTAATAATTAATGGTTTTGCTATTTTATTTAATGCGTGGGTAGCGTAATGGATATCGGTGAACGGGGTTCAAATTCCGGGGTAGTCAGTAACGTTCACTTTCTCATAAATATAATTAGGGGGTTGCATTAATTCATCTCTCCTCACTCGCCACCACCTATGGATTAAATAATAAAAAGTACGGAGCTGGTAACAAGAAATTACATCACTCCACTTCTCAAGAATGCATAATTATTCTCATTTCATAAATAAAAGTAATCTGTACTCGCCTCTGTTCTAAATTTAAATATCTTTAAAAAATAAATTTAGCTAATACAGTGTGCGGCTCGTATTTGAGGACAGATTTTATGGATTAGTAAAAAAACTTGCTGAACAAAGAAATATAATTATATTTGATTACAAACAAGTAAATGTGAAATTTAGCTATTATTTAATTTTATTCAATAAAACCACCACTAGCATCAATAACGGCCTCTACACGAGGTCGAAATTGGCTGCAAGCTCTGATTAATTGGTCTTTATTTATATGAGACATTACTAGAACTATTGCAGCTTTAAGAGAGTCTTTGGTGTTATGAGGCTGTTTATTAACCTCCTTCTCAACAACGCTCCACACATAATAGTCTAGTGGATTGAGATCTGGAGAGTTAGGAAGCCAAATGTTGGGTGTGATGTGGTCATACAAATGGTCAGCCATCCATTCTTGTGTTCATGGCGCCTTGTGGGATGGAGTCGAGACATCCTGGAATATGTAAGGCCTGCTGTTGCATATGTTGTCAATCCAGGGCTTGACAACTGTTTCTAGAACCTCAATGTAAGCAGCAACATTTATTCTAAGACCTTATGGAAAAAAGTGTGGTGGCATAACATGTCGTTCATTGCTAACAATACCCAATACTATAACACTTGAAGAAAATTTTGTGCGCATCACTGTTGGCACCTTAGAAGGATCTGAACAAAGCTAGCTGTCATTTCTTCTGTAAAGTTTTTAATCTTGAGGAAAAATTTTCTCATCTAAGAAAAATTAAATGACATCAGCTTCTGAAGTATTTTTAAGTTTGTTTAAAAGCCTTTTGGATCTGTTTAAACGGTTTTCTTTTGTCTTTTCAGATATAAATTGACCTCTCTTCATCACGTAGGACTTGTATCGAATGACTTCATGAACACCCCTGATTGTTTTTTCAGACACATAGCTTTTTGGCAATTGACCTCATTGATTGACCTCGTTTTCATCAATTGTCTGCTTGACTTCCTGAATAAATTTGGATGTTCTCCCTTTATCAGAATCTGCAGAATGTCTTATACGTTTTGATACAGACAATGGGGAACTGTCAGCGCCTTCTAACTCTTTTCGCATCTTGTGGACAAACGATCTTGCAACTCTGAGGAAATGTGCAATATCCAAATCGCTATGATCAGCCTTTAATGCCACAATCACAGAATGCTTTTTCATTTCATTTGTTATCATAAGGTTTGCTATTCTTGATTTCTGAAAAATAAAAACATTTGAGGGTAGTAGGAAGGAGTATTAATCTTAAATCTCTATGTCCTCAAATACCAGCCGCACCGTGTAAATCCTTGTTGAAGCTGATTAAGATTCCCTTTTTGAATCGCACACTTTATGTTCATTTTGTCCCCTGCACACCAATTTCCAGCGATGCTATTTAATCTCTTGGGAATCGTCATGATTTTATCCTTGGTTTAAACCGGTTAGGGGAAAAAAAGTGATGGCGCTATGTATTATTCACATATCCAAGTGAATTTTGATCTTCATAAATGCCTCATACGTTCGGACGTACAGAGTAAAGCTTTTAGTCACGTTCTTGCCAATGCTGTCTTCGATATTCTTCGTATAATTATTAATTTCCCTATCGTTAAACTGCCTGGAGGTTGAAGTGAATTTCTCTCGACTTTTAATTATCTTAATTGTACTATGTTTATTTCCATCGAGACATTTATTATTATCAATATTAATGAGTAAACTTACTTTCGTAATCGATGTAGAGATGTCGGCAATGCTGTTATAAGTGTAGATATTAATCTAACTAACGAGAAGAAATGATGTGCGACAGATGTAACGGTTATCGGCATCCTAAGTCGTTTTGGCGTGTCGAGTTCAAATTAAAACCGAAGCAGTTGAGCTCACTTTTGCAAAAATACCATTGGAAAAATTATGAATTCAACTCTTACTTTCACAGTTATAAGAGCAGACGAGACTAGTTTTGGTTAGTAACAGTGTAACCCGGATATAAGAGAAACCCGGATATAAGAGAAACCCGGATATAAAAGATATTTTCTCTGGTCCCAAATTAGAGCCTGTGTTAATGTATATAAAATAGACCAAACGCGGATATAAGAGAAACCCGGATATAAGAGACTTCTTCTCCGTTCCCGACAACTCTCTTATATCCAGGTTACACTGTAATTTAAAAGAATGAGGAGACTTAGGCTAATCAGGAAGAAAGATTAAGGTGTGGCTAATCTAGAAGAAGGTCTAGGTCTAGGCTACACTAAACTCAATTCTGTCTTCGATCCTGGTTGATCATAAGCGGAAATGTATGAATTACTGTATTTGACGGCATATAAGGCGCACTTTTTTTTTTTTACGAAAAATATCTTTAAAATTCCCCTGCGTCTTATATAAGCCATATTTAGTTTTAAAATTCGCGATAGTCGGCCGAAATTAGCCATTTGGCAACTCTTAGTAGTTTAGACTTTAGAGAAACTTTCATATACCAATTGTCATTATTTAAAAGGCTATTATGCAGATTAAAAGTGTTATCATTGATAATATTCATTATATTAATTTCATCACGTTTAATATTAGTACTTTGTTTCACTAAAATTATATGCAATAAATTCAAATAATATATTTATAAAATATATTTGTTTAATTAATATTTTTCTTGCGATAACTTCTGGTTGCATTGGTATAAATACAATCAGAATTTTTTTTATATCCTAATTATTCTAATAAGACGTAATTCATATTATAAAAAATTAGTAATTAGTTTTTTAAATGTTGTTCTCCCTCCCCACACAATGACGACTTTGAACTGTACTTATGGGACCTAGTTAGGATTTAAAGAGATCATGCTTACAATTAAACGAAAAATAATAGGAAAAGTGAACACGAGCCTATAAAACTTTACTATACTCATTTCTATGATCTGTACAACGTACGCCTTGTAAACGTCTTATTAGAATAGAGACAGAAGAAGACCGTCCTTCCCCAACCTCTTTTTTGGCCTGGTGCCACATTTTGTACATAAGTACGAATAAATAACTATTCTAATAAGACGTTTACAAGGCGTACGTTGTACAGATCATAGAAATGATATAGTAAAGTTTTATAGGCTCGTGTTCACTTTTCCTATTATTTTTCGTTTAATTGTAAGCATGACTTGTTTAATTAAAATAATACATAATAAATATCGCCTAGGCTGTACCATTTACGAATAATTGTACTAATTACTAATTTTTTTCTTGATTTAACCCCCTGAAATTGTGGTGCGTCTTATATGCCGTAAAATACGCTAATCTTTTCTTCAGCCAGCTCTGTGCTAATGTAAAGATAGACGAAACGATTTAGTTTTTGTGAGCAACTAATCCAGAAGATGGAAAACCCTGAATTCAAAACCGGTGGGTCGCAACTTTAGCACCAATACGGAAAATACGATTTATCTCTTCTTCATGAAGCGGAAAATACGATTTATCTCTTCTTCATGAAGTTATGGGTTAATATCATGGTCGACAATGTTGCTTAGGTTTTGTTAGCAATCATTCTAGGAGAAGTTAATCGCTGAATTTGCAAGATGACAACCTTTTTAAGGTAGCCTTTTGCTTCATTTAGAACAGCTACCTACCCGGGTTTCTAGCAGCATGGCCCGGCGTTGCCGGTGCTTGATTCAAAAATCGTACGACTCATACAGCAATTGCTATCACTTGACTTAAAATATTTTTGCCCTTCCTTGCCTTTAAAGGGGTGCAATGGATCTGAGCTCAACGAAAATCGTTCCCTGCGCTAAACTTTGCTATGGCTTTTAAAAGGCAAATTATTTATTTATTTCAATAAAATAATTTATAGAACGTTTTTGACAGTGCTAACACCTAAACTATCAAATGGTAAAAAATGACTAAGAGTAGAAAATGCAAAGTTGATAAATATACTTTTTCACATCCATATAAATCCATACGTCTTTGAATACATATATACATATTAGTCCCTAGAAACAAAAGGCGAGATGGTTTGGGGAGAGTGTGTGTGTGTGCGAGAGAGAGAGAGAGAGAGAGAGGGGGGCTTACAGCGAAGTATGAGTGACAGAAAATATCTGAATACTCTGTCATGGCCTCCAAAACGTATTGTATTCTTGTAGGTAACGCATTTATCTCGCGAGATAAAGGTAACGTTATATTTGGCAAAAATTCAGTTCTTTGATGCCGGGACTGGAGTGATCAGTAAAAAAAAAAAATACGAAATAATCTTGCATGAATAGACAACTAAAAATCGAAAAAAATTGCTAATTTTGGAAAACCTTAACATGTAGGAAAAAATATAAATCGGAATTTAAGCTTAAAATACTCAATTATTATGAAGTCATTATTTATTTATTTCAATAAAATAATTTATACAAAGTTTTTGACAGTGGTAACACCTAAACTGTCAATTGGTGAAAAATGAATAAGAATAGACAATGCAAAGTTGATAAATATAACTTTAGATAAGCAAAACATGAAGTAAAAATGATACAAACGATCCTCAATTAGCTGTATACTAATGAAGATAAAAAACCGATAATTGTGGAAAAAGTTAAAAGAAATAATAACAAATGATACATATATAACTTCAAATAAATCTAAGAATCATATACATATATATAATTAAGTAATTCAACGAATCTTGAAGAAAACTCAACAGAATGTACAAAGTTTGGTCCTATATTTGGGCCTCAACAGCAGTGCGCATCTACTACTGAAAATAGAAACCAGACCATCTACGTTATCAGGCAAACGTCATACCAACTGTTCCAACTGGCCTCGGCTATGAAGGGCTAGCGAATCAGACTCGATATAGCGACGCTCGATCACATATTCTGTGGTGGAACTCATCCGTGTTTCTCTTTACCCATAGGTTTGTGCCCTCACGCGCTATGACGACTATCACCAGGCCGCTCAGTCCATAGCATTACAAGCCGGTTCAAGCAAGGATATGCAAGTGATAGAAATTAGGAGGATTTGAGATAATTATAACTAAGCAATTCATCGAGTCTAGAAGAAACCTCATCAGAATGCAGAAAGCACTGGGCGGCCGTTTTGTTTTATATTTGAGACTCATCAGCAGTGCGCATCCCCTACCGAGAATTGAAACCCGTACAGTTACGTTATCAAGCAAAAGTCATACCAACTGATAATTATCTCAAATCCTCTTAACTTCTATCATATATATATATATATATATATATGATATATATATATATATATATGATATATATATATATGTATATATATATATATATATATATATATATATATATATATATATATATATATATATATGATATATATATATATATATATGATATATATATATATATATATATGATATATATATGTATATATATGATATATATATATATGATATATATATATATATGATATATATATATATATATGATATATATATATATATATATATGATATATATATATATATGATATATATATATGATATATATATATATATATATATATATATATATATATATATATATATATATATACTAACAGCATGGCACGGCGTTGCCCGTGATTGATTCAAAAATCGTACGACTCATACAGCAATCGCTATCACTTGACTTAAAATATTTTTGACCTTCCTTGCCTTTAAAAGAGTGCCCTTAGCCGTGCTTATGTTGCTACATGCCTTACTTCTTGCCTATCTCACACTGCGAATTTTTTCTAAGCTCTATACTCAACTTTAAATCTCTTACGAAAAAAGAACTAAACAAAATGAACACAAAACGATCAGCTTTAAAAAAAAGACTCCTAACTGGAAAAACCGAATGAAAGAAAGAATGTTAACAACAAATACTTTTTCACATTCAACCCAGCTCTGCGGAATCATAATCAACGTTGAGTTTAAGCAAGCGAATGAGCCAATTGGAGTAAAGTTCCATGCAGATTTAAATTTTTCCCACTTGTGACGAATGCAGCTATCGATTTTTTTTTGCATTCTAGTTAACATTCGTGTCAGTCAACTGTTTGCTCTCACGCTGGCCAATAGAATATTCCTGCATATTCGTGGCAGCCAGCAAGGGCTCTCACTCTGGCCAGTAGAAAATGGCCACAAACTCTCATGAAAACTGCCGTAGAAGCATGAAAATATCGATTATTTCCACTGTCGATGGGAGTCGGGAAATGCAAGGTAGGTCTTGGCTTTCCCGCTAACTTGGAGCATGTGCATGTAAATTTTGGTGCAAATCCGTGGAAAATTGCAGCCATGAATTCGTTACACACACACACACACACACACACACACACACATCCTGCCTTTTATATAAAATATAATATAATATATATATATATATATATATATATATATATATATATATATATATATATATATATTGGTACATTTTGATCAACAGCCTGCGGTGACACTTTGTTTCATTCTTAACCGAAAATAGTCAGGCCATCTTGTTTTTAAACATGAAATACATTGTCACTTGTTGATGTTTACTTTTATATTCATATACGCACTATCCCTGATGTTGAGCCCTTTTAACTTTAAATATAGCATACTATGGACTTACATTTTATTTTATATATATATATATATATATATATATATATATATATGTGTGTGTGTGTGTGTGTGTGTGTGTGTGTGTGTGTGTGTGTGTGTGTGTGTTAATTTAAAGAAAAACAGACCACTTTAAGGTTTCATTTGTAATAATTTATTTCACCAGTGAATTTTATTTTTCTCTGGATCTTCAGACTTCAATTTCAAAAGGTGAAACGAAAAATGAATTTAAGATTTAAAATTTTGACGGGCAGTATTGAGCTAATATAAGTTGACATAGAAGGTGGTGGGGAATAGTGTGAGAGACATGGTCGAGTTTAGAGAGTGAAGGGAGAGTTTTAAAATTTATTTTTATATTTCTTTTTATTATATTTCTTTTTATTATAATACTTAATATTGAGGAAGGATGGGGTAAGGATCAGACATTGACCTATTTAATCGGTCAACTCGATGGAAATGATATGGGAAAAGGAAAAGGAAAAGAAGAAGGGGAAAAGAAGAAAGAGGAAAGTAAAGAGATAAGAGATGTACATAGGGTTTTGGGACGAAGAAGTGGGGTGGTATAGCTTTACAATTTAGATAAAAACAAATTTTAACGTTCGATAGTAATTTAAATGTTTAAAAACTCCACAAAGAAAATAAATTTAATGCTTGTTAGCAATTTAAATATTCAACTTCTCCACAAATAAATTAGCGATTTGATATAAGTCAACTACTATATTAATAACTAACAATAATAATAAAGAAAATTACTAAGAGTATTATTTTAATATTTTGAATGACTGTTAAGGTAAAATTTTTATTAGTTAGAGTCTAATTTATGAATTTAATTTGTAGCTATTTTTAGATGGGTAATATTTCTTAATTAAAGTTTAGGTTTCAAATCAAGATGGAGTAAGATTTGAAGCTAATAGTAAAAAAAATACTGTTTTTTCATACATACACCACATATTTACGTAAAAAACATTCATGTACATGTGGAATTACACATATAACCACATACACATGTATCGATATACATCGGTATATATGTAAATACATATACAAATACTTACATATATATTTACATATCTCCACACTCATCCATATTTATACATATTTAAATCTTTAATTGAATTTTACAGTTAACGTTAGGTGGTGAATTAAGAGTTTAAATTTAAAAAAATATTTTTAATTTTAATATTTTTAACATCATTATCGGTGCTTATTAAGAAATTTTACTTAGCTAGGATTACTTGCTTTCACTTTTTTTTTTTTACTTTTTCTCGGGTATATTTAAAACTTGAGTTCAAAATTGATGATCGTGCAAATTGAAATCAAAGTCATATTTTATTTTATACTAGTTTAAAAGTCCCAATCCGTGCGGACTTTTATACTATCTCCCGCGGAGCTCTACAAACTAAAAGGATCTCTGGCCCATCTTGGAAAACCGTAATGATAATTTTGAAGAAATAACTTTGAATTCCTCATTTCACTACATGGAACTTCAAAAAACTCACTTTAACTTTGATTCGGTTCATCGTCCATTTCCGACCAAAAGATCGATTTAGCCCGAAATTCCAATTAAGGCCAAAAAATGGATTTTTATAAGTCACAAATTTTATCGAACTTCAGTTGAGTTTAGTTCTTCAAATCACAAACTCTGCCGTATTTTAAAGCTTCACGTCACGAAGACTCTCAATTTAACTGATCCTTTGGCATTTCGAAGAAATAAAATTGATGTACATTCCTTCACAAAATTTCGAAGATATTTTAACTGAATTTAAATTAAATTCACAAAATTTTTGTGTTAATTTAAATTCAATATAAAAAAAAAATCATTAAAATTACTAATTTTTTTTCAGTTATTTTATTTTTTCCTCATCCGGGCACAAATAGCAATGTTTGATGCAATATAGAGGTCTGAGCATCAATCCAGGGATCATCCCGATTTCAAAAATGTATAATATATCTAGAGCAAGTGTGGCCCAAATTAAAGGAGTTTCAGTCACACAGCATTTACCGTGTTTTTATTTACAGTGTCCTGATTTTTGTAGAACCTGACTCTTTTAAATTCTAATAGTAATGGAAATATTATCGTTTTGTTATAAAAGAAAAATCCTCAATTCCTTTACTCGAACAGACTGTGCTACTATCTCTTGTAATTAATCTTTTTTTTTTGTATAAAAACAATTTTTCAAGAAAATAATTAATTAAACTTTATCATTCTTGTCACTATTAAGATCAGTTAGCTAGCTAACCCTCTGTATGCAAAATAGGTATCCCTTTCACATTCCGTTATTCACTAAAATCCTTGACAAATTCCCCAATGTGCACTTTCTTTTTTGGAATGAAATAACATCAATTCATTTGTCTTCTTTTGGAAAGTTAGTTTGTTAATCAATTTCATTCATTGTTTATTTCATAAAAATATAATTTCAGATACACTGATTAGATTTCGGATCTGTGTGAGTTGGAGTCCCTCCAAACCCTTTTACTAAACGTCTTCATCGTCCATCAACAGCAAGCCAAGCAAAAAAGGCGCCTGCCAGATTGTCCTTTTGTTCGCAAGATGATTTATTACATAAACATTCGGAAAGCATTGTCAGCAAAATAGAAAATATACACTCCATCACACAAATATAAGCGTCATAATTTCTGATAGACTACTGGTAATAATAATAATAATAATAATTTGAAGAATGGTGATGATCATGACCCTTAAAGAAAGGATCTGGAACTCTATTAATGGCAGTCCAGAACAATTCGATGAGAACGAACTCTGTTAAAGATGTAGAACGTAAGAAAATAGTAAATTTTCACTCGATATGAGGTCGTCAATCATTTAATATGCGAACGCGTAGATTAGAATATAGGCAAAAAATATGAGTAAATAGTGTAGGTGAGTCATTAACGAATGAACAAATAACTGACATCAGAACAAGGTATATGCACAAAACGCAAGTGCGTTCTTGAGAATAAAACACTTCAAATTCTATGCAATACAAAAGGTACACTAAATCCTAGCCACAGGGTCAAATCTAGACATCTTGAACAAAGCGAAGAAAGATTGGCATTGAGGAGGATACACTTTTCCCGGTAAAACTAGAGAGAAAATTGAAAGAGAAGGAATGCTTCTGAAATATCGAAAAAAAAAAAGTGAAAAACTTTAGGTTGTGTGAATGTGACAGTTGTTCACTTGATTTTCGATGCACTCATATGGTTCAAAACTATTTTTTGGTAAAAAAGAACATAGAAAAAATATTAGAATAATCAAAATCCCTACACGCAAGCCGCTGGCCGCCCGCCCGCCCGCCCGCCGGTGGCAACGCCAGCGGTCTTCTGGTGGCAGCCACCGGCTGCTGAAAGGCGGGTCACTAGCGCTCCGCAAGTGGTATCATTGCCGAGATGAACACGCCAGCGGGCCACAAGCGGTAAACGCTAGTGGAATGCCACCCAGTGGCAGGTTAATGGCTTGCGTGTAGGGTAAGAATATAAATCAGACAAACTACTCCAGAAATAACAATTGAAAGAGCCAAGACGATTTTCGAGGAGATGTTTTTTTTTTTTTTTTTTTAATTTTGAAGGATGAGCAAGCCGAGGCAACTTGGGAATCCCATCAAGATACTAGGGGACACTCTCAATCGGAGACTGTCTGAACGGACTGAGTTACTCGACCTGAAGTTATTTCTAACTGGGTCCCACCTACGAGTTACGCTTGTCCATTCAGTAATAACCAGTTGGGCATATCTCCTAAGGAAGACACGCCGTGCATCTTTATTCATGATCGGGAGTAATTGCGGAGCATAAAGACCGAATGTTGAGAGGGTTACTTTTGAGGCAGCCAATTCGTAAACGACTAGAATACATTTTAGGCCTCAACTCCTCTATTCCACTTTCCGCGTCGATAGCCGATACGCTACCTATATATAAATACACTACTCACACATCATGGACGGGTACCGAGAGTTTGTTTTTAGCTTGAAAGATGAAGCAACTAAGGCAACCTTAACTGAGCCCCACCTACGAGATTACTCTCGCTCTTTGAATAATAATAATAACAATAATAATAAATGCTCTTGTGTTACACCAGGTATGGATTTCATGACTTATGATCTGAACTGATTTGAGGTGTTATGTAAATGTTTTGTCTTGGGGGAATGAAAACGTGCAATAATATATAACCCGCTCAGTACCACGGATTTTCTTGTCAGTAACCTCAGTTGGACATATGCCTTAGGGATGACGCAACTTACATCTTTATTCATGATCGGGAGTAATTGCCGAGCATTAGGACCGAATGCTGAGCGGGTTGCTTTCGTAAGTTGGAGACAGCCAATTCGCAAATGACTAGGTTACATTTTTTGCCTCAACTCTCTCTTTCAATTTCGGCGTCAATAACCGATACGCTCCCTGTTCATAGATATAGCGGCTACCACAAATGAAACTGAATATTAAAGACAAAAAGAAAGAAAACATATTAACAAATCAAACAATAAGAGAAATGTATGGAGGCCTTGGACACACACCCATGGTAACGTTTGTTAAATGTCGCTCAAATTCAAAGGTAAACGTCTGGATGGCGGATGTCATTAGCCGAAGCTTTAATTGTTTTCTATAGTAGAGGTGAAAAGTACTTTGAATGTGTTCACGCATTTACTCCAGAAGGTTTTACAAACAACATTCTTTCAGCAGAATGTTCCACCTGTACATGACTCACAAGTCCTCACAGATTTTTGGACAGAAAAATACCAATCAAAAGCGGTATTAGTGAGTTGAGCAGCAAGTGCCTCTGATATATTTTTTCATGTCGAGCCTTGTTATCACTTTATCGTCCTATTTACATTATTCGGACTATTGTCCTCATCTTTGTCCCCATATTTATTACGACGCTCCGGCCTTCTTCAGGTGGTTGGAATGTCGAAGTGAACACTTTATTTCGCTCAGTCAAGGACACATGGCACAGTGGATAAAGGCGTTAGTAAGATCCAGTGACAAGACACAAAGAGTGTGCGTTCAATACCCGGTTAAGGCAGTGGAGAACTTGGAGAGGGGAATTAACAGGAGATAACTGATAACTAGCATCCACGTGAAACTAGAAAGGTCTACCCCAGTGAGCGAAATAAAGGTTTCAGTTCGACATTTCAACCACCATCAACAGTGAAAGCCGGAGTTTACAACAGCCGAAACGTTGTAATAAATATGGCGACAAAGATGAGGATAATAGTCCGAATAATGTAAATAGTGTACATAATACCTCATCTCAGAAATACAGACAGGCACTTCACTGCCCACTTTCCATTTTGTGGGAATGGTGAGTAAAAATTTATTAAAAGCAGAAAATTACAATTAATACAGTTTTTTTTTTTATAAAACTGTAATTAATAATATAATTTTTACTAACCAAATTATTAATAATATTTTATTTTATTTTAACTTTTCTGATTAATTCTAAATATTACTGTCGTCATTAATGGGTTAGGAATGCGGTTTACAACAGAAAATCCAAAACTTAGAATTTAAAGAATCTCCTTGAAGAACTTTTATAGTAATAATAATATTATTAATAATAATACCTTGTATAATAATAATAATAATAATAATAATAATAATAATAATAATAATAATAATAATAATAATCCCAGTATTGTAGGTAACATCATCATACAAGATGCCCAGAAGATTGCCCTACTAGAAACATCCCATATTGTAAAAAAAGTGCTATGAATTAAATTAAAATTCTCCTATTAGGCCCAAATAACATAGTTTGAACCCAGCTCTACAGGATACAAGGCAGGAAACATAACATACACAAATAATAATAATAACAGTAAAAAGTATAATAATAATAATAATATTTTTCTCCGCAGTAGCTTGCCATTTCTTTCTGCGGTAGACCAGTTGCCATCCAAGGCTATAGATACCGGTTTGTCCTGCTATTTTACCCATAGCTGGAGGTATAAGACGAGGATTCATACCTTTCCCAAGGGTATTAGCACGTAAGTGAATGTAATGGATTCGACTGGAATTCGAGTCTCTGATTCCACAATCCGAGCCGCTAACCATTACACCAATTATTTGATTACTAGCTTGTATAATAATAATAATAATAATAATAATAACTATCAAAATACAAGGACCTTGAAATCGAAATTTCAAAAATATGTCAGTGAGGACATCAACAATTCTAGTTGTGGTTGGAGACCTTGGATTCCCTGGGAAAGTGTCCAAGAGACTCATTAGAGAGATTCCTTGTAGACTATGCCTTAAAGTAATGTAAAAAAAAAAATCTCAAAAGTACAGATTACGAAGTGTTATATCTATGCAAAATATGTGAATTTTTTTTGTTTTATTTTATTCTTTCTTTTTCTTTTTTTCGAAACTGCTCACTGCAAAAAGTCATGATGCCATTTCTGACCTTAGATCTCTGGTCAGGACCAGGAAAATATTGTGTATACACGTGTCATCAAAGGACATAAAATAATAATAATAATAATAATAATAATAATAATAATAATAATAATAATAATAATAATAATAATATAGACTTGTGTTATGCATTGTATTAGGTTGGTGCAAAAATAATGACGTAATAATGTCGTTTTTTGACGTTACGTCAAAAAACGACATTATTACGTCATTATTTTTGCACCAACCTAATATATGTTGTTTCTCCACTCAGCAATGTCTCGCAAGTTAGCTACACTCAGAGTTGTTACTGTTTAATAAATTTAATACTCATTGGTCAATCTCAATATTTATAGAAGTCAGTGTCTACGAGCATTTTTCAGAGGGCGTTTCAGAGTCTGATCGGCTCTGAAGGGGTCGATTTGGTGAGGTCAGTATGATGTTTGAAAGACCCGAAACTGCCCAACGATCCATCTCCAGAACATCACTGACGACGCCCTCTAGCGCTAAAAGAGCGTGTATTCAAAACTGTTGTTTCTCCACTCAGCAATGTCTCGCAAGTTAGCTACACTCAGCGTTGTTCCTGTTTAATAAATTTAATACTCATTGCAATGGAGTCCTGTCATACTTATCTAAAGTTATTAAAATTAAAAATAAATTGGGGGTCACAAAAACAATAGATTTTTTTTTTTTTTTTATCCCGAGCATTAAGTACTCCCTAGCTATCAGTTTAATTGTTCCTCTATATGTATCTGTCTTTGTAGCGGAACAGAAATTTAAAATTTAAAATGAAATAAATGAGATAAAACATTAAAATAATCTTTTTATTTAAAATAAGCCAATAAAAAATATTTAAAAAAGACATTTAAAATATAAAATCAAAAATATAAAAGTTTTTAAGCTGGAAAAATATTCAAAATATGACGGGAAAATTAAAAATAATAAAAACATTTATGAAAATATGGAATTTTTTTCAAGTCGTTTTGTACCTTTCAGATTAAAAGAATGAATAAGAAAAATGCAAACCGATAAGACGCAAAACAAATCCCAGTTTCTTAAAAAAAAAAAATAGGAACGGACGGATATAAATTTATATAAAAAAATATATATAAACAAAATATGAGATTTAAATATCATTCTTTTTATATGACAGTAACAAAGAATAGTGTGAATAGACTTATAAAAGACCGAAAACTTGTTGATTCTCATTCAATATCTCTTGACAGCACAATTAAAGAAGAAGGCGGACTGACAAATCAAGTGAGTAATGAAGAAGCAATGACGATGAATGTTTTTGAAGGAAGCGGGAGAAAACGTATCGTCTTTTTCTTTCCTTTTCTTTTTTTGAGCGCAGTTCGTCAAGCCTGACTTGAGTGCATTTCAATTCTGTGCTTTTTGGCTCGCGTTGAAAAGATGGACAAACAGTGAACATCATCAGGAAACTCTAAGCCATCAGTCATCGTCAGTAAATTTTTTGGCAGCAGAAGATTATTTACAATTTACTTACATTTATTTACTTGGAATCGCTCAAATTTTTATAGCGATGATAAACATGGTTATCCGGCAACGCCCGGAATCAAAACATCCTGAATAGTCATTAAACTAGCGGCAAATTTCGTTACTGCTTTTTGACTTTGGATCAGTTATGTGCCATGCGAGAAACACGCTTAGGCGATCATGTATCTTTCGATATATGACTGACAAGGTAGATTTTTGCCGCAGTAGCTTGCCATTTCTTTCTGCGGTAGACCAGAAAGAAAGATATTTTTTTTCTGCAGTAGCTTGTCATTTCTTTCTGCGATAGACCATTTGCCATCCAAGGCTATAGAACCTGGTCAGTTCTGCTATTTACCCATAGCATGGAGGAGAGAAGAGGATTTATACCTTTCCCAAGGGTATTAGCACGTAAGTGAATGTAATGGGCTCGAATGGAATTCGAACTAGGCTCTCCGATTCCTCAATCCGAGCTTCTATCAATCTGATTTTGGATGCAGAATCTAAAATTAATTTCGTCGATATAATTTATTAGATGTTTTTATATGGTCACTGTTACCGATCATCTCACCTCCTCTGTTACTTAATATTTTTAAAATCATCTTTTGTGGTACCTTCTGTTTGATTCCCTATTCGTTTGGATCTTCCGTTCCGGTTATTGGCATCGGAGTCTGCCAACATATATCTCCTCCAATATCTTAATGGGGGGGATACTAAACTCACTTTCAATATCTCTAACAACCGAGTTAGTAACGTTTAATTACAATGACCGGCGGTAGAATAGTCTCTAAAGATTCTTCATTTGAACAAGGATTTTATAACTGTTAGGGTGACATATCGACATTAGAATGAACTCTTCCTCCTTCATAAATACTAACGTGCGAGACTTCCTAAGCAGGCAGTCGACCCACAGTCTCTGACTGTGTGCGACTTCTGTCGAACGAGGTTTTGCAGAAGGGCAAAGTTTCGTCCGGGGAGGTAGACAGATCCCGAACCCGCTCATGCGGGTTCAAAGGGAATATTTTTTGGTTGAGCCTACTGGCTCGGAGAAACCCACATTAAACTCGGCCTTGTGCCACATACATTCCTCGTGGGGTGACTGTTAAATATCGACAGTCGACCCATAGTCTCTGACTGTGTGCGACTTCTGTCGAACGAGGTTTTGCCGAAGGGCAAAGTTTCGTCCGGGGAGGCAGACAGATCCCGAACCCGCTTATGCGGGTTCTAAGGGAATATTTGGCCGAGCCTACGGGCTCGGGGAAAACCCACGTTAAACTCGGCCTTGTGCCACATATATTCCTTGTTGGAGGAATGTTAATTATCAGCAGTCGACCCACAGTCTATGGCTGTGTGCGACTTCTGTCGAACTCTCTGCTTTGGCAGAGAGGAACCCGGACGAAGCTTTGCCGAAGGGAAAAGGTTCGTCCAGGGATATAAATAGATCCCGAGCCCGCTTATGCGGGTTCTAAGGGAATATTTTTGGCCAAGCCTACGGGCTCGGAGCATCCCACGTTAAACTCAGCCTTGTGCCACATACGTTTCTCGTGCGGAGACGGCAGTCGGGACGGAGTGTAACCTGACTGTTCGGATGGACACCTCTATCTGCTGATTAATAACACTCTTATTTTGTATATATCTTCTGCTATTTCAATACACTTTTTCAACCTACCTTCTTCATACCGTGTCTTTGTTTCTGGCCCCTGACAGGCCACAGCAATAACAATTTCAGTCCAGATCTTAAGAAGAATTCGTATATGCCATAGATTCTGAAAAAAAAGGAAGGAAAAACGATTAATTTCTTGCACTGCCTCAGAAAGTATATGACTCCTCCTACAATGCTTTATCTTTGCAAGTGTCAGACCAAACCAAAAAAATGGAGTACTGCTGCATTATCTCTGCTGAAGCTACACAGTCTTCACTTTCCATCATTAATAATATTCAAAATCAATCACACATTTTCAAGCAGACACAACAACACAAGCCTATCGCTAAATCCATATGTTCTAACTAACTCAATTATTTCAGGCCTTTGCCATTAAAACACGCCATGCTACGTTTCCTGGGTCGGATAACCTGCATTCTAGTCGTATTCAATCTGTTCACGCAGACAGCATATTTCCAAGAACCGCTACTTTATGGGATAGACTTCCCGCATGGATTCTTCAATGAAGAGTACGATAATAACCTCTTCAAATCCAACGTCAATCGTTCTCTATCTCACATATCCTCACAATTTCTTATTTCCTGCTCTTACGTCTAAACCACTCAGCTCATTCAGCTCATTACTTCGGCAAAGTTTCGTCCGGCGAGGTAGACAGATCCCGAACCTGATTATGCGGGTTCAAAGGGAATATGTTTGGCCGAGCCTACAGGTTCGGAGAAACCCGCGTTAAACTCGGCCTTGTGCCACATACATTCCTCGTGGGGGGACTGTCAAATATTAGAAGTCGACCCGCAATCTCTGACAGTGTACGACTTCTGTCGAACTCTCTGCTTTGGCAGATAGGAACCCGGACGAAACTTTGCCCTTTGGCAAAGCTTCGTCCGGCGAGGTAGACAGATCCCGAACCCGATTACGCGGGTTCTAAGGTAATATTTTTGACCGAGCCTACGGGCTCGGAGAAACCCACATTAAACTCGGCCTTGTTCCACAAACATTCCTCGTAGGGGGGGGACTGTTAAATATCCTCAAAATTTCTTAGTTCCTGTTCTTACGTCTAAACCACTCAGCTCATTCAGGAATCGTATATCAAAAGAAGCTATGTAGTTACAATTTATTAATACATCTCTGAACAGCTAAATACGCATCTATCGAATCTTAGACGCTTAGAAAATTAACCTGCTATTAAAAAGATACGGCTGCATTAGCTATATAGTGTTCACAATATAGTGATTGCATGCCTCACCCAACGCCACTTGTGGCTGCCCGATGAATTAATCTGGCAATCGCTCGAAACTTAAATACATTCTGGTAATTATTTTATTCAGATTAAAGAGGTATTAGGCTGTAAGTGGAGCGCCTATAGAATACAAAATGAATTCAGTAAAAGATAGCACAAATGAAATCTCGCCTGGGACAATATCAAACGAGAATACGTTATTTCAAAACAATCTCCTATACGCTCACACATTCAAATATTATATAATCTGCTTATTTGCTTCAAAGACTTTCGGAATAATACATTTATGCAATCACTTTATTTGCTTCAATGAATTTCGAAATCTACATTCATACAGTTTCTTTATTTGCTTCAATTACCTTAGTAATATTATAGTTATACAGCCTCTTTATTTGTTTCAAAGACTTTCGAAATAATAAATTTAGAGTCTTTTATTTGCTTCAATGGCGTTCGTAATGATACATTTATACAGTCCTCTATATGCTTGAATGAACTTCAAAATTTTAAAAATAGCGGCTAACACAAAATTGAAAAGAGCAAATTTCCTCAGCATAACATGAGACTTAATGAATAACATACCTGAGTTACAGAAAACCTAATACTAATTCGTTGTATGTACACGACAGGTGAAATCATCCTTCCTCTATAATTAAGTACATACCATCATCAATTGAGAAAAGAATAAGTATAAATTCCACTAATGAAAAATATTCTATAAACTTAGTAATTTTTACAACCAAGCTCTAGAACATCCTAACATAAATAATATAAAAATTAATAGTACAAACCAGTACAAAAATAGAAAAAAAAATCATTTGGTACACTCTTCCCGTTCAATCAAATGGTTAGTAATAAGCTAGGATAAAAATTCCTAGCTTTAATCGAAAAACATTTTCCTAATAATAGTAAACTTAGCCAAATTTTTAATAAAAAAAATCACCTGAAAATTAAGTTAATGTTGTAATGAAAATTTAGAAAGGATTATAAAAAGCATAATAATAAATTTTGAAAAAATACGCATGCCAAAATGAAAAAAATAAAGACCCTAAATGATAATGAAAAATTATGTAATTGTAGAAACCCTGAAAATCGACCTTTAAATAAAAAATGCTCTATAGGATCCGTAGTATATCAATGCAAAATGTCATTCATTGAGAATCCAAATATTGAAAACATATATATAGGACCGATGAAAAATGAATTTAAAATGAGGTGGAAACAACACTAAAGTTCATTCAATAATATTGGAAACTGAGACCAAACATCCCTATCTAAATATTTTTGGCATTTAAGAGAAAGAAATAAAACACCAACAATAAAATGGAAAGTAATAAATAGAACAAGAACTTGTAGAACCTGAGATGACCCATGCCCTTTATGTCTACATTAACAGCTACACATTATCAAGTTTCTAAAAAATAAAAAAAATATTAAATCAAAGAAATGAAATAATGTTTTTTTGAAGACACCACCAAATATACGCTTTAAAAATTAGTAATTTATAAATGGATAGAAAAAAATTACAATAAAAATTACATCCAAATATATATATATATATATATATATATATAAATATTCCACAATACCTACATAAATAATTATGAAATCTATTAGCAGATTCTATTAATTTCAGACACGTATAAAAAATATAGGATTAAAATTACAACCCAATCATATCTAAGTACCTCTTTGAGAAACCATCAACGAAAAAACAAAAAAAATAAAAAAACACCAAAAAGAAAAAACTATAACTAGAATATCTATCAGGCAGTTTTATAGCCAGACAAAGACTCTCCCAATCCAACCTTACACGACTCCAAACATCTGACATATAATAAACATTCCTACTTTCATCAAAGCAGAGATCCCTTGATGATGAAAGTCAAACCCCAGATTACGCCTCCATTTCCAACCTATAAATGAGTAAAACATTTCTTCCGTTAATTATTCTAAGCATCGCTTGAGAATGAAACTGTACTCTAATTTTTAAGTTTCATTTTGAAAATAAACATTACCTCTTGAGATTCAGTTCCGAAATATAGTGATTTCTATGTCGTGATGTAATCATACTTTTAAAAAAGAATAATTATAATTATAATACTTGTGAGTTGGAGTATTGTCCTGAGACAAGAACTCTTTCGCCAATTGTCCTGGGCATTTCGTCTTGATAGACTTTCGCAACTGCCTAACAGAGAAACCATTATTATACCACGTTCATTGTGTAGAACTAAACTCTTTCATGTGACATGCTAATAGCATTGACTATTTTATGAGGCAATCGCAGCTCAACCATCACCATCTGTGGAATAACGTCAATGTTATCCTCGGCGTTAACAGTCGCAGGACATTCAGACCTTAGGAGATCCTCAATACTCTCTCTTCCTCACCTAAATTCAGCTACCCACTTTTACACTGTTGATAAACATGGGATGTCATAGTCTAATGTAGCAACTAATGAATGTCTTTGGTAGCTAAACCATTTTTTCTGTAGGTACTTAATACTTACCACGACCCTAATTTTGGTCCATTTGCAAAGGAAGTCGCTAACTGTTAATTTGAAGCCTTTTTTTTTGCTTGCCAAAGATCTTATTTTAATTCCATTTTTCTATTCCTATGTACATTTATTTCAATATTTGAATACGTTTTTTTATTGTATTTAAAACCGTACAAAAAAATGGGCCCATCCCATTTTATTTGCAGAATGTGTAGGAACATTGCTTCATATGAAGCTTCTGGGTATCATTCACAAACATTCTTTTCCAAGAACTTATCAAAATCCCCTGCCTTTATCTTGGCAGAAGCATCAACTTTGAAGGTAGATAGAATTCCCCTGTCTTAAATACTAGAACACAGCACCAATATTTTCTTTTTTTATTTTTTTTTTGCTTCAGTCTCTTTCAAATTTGTGCTAGTTGACTATTTCTAATAAACATAAATGTAAAAGCTTACTCCCAATGTAACTTTATATGTATTATAAAAATTATGTTAAAAAAAACTATTCTGATGCCATCACACGTTTTTCTTTATGAAGTTTAGTGATAGATTTTTTTGTATTTTATCGACAGTTTACATTTTTTTTCCTGTCGATTCGTAACAACTGCATTTTCAAATACTAGAATTTCTACTGACGCGTGTTGAAATTAACACAGTATTTAGTATTTTGGAAGTTATCGCTAATATTTTTGTTAAGATTTCTCGCAACGCAATCGATGAAATTAGAATAATCTATTTTGTTTGGAAAAATATTTTGACAGAAAACCTACTTCGCTGTTCAATAATTTCTTCAATTTAATTTATTTTTTTAGGATTCTCTGGTAAATAATATGGTTTAAAGAAATTTCTTTTTGCTTTTTTAACAGTTAAGAATAAATTCTTAGGATTTCTTACTCTTAAGCATGCAACATACAACTAGTCATGCATAAATATTTCTTTGTGGAAAAAAATTCCAACATTTTGAACTATTTCGCCTTGTTATGTGTATATAGTTTTCACAAACGTAGGGCAAACTGGAAACTGGAGAACGAGAGTGTAGCATTATCAGCAGTAATAGTGACTGTTTACAAATTCGTTTGTATATATATATATATATATATATATATATATATGTGTGTGTGTGTGTGTGTGTGTGTGTGTGTTTGTTAGCGGGTACAAAGAAAAATACAAATTTAGTTCAGAAACTGTCTGTTTAATGCACATAATAATCGCCAGGCACAAATTAAAATCTGACAGTTGTAATAAGTCAATGCTGATAATTGTGCCTTTGTGTGTGTATAAAGTGTGTATTTGTCTCTTTGAAGGTATTAATATTTATCACTAAATGTGTTTAAATATATGAATTTTGCGCTATTTACATATACAAATTGTTATATATATATAAACAGTGCATTTGTGTCTTAATATATAAATATCCATCATATTCCATACATATCTATTTATAATTATATTTACATAATTACTGTGATATATATATATATATATATATATATATATATATATATATATATATATATATATATATATATATATAATGTGTGCATTTGTGTCTTTTATAATGTTTTCAATTATCGGTATACATACACATATATATGTATATTTTTCTTTATTCTATAATTGCATATTCATTATATATATATATATATATATATATATATATATATATATATTTCAACGAAGTATGTATTTGTTTCTTTTTACGTATTATTATATTATTATTTATAACTTGCATTGATTTTGTTAATTATATCTGCCATGTTATTTGCATATACACACAGATAGAAATATACATACATATATATATATATATGTATATATATATATATATGTATGTATGTATGTATGTATGTATGTATAATGTAAATGATAAATTAAGTACAATTTAAACTTATTTAGATTTCTTCACGCGGAATTGTACCAAGAATAGTGTTAATTGCTTCTCATATTGAAAGGTAGGAATTAAGTCAACAATGTTGCTCCGTAATTTGCAATCTGCACTTTAACATAAGGTGAAATATAATAATATCTCTTAATTAATAAAAGTCTCACATGGCATCAGCACAATAGAATCAGTTGTTGGCTGTTGTAATCACAGGCCTTTTCATCAGGTTGTCGGAATTAGCCATGGGCTGTTATCTAATGCATCATATAATCTTTTTTTTTCATAGTTATATGCTAACTTAAATGACATTCTATGAGGTCTTTCGTGTTTGTTGCAACATAGCTCCAAGCCGCAGACTGTTAGAAACCATATGATGTTAACTTTATCAAGCATAAAATAAAACCGAACGGAGGTAACAATGGTTTATATGTCTAAATCTCTTGCGGTAAAAGGGCTTTTTAAGATATTCTGTTTTATAGAACGTTACTCATGGCTTGAAATAATATTTTTTGCCTTTCTCTGGAGTGTCTAATTATATTTCATTCATTATAAATTTTGTTGCCTCTTTCATTTTTTTTTTTAATTTTTATTATCTTGCTTTCATATAATCCATGGTATGAAATCCAGAATTCTACCTGTGTATACTCGACTTTAATACGAAGCAGGTCAGCAGGAAGTTTATTTATAAGATTTGCAATATTTCACGAATTGTTGTGCTGAGTGACATTATTTTTGTCTCTCTAAATAATACAATTCTTTCGTCCCGAAAGTATCCACCTGTTTACTATAGACGAAAATATCCTACCTAGGACAACGGCGCTTTTGTCTGCTTCACTATAGTAATTTTTCCATGCGTGACTCGGATGTGGCACAAGGCCGAAAGTATGGGGCACTCAGTGAGGACCGAACTACTCAGTCCTGATCGTTCTAGCGAGACAAGCTTGCTAACCATTACATCGACTCGAGGTGCCCCTTGTCCGCTTCAGTATACACATCCTGGTGTTCGTTTGACTTTTTAAAAACAGTTTGCAGATTCATCATTCGGAATTGTTGTCAAATGCCTGGCCATGTGCACCATAATCTCGTCCACGTCCTTTAACTAACTTTGGAAAAAAAACCATGGAGACGTATCCGAACAACAGGTAAGTTTACAAAACGCAACGTGGTTCTATAAAGAGTTCGAACTTTTAAATATATATATAGAGAATATTCACGAGTTGTTAAGACTTTAGTCTTTCAGACCTTGTTATTGCTAAGGTGACGCTGTACAAAGCATCGCTTTATAGTGTCTCGTTATCGACGTTAACATACTCTACTGTTGAGCATCTGTTTGCTCACTCACAGTGAAATCCTTTCAGATAAAGCTGCCAAGTTATGTCAATACTGCGCAACCAGTTTCCAAGGTATTCGAAATGGCTGGATATTTTCCGGACTGACGGCGTAGTTCACAAACGTGTCCTCTGGTCTTTTATATTTAGAATTATTTCGAACGTTTCGCGCAAGGAGTGTGCAAAAGAGGAAGAAAAAAAAACTTCTGTTAGTATGTGCACCGTTCTAGTTCCACGTGCCATGCCTGATAGATGTTTTGTTATCTCCTGTTAATTCCCCTCTCAAAGTTCTCCACCGCCTTAACCAGGCATTGAACTCGCAGTCTTTGGGTCCTGTCACTGGATCTAACTAACGCCTTTATCCAATGTGCCAGTACCTGGTTAAGGCGGTGTTGAAATTTGAGAGGGGAATTAGCAGGAGATAACTGACATCCATTAGACATGGCACGTGGAACTAGAACAGTCTAGCCCAGTGAGCGAAATAAAGGGTTCAGTTTGACATTCCAACCACCTGAAGAAGGCCGGAGCGTACAACGGCCAAAACGTTGTGATAAACATGGCGAAAAAGATGAGGACAATAGTCCGAATAATGTAAATAGTCGACATAATACCTCATCTCAGAAATATAGATAGATACTTGAAGTGATGTATATTTTATTTTTTGACAGTGTATAAATTTTACTGCAGACAATACGTGATAGTCGTAATCCCAACAGATACGAAAATAAAAAGACACCATTTTTTTTTATTTGCTTGATAAGAGAGGAACTTGCTGAATCTGTGGATATTACACTGGCGTTGAAAGCTAAGATTATCCTTTATCGCTTGCCTCTGCCATTTTCACAGCATTTTCCTGTGTTTTCTCGTTCTCTCCCTTATCCCTTTCAATCTACATTTCCTCTCTATATAAACACTGATTATGTTCAGATTTGAAAAAGGAATTTTTTTTCTGCTGAAAGATCATTTTTATCATTCGTTCGTTTTATCTTTGTAAAATAATGTATCACAATTTGCCGCCTTTCCATCCCACCAGCCTCTCAATCCTTATATTCACTCCCAAAGCATATCTCTCATTGTCATTGTTATTTATCCCCCCGACTTTTTTCTCTTCATATATATATATATATATATATATATATATATATATATATATATATATATATGTGTGTGTGTGTGTATCTACATTATGAAAATCCGACAATTATTTTAATATATTTTTTGTTTATACGTTATTTTTATAGACACAGATATTTAAATAAATGCTTCGTTTATAAAAAAAAACAGTATTATCAACATATAACGGTCTGAATGTCCGAGAAATCTAAAAAAAATGTATACCCCAACAGGAATAGAACCTGTATCCTACACGAAATCGCCATATAGACTTACGTGCTATGCCATTTCGCTACAGCGGAAGAGTCTGGTTAGCGAAGTTAAATTACTCTTTTTAACCAGACGCTTTTCTTTATCTTTTTTTTTATTGGATCTTATAATACAACTGGTGTTTTCCCTATGAAAATACATACATTTGGAAATATTTCTGCGGAAAAAGTGTGTTAATAAGTAAATAATTTGAAAGAAATGGTATTTTTATCTGTAATTACATATGCTTTTATAATACACCGTTATAAACATAGGAAATACAATATGTCTGTGGGTGGGGGTAGCCGAGTTGTTAAAATGTTCGCTTTCTGACCATGACACCCGGGTTCGAATCTCACCACGGTTGATTTGTCAGGAAGTAGACTACCTGATGCTATCGGTCTAGAGGGGGCGACCCAAGCGTGGGGCACTCTTGAAAAGTGTCTGAAAACCATACCACGGGTTGACCCAAATCTTATGTGTGAAATTTTTGCAGGCCGTCAATAGCCGTGCTAGCACGAAGTCATGTCATCGTGACCGAGTATGCTGGCCTTGTTCAGATCACGCTAGCTAACACGGTATCTCCCATAAACTGCAACTAAGGTTTGCTCAGCATAGTTGCAATGTAAACCGCAGTTCAGTTTCTGTGGATTTTTGAGCAAAAACAAATGTGCCTGAGCGAGCGTCTGGAATAGGGATTGGCTCGCTGCACTACTAAACGGGTATCCTCGAATACAAGTGGCCAGCTATTATATATATATATATATATATATATATATATATATATATATCATTAATGGAAATCTTATAAGTATAAGAAACTATACTCGCTCGGAAAACCTTCGTTGTATTGATTTGCTTAACTAACTTTGGAAAAAACACCATGGAGACGTATCCGAACAACAGGGAAGTTTACAAAACGCTACGTGGTTCTATAAAGAGTTCGAACTTTTAAATATATATATAGAGAATATTCACGAGTTGTTAAGACTTTAGTCTTTCAGAACTTGTTACTGCTAAGGTGACGCTGTACAAAGCATCGCTTTATAGTGTCTGATTATCGACTTTAACATACTCTTCTGTTGAGCATCTGTTTGCTCACTCACAATGAAATCCTTTCAGATAAAGCTGCCAAGTTATGTAAATACTGCGCAACCAGTTTCCAAGGTATTCGAAATGGCTGGATATTTTCCGGACTGACGGCGTAGTTCACAAACGTGTCCGCGGGTCTATTATATTTAGAATTATTTCGAACGTTTCGCGCAAGGAGTGTGCAAAAGAGGAAGAAAAAAAAACTTCTGTTTGTATGTGCACCGTTCTAGTTCCACGTGCCATGTCTGATGGATGTTTGTTATCTCCTGTTAATTCCCCTCTCAAAGTTCTCCACCGCCTTAACCAGGCATTGAACTCGCAGTCTTTGGGTCCTGTCACTGGATCTAACTAACGCCTTTATCCAATGTGCCAATACCTGGTTAAGGCGGCGTTGAAATTTGAGAGGGGAATTAGCAGGAGATAACTGACATCCATTAGACATGGCACGTGGAACTAGAGCAGTCTAGCCCAGTGAGCGAAATAAAGGGTTCAGTTTGACATTCCAACCATCTGAAGAAGGCCGGAGCGTACAACGGCCAAAACGTTGTGATAAACATGGCGAAAAAGATGAGGACAATAGTCCGAATAATGTAAATAGTGGACATTTAGCCAATACCAAAAAAAAAAGGTATAAAAAAGAAAGAACCAAGAACATGTACGTTAAACAAAATTAACCGTCCAGCACACGACTTGGAGGCCCAAAGAAAATAAATCCGATGCGAGTACCGAAAACAACTAAATAAAGTGCTCAATACGGTAAGTAGAGCAGACCTAGTTAAACCTAGAGAGCCAGACAAACCTACCATGGTTTCACCTAAGCGGATCGTCAGGGAATGCATTCTACAGAAATCGAATATCACGAAATTGGAGAGGCTGGCAAACAAAACCGTGCAGAGAAATGATATCATTATTATACAAAGGCAACGATGATGTAATGATGGACAAATTAGAATATATAGAAAGCTCGAAGAATTCATTAGAACTGGCAGCTAATATAAAGTAAAGAAAGATCCAACAATGCATTCCCTGACGATCCTCTTAGGTGAAACCTCGGTAGATTTGTCTGGCTCTCTAGGTTTAACTATATATATATATATATATATATATATATATATATATATATATATATATATATATATATGTATGTATACAGATGGTACAATTAGTAATTGCAATTTTATTTTTTTAAATTCGCGCATGTCCGTTGTTTGTTTTTCATTTTGTCGATTGTTTTGTTTAGTAGGATCCGTTGCGCACCGTCTGTGAGAAAAAGGAATCTATTTTTACTAATGATCCCCAGATCTATATATAAAGTCGTAGGCCCTGCATTCTATCGTTGCCAACAAGTCAAGCAAATATCTGAATTCAAAACTGTAGAGAATGGACGGAACCATTCCAATATCTGAAGAATCGAAGCCGTTCCCAGGAATTAATGAAAAGCAGTTAGGTAGAATAAAGAACTCCTCAGTAAGGAAAAGACATTGCATCAAAACCTAATGATACCAATAAGTCTTCCTTTTTTTACTTCTTTTTTTATTCCTTCTTTCTTTTTATCTATATCACTTTTACTATTTATTCATATCTACCTCGGATTATATCTATCACTTTAATATCTGTTTATATTTCTGAGATGAGGTATTTTGCTTAGTTATATTAGTTACAGCGTTCGGAGAGATGTCCTCATCTTTATTGTCATATTCCCGACGTTTCGGCCACTTTACCCTGTGGTTTTCTTCAGGTGATTGCAATTTCGAAATGAGCTCTTTATTTAGTCAGCTAGTGTAGATTGTTCTAGTTCTACGTATAATGCCTCTTCTGGATGTCTCAGTTATCTCCCTTTTTTTTGTTAACCAAGACGACCCGTCAATTCAAGGAGAGCCCGTGTGGTCGCAGAAAAAGCTGGAGTACGCCCTTGTCAGAGAAAGAATCCACCACAACCGTTGGATGAAACAGAAGCTCGAGAAGCTCGAGGCCTTCTTCAACAGAATTACCAGCGAAGAAGACCGAAAGAAGATCCTTCACGTCCTTGATAAATACTTCGGGCACGAATTCAATGAAGTCAAGGTCCGCCAAGTAGAAAATTTAAACAGATTGAAAGATCAGAATGTGATGCACGAGGTCCATCACCAAACAGTGAAGGCAGTAATCAACATCAGAAGGAGTCATTACTAAACAAGGGTTTCAACTTTGCCATAACCATCAGGCGGATATTATAGTTGGACATCATTGCTCAAATCGAGGAAATAGACTTGAACATCCTTCAAGCTCGGGCGGATGAGCTAAGATGGAATGTGAGAGAGATACTGGAGAAAGCCAAACCGCACAAATCAAACATCCCGAAAGTGGAGAGGCTGGCAATCAAAACCGTACATCATCATCATACAAATCAGACAAATCAGAACATACAGAAAGCTGGAAGAATTCATTAGAACTGGCAGCCACTATTAAGTAAAGGAAGATCCAACAATGAAAACAGAATGAAAACTGTCGTAGATCCTAATCTATACATACAAGTAATTGTGGTAGCGTTACACTAAGCTGCCTCACATATACGGTCTCTCAAAAATTCACAAAGACAGTATTCCGCTCAGTTGCGATTCTTAGTTGCCAAGGTTTTGTGTGCCACACTTTGAATCGCTTCCTTGTAGGATGTAAGTGACCCATTAATAGGAAAGTCACTTTCATATGTCCAAAACTCCGCCCACTTCGTGGAAATAATAAAAAGATGCTGCCATTTAATCCAACCAGATAATGAATCCGGAGATGCTGAGTTTGTTCACCAAGGTATCCACGGAGTAAGCACTATCGGTAGGATAGAAGGAAACAGTATATCAATAGATCTATTTATTTATTTATTTATCAATTTCAAATCTATTGATCTATTTATCTAACTTTTTGTTCATATCTATCTATCTATCTATCTATCTATCTATCTATCTGTTCATATTTACCTACCTATCTCAGTTGTTGATATCAATCTGATCATATCTCTTTCTCTATGATTGTTCATATCCTTCTGCTTATATTAATCTATCTATCTATCTATCTATCTATCTATCTATCTATTTATCTATCTATCTATCTATCTATCTATCTATCTATTCTCATATCTATCGATGTCTATCTATCTATCTGATCATATCTATCTCTCTATGATTGTTCATATCCTTCTGTTTATATTAATCTATCTATCTATCTATCTATCTATGATTTTTCATATTCTGCTTATATTAATCTGTTCATGTTTATCTATCTATCTAGCTATCTAGCTATCTATCTATCTAGCTACTATTCACATAACTATCGATGTCTTCCCATCTATCTATCTATCTATCTATCTATCTATCTATCTATCTATGATTGTTCATATCATTCTGCTTATATTAATCTGTTCATGTTTATCTATCTATCTATCTAGCTAGCTACTATTCACATAACAATCGATGTCTTCCTATCTATCTATCTATCTATCTATCTATCTATCTATCTATTCTCATATCTATCGATGTCTGTCTATCTATCTATCTATCTATCTATCTATCTATCTATCTATTTATCTATCTATCTATTTATCTATCTATCTGATCATATCTATCTCTCTATGATTGTTCATATCATTCTGCTTATATCTATCTATCTATCTATCTATCTATCTATGATTGTTCATATCATTCCGCTTATATTAATCTGTTCATGTTTGTCTGTATATCTATCTATCTTTGTTCATATGTATCAATATGTCTGTGATTGTTCGTCTCATTCTATTTAGTAACCGATCAGCAGTAATAAAAAAAGGCGAAAAACGCTGGTAATTGTAGCACCGGATAATAAGCTTCTAATTCGACATACTGGAATTAAAATATTTTTTCCTTGCTGTTCAGCAAGAATTTTAACCTGATCGCCGTACGTTTATTTGCGCTCCCAAGTACTGAAAAGCATGTCTGCATTAAATTTCAAATCAACCTATTAACCAGTTTTGCTGACTGGTTACACAATATTTTTATACAGAAGCCTGGCTTCAGAACACATACAAGCAAAGGAGTTTTTTTTTTTTTATTCGATACATTTAACATGACCTGAGCTGAAGTAGAGAATATCATATATACTCAGTGTGAGATGATCGCGTGTTTAAGTCAAGATTTCAGTTTTGGTCGCCAAATAATTTATATGTGTCATGTATAAATCGATACCAATACTTCCTAACCTTTTCCATCGTAAATAGATTCTGATCAAAATCATTACTCGTGCATAGACCGACCACCAAAGTTTTCCGCAACAGGTTGGATTTAAAATGGCCATTGTAATTAACAGTATGTATAATTTAGCTTTAACCTGGACGTAAGCCTCGAGAAGGACCACCAATCTGTGGTTGACTGAGGCAGGAAATGGTTTGTAAACTTTAATGCCCCTAAAATGAAACTGCACTTATAAACGCACCATATAGACACTCCCTATCTCCCATCAGGATAGCTGATACCCAACTCCACAAGAGCGCCTCCCTCACCTGCTTGGTGTCACGCTTTCCACTGACCAGAAGTGGAATAACTACACTGAATAAATAGCTTCATCTACCGCAAGGAAAGTTGGATCTCTGTGTCGCGCCAGAAGGTTTCTCGCCTGAGTTCATCATTCAAATCTACAAATCAACCATTCGCCCTTGCCTGGAATACTGCTGCCATATATGGTCTGGTGCTCCCGCTGTTCATCTCGAGGTCCTCGACAAAATGCAAAGACGGATATGCAATGTGGTTGGTCCTGATCTGGCATCCCGATACTGCATTCGTTATCTTACAGAAGTGCCATGACTTCCCTCGGTCTTTTCTACAAGTACTTTCATGGCAACTGCTCCGACGAGCCACTTTCGCTGCCTCCCAAACTGCATGAATTTAAGCGTGCTACTTGTTTGGCATCTCGGTCCCACCCTTTCACTGTCGAAACGGTTAAATGTAGCCGCCTCTTCTACTCCAACAGCTTCTTATCCCGCACCTCCCGTCAGTGGAACTCCTTTCCTATCACTTTCTTCCCTGATATGTATTCAAATGTAATGTCAATCGACTTCCTCTGATGTCTTGAACTTGATCGCTGTTCTTTTGTTTATCCTTTTCCAAAACACGCCCTTTACTCTTACTCTCACTCACTGTAACCCCTTACGCGCTAACCCCTTTGCTTAAAAAATGGTTGTATGTATGTTAAATCGGTAGACACCTCGACTAGACATGCTTATGAAATACTGAGATGATTAGATCTTCTTGTTCTTTATCAATGAGATTTTTCACCTGACTTCTTAAAAACGTGTACTACTGAAGAGGATTTCCAACAATAAGAAGCAAGGCATTTGTTTTAAAGTGTAGAGAGAACAGGAGACAGTCCAAGGGCGCGCTTATCTGAGACAATTTCAGAGGTACTATCGGACCTCAAGGCGGCAGGTGACACAAGGCCGTTTTACGTAGGGCGCTCCAGCCCCTAGTCTCGGGCAAAAATTGCCTGTAGACCCCCACGAGGGCAGGTAGTTGTCTACCTCCCCAGATGAGACTCTGCCCTTCGGCATAGCCTCGTCTGGGTTCCTCTACGCCCGGAGGCAATCAACAAGCAATGTTAACTGTAATCGTTGTAACTGCAAAAGAGCACGATAAGGCAATTCCCTCCGACAAAAATTTGGAAACGGCATGCTCCACTGCTTGGCATCCGCGCTGGAAGCTCCAATACAAACATTTCAGAGTGTTTAGTTATCAGTTATGAGGACTTGGAAAGTGTTGGATGAGTCTAATGGTGATTACAAAGGTACGGCATCTCGGAAAACTCACTCTAATCGTGTTGATAAGAAAATAACTCCCGAAATTTTTGGTGACTGTCTCAGAATCAACAAGGAGGCTTACATCAAGTTCATTGAAGAGGTAGTGCTGCCCTGAGTCAAGAGCGTGGCTCCAAGAAAACCCTGTGTCTAGCAACAGGACTCTGAACCATGTCACACAAAGAGGGGAACCCAGTTATATCAGTCAGAAAATTTCTGGGACCACATCATTCTTTACATCTGGCTAACTCCCCACACAGCAACCACCTTGATTATTATGTGTGGACCGCCGTTAAGCGAGAAACCAACAAATCTTCTTTTAACATCAAAGATGAACTTAAGAGGATTATGGCAGCATTTAACACCTTAAACAAAGAGACTGCTCCAGAAGAATTTCCGAAGTCCTCTGGGGGCCGTGGTTGAATCCAATGGTTATTTTATTGCATAAAGTTACACTTTTGTATTTCAAGATATTTTTTGTGTAATTTTGCTAAATATATCTGTTAAAATGAAATTTTTTGTGTAATTTAGGCGACACTTTATCGTTCGTGACCTGTATATAGATATATAATGACAAAGATCGTTTACGCTTAAAAAACGTCAATCAATATATTACTGTAGAATAACGCTTTTCAGCTAAGTATATTTTTATGACTGAAATACAAAATATTAAGAGATAGAGCGTTAATATCAATAAATAAATAGTTCAACGACCTGTATCCAGAATCAAAGACAATTGATTTATCTTGAACTTAATATGCGAATGTACTTCTAGGAAACTAGTAGTCGGAAGATGTATTTGAACGTTTTTATTCATTACGCCCACACTTTATATATATATATATATATATATATATGTGTGTGTGTGTGTGTGTGTGTGTGTGTGTTTGTATGTGTGTGCACGCGTGTGTGTGTGTGTGTGTGAGTATTTAGGTGGCGATGATTCTTTCAAAATTAGTAAATAATTATATAGGCTACACTACGACATGTTTGACACGCAGACTCACTCTACACCTTTCTGGCAATAGCTCTATTAGATCTCATTTAAATATTCATGGAGACTTGCCGGACACTATTCGTAACATACTTGTTGACAACACAAATATAATATCATCATCTACATGCCAAATAAAAGGCTAAAAATACTGGCAGAATTTTGAATAAAAACAAACAAAAAAACAATTAATAATATTAATTATGAACATGGACACAATATCTTGACCGTGTTTTGGAAAACGAAAACATTATAAAAATACATACAGACATACATACATTCGGACACTTTTTATATAATTTATCATCCGAAAAGAAAAAAAGGTATTAGATTACATGAGAAATTGTATAAAAATGTAAATCAAAGCCTCTAGTCTATCGTATTTAATGAAATGTGTGTGTGTTTATATATATATATATATATATATATATATATATATATATATATATATATAAATATATATAAAGAAATATAGTATATTAAAAATTAAAAGTGAAAATATTTCAAATCGTAGTTAAATAAAACGTATTCTAACGTAAACATCCCTCAAAAATCTTTAAATATACAAATAGGAAAAAAAATACCGTAAGAATTTTTGCCGTTAACAATAAAATTTTTAAAAAATCCAGACGACATGCATTTAACGGATGTTAGATTTCATTGAAAAATACATCCCTACCCACTACCAAACTGTAACTAATAACTGATACACCAAAATACTGATATAATGAACACGCAGACACCCGTGGAAGTAGATTTATTTGCAAACTTGGAAACGTGAATTATGATTTATCTGTGTCTTTAAAACCCAGTAATTTTAAAAGTTACTCCAAAATTCGCTTGAGGATGAAATGGAACTAATGTCTTTAATTTAATTACAAAATTAAATTCAGAGCTTTTAGCTTCCATTTTTGAAACATGGTTATGACTGTCTAGCGAAAATAACCATACTTTAAATCAATTAATTTATAATATATATATATATATATATATATATATATATATATATATATATATATATGTATAATATTTGCGGTTTCTTTCTTATCTTTAAAATATGCACTTGTCTCTCATTGGAACAACTATAACCTCACTGTTATATATATATATATATATATATATATATATATATATATATATATATATATATATATTAAAGAGAATTAAGAAGCCACAAATATTTTTTATCATAATGTAGATTTTTTAAATATATATTGTACTTTATTTTCCATATTTTTTTATACACGCGTTTAGGGTCCTGCGACCTTCATCAGGCAACGAGTTGTTATTTCCATAAATTATTAAAAGGAATTATTTTTTTCTAATGTTTTTCGATATTTAACTATTGTCCTTTGTGTATAGTGGCAATCCCAATTTTTACTCGTACTTGTGAAGAAAATATTTTTCTGCTTAAGGGGTAATATAACAATTGGTGAGAGAAAGAGCAAAGGAAAGAGGACTTTGTTCATATGACACCTGTATCTTTTATGCTGGAGAATTATGATCCAAGATGAGCTAGGAAGATTATATTTTCTTTTTCCTCATACTCTTCTTTCTCCCTAGTCATGACTATTTATAGATAGATTGTCATCAACCAATACGCTGTAGGTATTGGCTTATGATACCTATTATGGTTGAAACTACGGTTGCATGCTTTGAGCCTCTTAGTTCTTAAGGACATATATATATATATATATATATATATATATATATATATATATATATATATATATATATATGATTTTGTAAAGATTTGAGTGAGTCAGACAGCGGGATTAATAAATAAAAAATTCATTAATTCTTTATATATTCTTTATATACATATATATATATATATATATATATATATATATATATATATATATATATATATATATATATATATTATTCGAACCATTGTCCTCATCTTTGTCGCTATATTTATCACAACGTTTCGGACGTTTTACGCTCCGGCCTTCTTCAGGTGGTTGGAATGTCGAACCGAATTTTTTTTTTTTCAGTTTCTGGTAAGATTTTTCAATTTGTCTCCATGTTTTTGGTATATTGGGTCCGTACCGATCGTTCAATATCTGTCTAGACACACACACACACACACACACACACACACACACACACACACATATATATATATATATATATATATATATATATATATATATATATATATATAATTATTTATTTAAAAATTATAACATAAATATGTTTTGTAGTGATTTTATAACACATTTATGCTATAATTTTTAAATAAATAATTATATCTGTTCTATTTTGTATTGAGCACTCCTTTAAGAATTTTAATCGTTGGTTATTGGAATTTATTCCGTATACACCAATCGTATACTTGGGTATATATATATATATATATATATATATATATATATATATATATATATATATATATATATATATATATATATATATGTGTGTGTATATTGTAGATATGAAAATAGATAGATCCGAAAAAGTAAACTTGGCAGCAACTCTCGAAAATGACCTGCAACCGGTGATTAACTATTGTAAGGAATGGTTTTTAAATTTTAACGACTCTCAGAGAAAACTGCTATCATTTGATCCCCATAGATAAACCTTTCCATCTTCCATCAGCTTAGCTGATGCTAATCTCCAAGGGAATAACTCCTTGCAATTTCTTGGGATCACCTTTATACACTGAGATGAAGTGGAGTGATTATAACGAAACAATTGCTATTTCGGCTACTAGAAATGTTGGTTCATTGTGTCATAACAGAGTCCTGTTTTGTTTTTTTTTCTCAACAGAATATATCTTGCACATTTATGTTTCTACCATTTTCCCATGTTTTCAATATTGCTATCATATTTGGTCTGATACTTATAATATAATCCTCGACATTTATGACAAAATCCAAAGAAGAAGCTGTAATATAAGAAACCCTGACCTGACCTTTTTCCTCCAGGCCATGAATTAGATTCCCCTGGCTTTCCTATAAATATACTCTTGTCATTTGTTCTGATGAGCTTTCATCCTGGGGCTTCGTCCTCATCAATGTGAGCGTACTACTAGACTGGTTATTAGGTCTCACCGTTTTACGGTTGATCTAGCTAGATGTAACGTAATATTTTCTTTTCTCGCACCTTCTCGCCTGTGGAACCGACCTGCTTTTTCTTGCGTCCTTGCAACCTGTGATCTTCAAATGATAAATTCTTCTGTCTTCCTAAGAACACGCTTCCAATTCTGTTTCTCTGTCTTCTTTTATCTTGTTCTTTTATTGGGCCTTTTCCTCATTGACGTCTCCCCATTCTCTTTCGCTCCCAGTAACCCTTTGCATCCTCGTGGCCTTATCGCCTTGCTTGAGATGAAACGACTGAAAAAAAAAAGTTATGAGCAAAATCGTTTTGAGAAATATAAAGAAATTAGCAAAGATATATATATATATATATATATATATATATATATATTTAAGAGATTTTTTTGTTTCTACATTTTTTATAGATACAAATATTTAAGTAAATGCTCTGTTTATAATAAACAGTATTAAACAAAATTTACCAGCTTGATTGTCCGAGAAATTTCCACAGAAAATATTTGTCCTCCGAATGAACATGCAGAGAGAAAGCAATCCATTATATCACAACACATATTAGTTGACTTACCCTTCTCGTTAATGTTAACGTATGTATCATGAAAAGAAATGGATGGCAGTCAAGGCTGGCAATGTGAGTAACAGCTTTTGTATACTGTTTATTCACGTACGTTGCTCAATCATCGTCTCTCGTCATTGTCAAACTTTTTTGCATTTTACACATGTTTTTTTTTTCTAGATATCTCACGCTGTGACATAGCCAGGGAGATTTGAGTTCACAACTTTAGTAAAGAAATTAGTGAGAAGTCTTCTTGGAAATTCCAATGCCATTTGTCGAACCCGTTTTCAAATCCAGTAAAAATAAGGTTTAATTATTTTTTTATACAAGTATCTCAAGAAAGATGATTTTTATTCCGCATGATAACACACTTACTCCTTGAATTTAAAATGTTGACTGCCAAATCAAGATCACTATAAGGTTATGTCGGCGTCCACGACATTTTTTTAATTAAAAAAAAAAAATATATATATATATATATATATATATATATATATATATATTGTAAAAGAATATGTTAGGTAACAAGGATTCTTTTTTCAGTTGTAATATTTTTGGCGAATATAACCCCTAAAAATATTTTTCTGACCTCGGAAGGCATGTCATGAAATAGTTATCATGGCTATTTTCTTGGTTACATAATATTCTGTTTTAGATTTTCCAAATGGTATATGTATATGATGTGGGCCCAAAGTCGGGACCACGGAAGGAAAACGCAGAACACGGACGAGGGGAGAATAATTTTATGCACGAGTTCAACTCAGTTACATAAAAAAAATTTCAGATAGTTTTTTTCGAAAACTTGTCGTAAATGGTACTTCGGTTCTTATGTTGTCATTTTGTTTTACGAACAAACTGTTTTGTTTTTGTTTGTTTTTTTTTATGTGTGTGGGTGTGTAAAAAATCGTTCTCGTAATGTTATTTGGACAGACTTTAATATTCCGTAGATGTCGAATCGCTAGTTCGTCACTGCTGTTTGGTATCGGAATATTTTTTTTTATATGTAGACGCTGGGTGTTGCGTTTAAATCGCTAATGTAGTAATAACAACTTAATTTCTCGTTCAACACTGCTGTGGGAATGCGTAGAGTTCCTGTGTATTTTTCGAGTACTCTGTCGCTATTGATATGGTGAGAACGAAATTCTCGAATCTTTCTGTCGCCACTGATGAGGGACTGGCAAGATATTACGGTCTTCGACGTGAATGCGTTTCTCGAATTATTCGTCGACACAGATGTGGGACTGGTAAGGTATTGAGGTTTCGGCGTGAGTGAGTTTCTCGAATTCTCCGTCGCCACTTATGTGGGCCCAAAGTCGGGACCACAGAAGGAAAACACGGAACACGTATTAGAGGTAAAAAAAGATATATTAAACAAAAAGGTTACAAAGATAGTGTAAGTGTAAGCGGAGCTTACTATGTGCTAGTGTCCAATATTGGTAGTCGTACGCGGCTGATACTAAGGTATTAGAATACTCTCTCTCTTCTCATCTTTTTCTTATCTCCTAGAGTGTTATGTCGCATACTTTATATAGTCCTGGAAGAGTCCATGTTGTAGGTATGTTACGGTCTCATAATAGTATATAATATATTTTATTTTCTAGGATTTATATGTTTCATAACCAAGGCCGGTGCGTACTACCTCTGAATCCCCTGAGCGGGAGTGGGAAACCTGATTGTGGGCTCTCAGCAGTGCTTTGTGACCCTCGCTATCTTACCAGAACTTGCATTTTTCTACCAAACTAATGGTGAATGTGTTAAACTATTTTTAACAAGAAAAAGATAAGTAAAAATTGCTGCAACTCATTGTTGACTTATTTAAGATGGAATGATCTATTATGACATGTCCCTAATATATATTTAGAGACATTGGATTTATTTTCAATTTTCCTAGTTGAATTGTTCAAATATTAGGTTGGTGCAAAAATAATGACGGAATAATGTCGTTTTTTGACGTATTTTTAACGTCAAAAAACGACATTATTACGTCATTATTTTTGCACCAACCTAATATATTTTATATGATCAATTACTGTACATAATTAAGTCACAATAAAGTTTGTATTTCATAGGAATATTACCTTATGAAAATTGAGATGTAATAGAGTGTAGGACAGTATCATAGGGGGCACGGAATTCTTGCACCGGCCCTGTTCATGGCAAATAAAGTAAACATTATTACCGTCTATAAATGTACTTTATATTTTTTATAAGTACGGCTACGTCACCATATACTGAGGACAAAATTAATTCTTCAAACAATCTTAAAACCCACCCTATCAGGTGGCAAATAAGCTAGCTCTTGCAGAGAGTTCTTGCTTGGAAATTCAGCGCTTGTTCAGGAGTTTTAGAGTTCCTTATCTTTGCATATTCTCAGCATTGGAAGCTCTTCTGTCTGTAATTTGATCTGGGTTCTTATTTGCACTGGACTTTCTTTTCCTCCCTGTAACCTAGGCTCTTTTGATTACAATCTGGTCCTCTGTCGGCGGATATTTTTTTTTCTTTTTGCGAGGCTTACTGCTGCTTTATGCGATAGACAACAAACTACAGAAGACGTCAAAATTGATCGCTGCATTTAAGTACTGCATCAATATTTAAGCTTACCTTTTAAAACTTCAACGATAATTCTTTTGCCGACTCTTAATTTAAAAACAAGCTGAATGTACATATGTCCTTACTTTCCGTTCAAAAAAATTATTTTTATTTTCATGTGTGACTTTCGCTGAATTTCGATTATTCCCAAATTTATTTTCAAGTTATCAAAATTGTCGGACAACAAAAATTCGTCGCAAAATACACTTAGAAATCACCGAAAACAATCGGCCGGGAATGTTTTTAATTTGCTCACGGAGACGGCCTGATTTCAAAATGGTATTATATGTTGGGCTACGGCTTCTGTTAGTAAAATTGAAAACACGGAAAATTTTATTTTGAAAAACCGTAATTTCATATCAGTAATTTTTTTTCATTTGAACATGAGCTATTGAAAGTTTTGTTCGTTTAATTGTTTTTATCAGTAGAAGCCAAGATGGCGGAATCCGTAAACAATAGCAGTAATGAAAACTTGTGAATCTAAAAGTTCAAGACTGCGGGTCCAGATCCAGCCTGCAATGTTTTTAATTTGTTCGCGGGGCCGGCCTGATTCGAAAATGATATGATAGGCTGGGTTACGGCCTCTAAGTTAAAAAGTGTAATACACTGACATTCGCATTTATTTATATAGATATACTAATGGAACTAATACATTCTTTCTTTGATCTTCATTTTATACTTACGGTATACTTATAAAGCATTCAATTAAAAATTAAGAGAAGCCGAGTGCCATAAACTTTTTCCAAATATTGTATAGGAAGCCGCAGATATTACTTTATATAGAAAAATGAACAGAATATGGCAGCATTTGACAAAGTAACTTAAAATGAAAATATAACCGTCACCAGTATCTGGAGACACGACGCCAAATAAATGACATGTCGCTAGTATCTGGTGACAATGACAGTCAATGTTTAAATGAAGAATTCGACTTAAACTTTATGGAATCTCTGAATTTTCACATCTTGTCACCTGAAGAATTTTTCATATCAGAAACATCGCAAAAAGAAAAGAAATATATAAATAATAAATAAAAAGAGAAAATGACCTTACCTTCATGGGAAAACCCTGGTCCTTTTCCACATGATTAAAAAGTTTAAAAAAAAATTATACCCCCTCCCCCAAAAAAGTTATCGTGTGCGCGGAGCGTGGTAACAGTCGGAGTAGAATCTATATAGCAACCTGTAGTCGTGACGGATGTGGGGTTTGGCGTTGCGAAAAGCCGGAAGGGTCGTGTTTGCAGTTGTTGCTGCCTGGGATTTGATAATCTTAACAAAATAAACAAAAAACAACAAACTATTTTTTCAATCATCCTCTACTCTTAAATTTTTTTTAAAGATACACCTCGAATGTCAAATCTCGTACTCACTGCCAACATTCAGGAATTATAACCAATGCTGTCTATTCTGACACCTGGTTATTAGATGTTTGTTTTTTTTTTTAAAAAAATATTCCTTCTTTCTTCTTATGAAGTAAAAAAAAAATGCTGTCCGGTAGAATTCTTAGTCACAACTATGATAAACATTTTTTTTCTTTCGTGTTTACTTTGGTAAACGTGTCCACCAGTGAAGGATGTTCTTTAAATCTTTCTTTCACCTTTTAAAAGATTTTTTTTTCAGATCTGGGCAGGTTTTTGACGTAAAATTTATGTAAGCTGTCTTTTCTGTTGCTTGGGAAGTGAAAGGTGCAAAGAGATATAATAATTGCGACATATCGTCTCTTTACACTCTTGTATTCACGATAATTTCATATAAATTCATATATATATATATATACATATATGCATACATACATATATATATATATATATATATATATATATATATATGTGTGTGTGTGTGTGTGTGTGTGTGTATGCTTATACATTTATATATATATATATATATATATATATGATTGTGCATTTAGGCAGCAATTCCTCTCTTATACAAGTTTCATTAAAAACGACGGACAATATACGGCGAAAAAACTTTTTACAATAGTATCTATGGAGCATCTTAAAAGCCACCCTATCAGGGGCCATTTAATCTAGCACCTGAGGAGGTAGAGTGGAGTAGTTGCTGTAAGCAACAATAAACTGCAGAAGAACTCAAAATTGATCGCCGCATTTAAGTATTGCATTAATATTTAAGCTTACCTTTTAAAAGTTCAACGATAATTCTTCTGTCACCACTTAATTTAAAGAGAATTTGATGTACGTGGGTCCTTACATTCCGTAAAAAACAATTATCTTTATTTCATGGGTGACTTTCAATTAATTATCGATTATTTCCCAATTTATTTCCTAGTTATAAAAATTTTTATTGTATAAAAAAAAATGCCTCAAAAAAAATCACTAAAATAAAAAATTCACTGAAAACAATCGCAATAATGAACACTTGGGAATCCAAAATTTTAGGAGTATTGGTTCAGATCCGGCCCGAAATGTTTTTGAATTGCTCACAGAGTTGGCTTGATTCCAAAATGGCATGATATGTTGGGCTACGGCCTCTAGGAATAAAGTCGAAAAAGTGTGGCCTAGTGACACACTAACATTCACATTTATTTAAATGTGATTAGCTATTGAAAATAGTGTCCCCTTGATTGAAAATGTATGACTGTGACACACTGACATTGGCATTTATCATATAGTTTTACATGTCCATTAAAAACTGTCTTCCTGATTAATCCAAATTCAGGAATAATTATATTGAACATGTAACTACATGCCTATCAAGAGGATTCACTTTACATTTCTCTGAACATAGCTCAATTAAGACCCATTTAAACACACTCAAAACCTACCAAGCTCCGTCTCTAACAGACTCGTAGAAAATACGATTATAATAACCTAATCCACGTGTTAAGAAAAAAAGGTTAAAGATAATGGAATCATTGATAATAAAAGTGAAAAAAACTAATACGCTATATCAACTATGAACACACGGCCGGAAAGAAGAACATTTGCGTCATTAAAAATAAACATATATGAAAATCTACATATTCAGTTAAAAATAAAAATAAAATATTTGATAATGGCTAATCCAAACAGCGCTCGTATATATCAGGTCATCCCCTTAAGTTCTGTCTGAATTTTGAATAAAGAAAACAAGTGACCAAATGTTACATTTAATTACAGATTCAATCAACAATGTATTTTCCCTGATTATCTATGACTTCCTTCCATCTATTAACAAGCTTACTAATTCCATTACTGTAAAATTTCTTTTGGTTTTGATTCGAAGAACTCACAAATTTCAGTTTTAACCTCTTACTGTGTTACAAAAGCTGTTTCTTCCAAATGATTCTGTAAGCTACGAAACAAATGGTAGTCTGAAGAAGCACGATCAGGAGAATAAGGTGGATGAGGAATTTTCTCTCAACCAAGTTTTTCGATCTTTTGTGATGTGATTCTTGCTGTGTGCGGTCGCGCATTGTCCTGATGAAACATCACCGCTTTTCGATTCACTAGAGCAGGTCTTTTTTTCCTCAAAGCTTGATTCAAACGCTCTAATTGCTGACAATATATTTGAGCATTAATTGTTGCATTTGGTGGAAAGAAGTCAAAGTAGGTTATTCCTTGGCGATCCCACCAGATTGAAAGAAGAACCTTTTGCCCATGAAGTTCCCTTCTCGGCTGTGGCTGGGGTCCTTCCCCTTTACCAAGCCACTGTCTACGATGCTTAACATTTCGATAAAAGATCCATTTTTCGTCGCCAGTCACAAGTCTATCCAAAAAAGGTGAAACAAGTTGGCGAGAATGGAGAGAAGAGCAGATGTCAACTCGGGATTTGAGGTTGTTTTCAGACAATTCATGAGGCACCCATTTTCCAAGTTTAAGAACTTTTCCAAGTTGTTGAAGATGATGATGAACAGTTGTATGGTTTGAACTAAGAACCACTGCACAATTCCTCAACTGATAAAGCAGGATTTTCTTCAAGGGCTGCTTCAAGAAGCTTTTCATCAAACTCAACTGGACGTCCATTTCGATCTTAATCTTCAAGGGTGAAATCTCCACCTCTGAATTTTGCAAACCATTTTCTGCAAGTTCTTTTATTCGCACATTCCTCTCTATAAACTGAGTGAATGCTTCTAGCCGCTTCGGCTGCTGAGTTTCCTTACTGAACTCATAAAACATTATATGACTCAAATGATTCTTGGGTACTTCCATGTTAGCAGGGTTTTAATCAAACAAAATTTAATTTTATTGTTCTCTGAATTAAAATTTGATCGGTTTAAATGCATCTAAACATAAAAATAATGTTCAGCTCCATTAGACATTATAAAATCCTCTTTAAATTTCGTTTATTTTAACAAAAAGGTAAAATTCAGACAGAACTTATGGGATGACCTGATATATAGAACATTCGTACCTTTCTTCCATGGGGATCAGCTTCTGATATTGTTTGTGGCAATTTACCTATATTGATCCTTTAGCATTGGACGTTATCGTACGTTTACCAATTTTTCATCAACTGGATATAAATGAATTAAAAAAAAAACATGTGATGCTAACGGACGCATGACATTGAAACACCATTTCTCTTAAGATCACCGAAGTTAAGCAGGTCAGTACTTTGTTGTGTGACCGCTTGGTTACACCTAGATTGGATCTACAGGTGGCGTAGTGGATAAGACTCGGAATTGTTAATCGGAGAGCCTATTTCAAATTCCCTTTGAGTTTGTCATATTCCCTTACAAGCAAATACCCTTGGGAATGTTAGGAATCCACCTGTTTTCTCCCACTCACACCTATGCATTAAGCAGTAAGGCTTGTATCCCTAAAACATTATTATCTACAAAAATATAACGAAAACAATTCTTACAATCTAAAATGTTTTCTGGAATTAACCTGGAAATCGTGGATAAATCGTAAAAAAAACGAATCAATATACAGACAAGAGAGACGGTGAACGATCCGCTTTTAAATATTCGTTAAAAACGTGTGGAATCCAAACAGCCGGTTACAGACTTACCATGTCTTTTATAAGATCTGGCATATGAAAGTTCGTAATAGTTTTAACACCTTTATTAATTCCAGATTACTTTCAACTAAAGCTTTACAGATTCATCATCAAACTCCGATGTGCACACCAAAATTTCTCCAGAACAAAACTTTGCAAACCAATTTCCTACACGCGGAAATTTCCTATGACTCCTTAATCACAACATTACATATTTTTCCATAACGTTATACCCGTGTCTGTACTTCCTTCCAATATGTGGGTGATGTAAAGGATAACGTCCCGGAATAAGAAATTGAAGATCCGAGTTCAAATTCTAGTTGGGATCTTGACATTCATTTACGCGCAAATACGGTAATGAAAATATATCCATCCACGGGTTATTGGCTAAATAGTATGGATTTTACGTGGAAAGCATTGTTATTCTCTGTTATTCTTATGACATTCAGAGAAAAGTCCCAAAACGCCAAATTTCCGTCTACTAGCCGAATGTGTATAAATCGACCCAGACGTGGGCTCAGTGGAAGCCAAAATAGATCACCACCTAAAGTAAATGTTTCGTGGGAATTTTGTTTAAAGAATTTCACCCCAAGCAAGGCGGGAGTGACACTAGCACGCAAGGAGTTACAAAGAGTGAGAAGGACAGAGATCAGGATCAAGGTGCCAGAAGATGATTGACATTACATTTAAATATTTGAAAATGCATATAGAAGGAAGGGAGTTCCACTAGCGGGGAGTGCGAGATAAGAAGCCGTTGGAGTAGAAGAGGCATTTACATTTAACTGTTTCGACAGTGAAAGGCTGGGATCGAGATGCCAACCTAGTAGAACACTTAAATTCATGCAGTTTGAATACCAGTGAAAGAAGATCGTCAGAGAAGATGTCATGAAAATATTTGTGAAAAAGAGAGGGAAGCTCCATCACGTCTTTGAGAAATTGACTGTAGACGGGACTCCATAACAAGACCTATCACATTGCATATCTGTCTCTGTATTTTGTCTAGAAACGAGATGAACAGAGGGGGCAGCAGACCATATATGGCAACAGTATTCAATGCAAAGACGAATGGTAGATTTGTAGATTTGAAGGATGGACTCAGACGAGAAAAAACCTTCTGGCGCTACACAGAGAACCAACTTTCCTTGCGGTAGATGAAGCTATTGATTCAATGTATCTATTCTACATTCATATATAGATGGGGTACCAGTGAAAGTAGCTTGTCAGAGCTACCATGAAAATATTTGTAGAAAAGACAGAGGGAAGCCACATCACGTCTGTTAGAAAGTGACTGTAGACGAGATTCCAGATCAGGACCTATTACATTGCAAATCCGTATCTGTATTTTGTCCAGGGCCTCGAGATGAACATCGGGGTCAGCAGACCATATATGGCAACAGTATTCAATGCAAAGACGAATGGTAGATTTGTAGATTTGAAGGATGGACCCAGGCGAGACACAGAGAGCCACATTTCCTTGCGGTAGAAGAAGCTATAAATTCAATGTAGCTGTTCCACCACAGATCAGTGGAAAACGGCAAGGATGCGTCGGTGTAGTTCAATGAGTTGCTACCAGTCATTGTTAAGAATGCAGTAGATATTTTTTTCGAGTAGTTAGATAAATTAAACGCGGCTTTGAACGAAAAGCGGTCAAGTGTGATCAATCGCAAAGATATCGCCTTCGAGCATGATAAAGCATGGTATGTAAAGTAAAGAAAGAATTTGAAAAAGTTGAAAACTTCAGCTGAATAATAATTTCCAGACCCCTTTATTAACCAGATCTTGGGCCATCTCTTTTGAAGTTTACAGAAAGACAGAAAAAGGCCGAAAATAGGGTATTGTGATTTTTTTTCAATCATTTCAACCCAAGTAAGGCAATAAAGGCACTAAGACGCAAGGGTTTACTGAGTTTTAGAGAATATGAGAAAAAACTACTACTAAGGAGAGACGACAATAAAAGGACAAGAATTAAGAAGACTGGAGACAGCAATTTTGAAGAGTTATGAGTTCAATACGTGGCGAAGAAAAACTTGGATATTTGGAAGAGGCATGGTATGTGGAACAAGAACAATCTATCCCGGAGGACGAAATAAAGGGTTCAGTGCAAAATTCCAATAATCTGAAGAAAATCGGAGCGTAACATGACCGAAACGTCGTGAATATGGCAATAAAGATGAGGTCAACGGTCCGAACAATGTAAATAATATAAATAATCACAATACCTAATCTAGGCAGGTAATGAATATATATATATATATATATATATATATATATATATATATATAAAGAGAGAGAGAGATACATGCATACAAATATATACACACATACGAACAGACAAAGATATATAAGGGAAGAAGTTGAATTCCCGCTCTCCTGAAGCGAAATATATTTAGGCGAAGAGAGGGACCTCTTATGTCAAGAAAATACCGAACGCACACACCAATGAACTTGGAAAATTAGTGGGAAAAGTCGTCGAACAAAACCGCTTCTGGTTGCTGGCGCCAAACAATGGAAAACACAAGTTTCATTGTATTCACCTTCTAACTTTTCTTACGTGTAAAATAAAAGCAAGCCGTACCTCGGGAAATGTATCGGTAAACGATTAGCTCAAGACTGACACATTTTTCTTTACTTTTTAACAACTGTTGTTAAAAAGCGTAGAACCCATATAATAGGCACCCACCTACACCTCAGAAAACAGATATACATTCTTCTGTGTGTATTTTATTCAAGGTCCGCATTCTTTTCATAGGAGAGATAAGTATGTTCAGATGAATGAATCACAATATTGAAGTGTCTATACTAAAGTGTTTTCTTTCAACTTTCAACTATTTACTTTCTTTCACTTTTAAAATTCATAGAATAGGTACTTCCTACCGTGAGCAGGATGTTGCAATATTCTCAGTTAATACCTAAAACGACAGTAATTAAAACGAAAAGTGGTCCACATATGCTTCTTATGATACATAGATTTAATAGTCCGGTCATTAAATTTTGAGCCCCCAAAAATGATAATATTGGCGAGAAACCCGAATTTTAAAATCTGTACCTCTTCGTGCTTCAATTTAGTCAAATGTCTAATTTATAATAACTATCTTCAATCTTATAGACAGTATTGTAACCATTTTTATGTCGTTATGTTTCTCAAATTTTATTACTCGACCTATTAAATCCACAGACACACAAACTGATATATATATATATATATATATATATATATATATATATATATATATATATATATATATATATATATATAAGGTATATTTAGGTAGAAAGCATTCATTTAAACAGGGTGATTTAATAGAACAGACAATGTTTGTCTGTATAATTTACTTTTTTATTTTTTAAAAAATATTAAACTGGAAAAATATGTAAATATATATATATATATTTATATAAATAAATTCCCGAGAAGATAGAATCCAGGTAGAACTCAATATCCAGGACAGAGTAAGAATATAATATAAAAGGCTAAAAACACTAATATTCTATGGTTATAATTTATTACATTGGAATCGTAATTACGATCCAATTCATCAGACCTGCAATGAATTGGATCGTAATTACGATTCTAATATAATAAATTATAACGATGGAATATTAGTGTTTCAGCCTTTTATATCGGATATATAGACACACTGATTAGCTGTGATACAGCTAAATAGTGTGCCTGTGAATGACGATATATATATATATATATATTAGGTTGGTGCAAAAATAATGTCGTTTTCTCACATATGTTACTATGTGAGAAAACGGCATTATTTTTGCAACAACCTCATATTATATATATATATATATATATATATATATATATATATATATATATATATATATATATATATATATATATATATATATATATATATCATAAAACTTGTACTCTATGGCCATAATTTATTATATTGGAATCGTAAATACGAACCAATTCATCAGACCTACAAATTTGAATTTGTAGGAGGTTTGATCAATTGGATAGTATTTGCGATTCCAATATAATAAATTATGACGATGGTGTACTAGTGTTTAAGCCTTTTTATTATATCCTTACTCTATCTTGGATTCTATCCTCTTGGAATTTGTTTTACACACACACACATACACACAAACACACACACACACATATATATATATATATATATATATATATATATATATATATATATATATATATATATATGTGTGTGTGTATGTGTATGTACGTTTGTATATATATATTTGTGTATTTTAGATATATGTACATATGTGTATATATATGTATATTAACTACTAATATTATCTATCTATCTATCAATCTATATATATATATATATATATATATATATATATATATAGCTGGACACACGTTTTCGAGGATACCCGTCTACTAGGGCAGCGAGCCAATCCCTATTGCAGACGCTCGCTCAGGCACATTTGTGTTTGCTCAACACCCACAGTTGTGGTTTATACTGTAACTATGCTGAGCAGACTTTAGTTGCAGGTTTTGGGTGAGAGTCTGTTAGCTAACGTGATCCACAATATGAACAAGGCCACCACGCTCAAGACCTCGGCCTCGATGACTTGTGGCTTTGTGCTAGCACAGCTATCGACAGCCGTCAAGAGTTCCGTTTACCCACTTTCATTCACAAGGCTTGGCTCAATCTGCGGTATGGTTTTCAGGCACTTTCCAAAGGTGCCGCACGCACGTTCTAACCACTTGCGTATATATATATATATATATATATATATATATATATATATATATATATATATATATATATATACGACAAATATCTCAAATAACAACTTAAAAGAGACTTTGACCAACACAAGGAATGTTAAAAGATTTATGGTAAAAAGATACAAAAAAAAAAACAAAAAAAAAAACAAATGAAAACTACAGACAGAAGTTAATTTTCTCCATCAAGACATTCATTTCTGTAGTTCACTGCTACCAGCAAGCAGAAATATTTCTTTTCCTGATGATAGCCATTTTGGTCGAAACTTGTCGAGGAATCTAACTGAAATAATAATAATAAAAAAACGAAAGAATATTAATCTACAACCCAATGTGTCTGAAGATTTTAATTTTTTAATATTTTATATTGTTCAATATATATATATATATATATATATATATATATATATATATATATATATATATATATATATGTAATGAAAAACAAACCACTTTAAGGTACCATTACGATAATTTATTTCACCTAAATCCTTTTTTAAGGATTCAGGATCATCAGGTAAAACTTCCTAAACGAATTGAGAGGAAAAATATATATATATATATATGTATATATATATGTATGTGTTTGTGTGTGTGTAAATATAAAAGTGAACATAGAAGTCAACACTTAGTGGCGAAAATCTGTTTCATTCTAGATGCAATCGTCAGGCCACGAGTGCTGTTATTTTTCTCGGCTATTGATATATACGGGTCAGTGGTGCATTGTGGGTAGTCTATTTTGTCATTTACTTTACCGGAAGGATTTTATTTGTTTATTTATTTATTTGTGTTAAATTGTTTTGATTGTTTTTATTTATATTTATTTTTCATTTATAATTTCATTTCTTATCTTATATATATAACATTTTACCAGGATTTAATATTTTCAAGTATTAGATAAGTCGCCAAATAGACATATCTGTAGAGAGCGCATATTTTCTTTAATGCGATTTCTCAAATATCCACGCCGGTAGACGTAAATAAATCTACTCTTTAATAAATAAACGAAGCGACTACACAAATGTGGCTATCTATTAAAATAATGTTTATCCAGTTAAATCGGTCGGATTAATATATGTAGAATTCTAATTTATTTAGTAATTACTTTGTTTACGTTGGGATATATACGAGCGCTTTCGTCTATTCTATTAGAAAAAATAATGATTGAAAGAAAATTAAATGAATATGTCGATTTTTATATATGCGTGTTTATAGGGATAGAATTATTTTTAATTTTCCTAACACGGTCAGAATGTTGTAGCCGTGTTCATTATTGAGTGTTGATTTTTTTTGTCTTTATTAATGCTTCCATTAGTTTAGACTTTTCTTTTACATGTGGATGAGGCTATTATATTCGTACTTTCTACGAATATGTTGCTCGAGTGTTTGTTTCTGTGTGACTTGTGGTCAGATGTTAGTGAGTCTTCTTGATAGGCATATACGATAGCTATGTCCACTATAATTATTCATGAATTTGGTTTGATCAGGTTTGATTCAAGATGCATGGAAATTCCAAAATTTATTGGTCCTCTGTAATTTTGATCTTGCAGATGAGTTGTTGTTGCTGTCGACGATGAGGTTAACCGTGTGCTACACGCACAAACACACACACACACACACACACATATATATATATATTCATATAGTGTATTCATAGTTCTACCTTTCGGCCATACGTTGAATATTGCTGTCACATCGTTTATGGTATTATATGGTTGGTAAAATACTATGCCGGTTTAAATATGTTTCTATGGAGGTCTGGTCAAAGAGATGGAGAGTCAATCGCTTTGATTAACACTACATATACTGTAGATGTACACTCATTAATTTCAGTAAATTTAACAATTGTCAATTGTACGCATGCAAGAAAAATATAATAACAAAAGTACCTTACCAGCCATGTTCAACGAACTATATATATATATATATATATATATATATATATATATATATATATATATATATATATATATATATATATATATATATATATATAACAAAACAGACGTCATATTATACCTTAGGCACCTTTCGACCAACACTTTTTCAAAGGTATACGTTGGCAAATTGTATACCTTTGAAAAAGTGTTGGTCGAAATGTACCAGGTATAAAATGCCTCCATTTTGTTTAAATCTATATTATATTTCTGTGGGTACAAATCCCTGTTTGTATGTGTGTGTGTGTATATATATATATATATATATATATATATGTGTGTGTGTGTATGCATTTATTTATTTATTAAACTGTATATTTATTTATACCTACCGATCGGAATATTTGAAAAATCATGCGCCCTGTGGCAGCATTCGAACCTGCTTCTCCTAGGAAAACTATCATTATATCTGACGTACCTTAAACCAACTGGGCCACGTACCACTCCCTGATCAAACAAAGACCCGTTAGTGCTTTTGAACACATATCTCCCGATGCTCGAAATATGCATATTTGCTTTCTTTTATATCCAAAAGTAAACAAAGATATTTTTTCAAGAATTCTTTTTAGATAGCAAGGACATATTTAAACCGACATATTAGCCATCTAAAAAAAGAACTTTTAATGAAATAAATTGATAATCTGTCGGATTCCCTAAAAAAAAAAATACATAATTAATAATAACAATAATAAAAATACTAATAACAATAATAACTTTAATAATATATATATATATTATGTTGGTGCAAAAATAATGTCGGTTTTTGACGTTGTAAAATTATTATATTAGTGCAAAAATAATGACGTAATAACGTCAAAAAACGACATTATTACGTCATTATTTTTGCACCAACCTAATATATTATTTTTGCACCAACCTAATATATATATATTATACACCAAAACCCCAAAATTACCTAATTGTGTAAAAATATGTTCTATTATAATAAATACATTGAGCTCTCTCTGTAGATCAGTTTTAATATCTGATACTACTTGGATCAACCTGGATTATATACCAAAGGATCTATTACCATATATATATATATATATATATATATATATATATATATATATATATATATGTCTGTGTGTGTGTACATATATATATATATATATATATATATATATATATATATATATATATATATATATATATATATATATATAATATAATAATATTTTTGTTTAAAAATATTATTATAATATAAGCTCTACTTCTGTATGGAGCACTGTTTTTTAAAAATAAAAACAAAAATACTAAGGAACCCCGGATTATGCACCCAACGTGTTCTTTTCTATTTTCTGCATACCTGCAGAGGGATATATATATATATATATATATATATATATATATATATATATATATATATATATATATATATGTATAAGTATGTGTGTGTTTGTGTATGTGAATCAATATATATATAGAGAGAGATAAAGACATCTTACCGAAATTTCATACATCTGCCATATTTCTGGCCAGTGGTTTATTTTTCATTTATTATTTGTCTGTTCAGTTCAAACTTGTTATTTAAATGATATGGCAGATGTATAAAATGTGGGTCAGATTTATTTTATGTATTTGTTTCATATCCTGAATCTTGACCCAGACAACTACAACTTTCACGATTGCCTGAACTTAAGCATCTGGAAGGCATGAACTCAACCCTAGAATTATTGGTGCAACAGTGTCTTATATAATCGTAGGTGTTGGATAAATATCAAAAGTAAAGGGATCAGACACTCTGTCCTTGAAAACGAAATAATAGTTTAATTATTCGTTTACTTTTCAAATCAGCAGATGTCGGGTCAGGCATGTTAAAATATTTTTTCAGGAAAATACGTTTCTCAAGTACAGTAACTGTTATCGGTCTTTCAGTTATTGATGGGGATGTCCTTCCTAACATTTTCCTTGAAGTAGTGTCGTGCGTTAACATCTTGATTCTCTCATTTATTTGCCTTCGATTTAAATGATATTTATTTTTGTTTTTTTGCTACTGTTGAATGTGATTTGGTTTCTGTTATCCGTTCAGGATTCTGTGGCGCGCACCGGGCTGCAACGTTCAAAGAAGGATTGTTCCTGCTAAGACATGCAGGTTTCATTCGCCCGAAGACATTTTTTAATTCTTGATCTGAGAAAATAGTTGTATAATGTTGACAGTATAGATATTTCTGAATGAGCTTGACGCCATGTGTGACATCCATATGAACTATCTTTTAGGCTAATTTTTTTTTGTTTAGCAGCAACTTGAGGTATTTTGCGAAACTAACCATCGTGAAGTCCATTCGATGTTCAGTTATATTATCTCTTATACTAAATTTGTTATATATGACATTGAGCTTTTTTACGGGTTAAATATACTAAATTCATATCGTGAAACCCGGGAAGAAATAAAGACATGGAAAGCGAAGAGTCGAGAGTGAAGGAAAGCATTTAAGAAAATGAATTGATAAAAATCCCCCTTCGCCAAAGAAAAATAAAATATAAAAAAAATTGATCTGCAATTGTCACTGTATAGTGAAAATGAAAGCAATTAAAAAAAAAAAAAAAAAAAAAAACTATGCTCAAATCAAGACGCACCGTGTTTCTTTGATAAGGCCGATTTAATCCCATCGCCTGAACAAAATACATAAATGTAGAAAAAACGTTTGTCACAAAACAGTCTGATCGTCATCAACACGCAAACAGAATTTAAAGTGTCTATACCCGACCATGACAGAATAGGAGCTTGTCTGCGACAAATGAAGCATTCCCGGGTAATATAAAGCAGGACAAATATATTATAAGCCCGAGCTATGCATTTACCTATTGAAAATAGGAAGACAACGCCTATTGACAATAGTGGACACTCACTTATTCTTACAGCAAATAAAAACTGTGTACTCAAGTTGAAAATCAACTCACCCGACGATTTTCGTTGGGGTTTTTGACAAATATTGGATCGTTTCTTGGCCTTTGGCTGAGATTCGATCACGGCTACGACTACCTTGGACTGGCTTCGGCCTGGACTAGCTAAGACAAGCCATGACCAGCTTTGACTAAGCTCTGACCAGCTTGGACATGCTATGACCAATTTTGGACCAGTGGCCCTTAGAGTGGAAACACTCGGGTCTCCCACGTTAAACGACCTTGTGTCACATCTTGACCTTGTGGGAGTCAAGTAAATACCAACTCAAGTTGAAAATCAATGTAATAGGATGTGCTTCGCTAACTTCCATATTTTTATTGCCTATTATTTCTTCATTATTTCTTTATACGCAAAATATATAATTACGATATATATATATATATATATATATATATATATATATATATATATATATATATATATATATATATATATAAAAGTGAACATAGAATTCAACACTTAGAGAAGACAGTCTGTTTCATGTTAGATGCAATCGGTGGCCTGACGATTGAATCTAGCATGAAACAGACTGTCGCCTCTAGGTGTTGACTTCTATGTTCACTTTTATATTTACACACGCTCTATCTCTGATATTGAACACTTTATCCCATAAATATAGGACATCTTAGGATTATATTTCATCCACCGAAAGACTGTTTCGCTGTATCCCAGCTCATCAGTGTGGGTACACGACGTTTGCCTTTAGCTATGAGCGGAACCCGGCTGAATTGGCGTCAGTCGTTGATTCTACTAGCGCTCGGCAGGGATGAAGGTTAATTTAAGCGTATTTATTTTTAGATAAATATACACTGATATATATATATATATATATATATATATATATATATATATATATATATATATATATATATATATATATAACCAAAAGGAAGTCATGTTAGGTACCTTTCGACCAACACTTTTTCAAATGTTTTCAAAGTCTTGGTCGAAAGGCACCTAATGTATAACATGACGTCCGTTTTGTTTAAATCTATGTTTTATTTCTTCGGGTACAAAACACTTATTATATATATATATATATATATATATATATATATATATATATATATATATATAATTTCTTATTTTATATTCTGTAAACCGGAAAGCTCTGAAAGCCATACATTTTTCTTTACATAGACATCGTCTGTACGCCAAAATTCGCGTTTGGCGTCAATCATGATCCGATGCGATCAATATCTGTAAATTTTTGATCCCGCTGACAGACCTTGTGGAGTACAGCAGAAGATATTTGAAGAGAGACTTGATTCAATCCACTGCACGCAGCAGTCTATCAGACCATTAATAGTTAAATAAAAAAAGACTTCTGCTGCTCACAGATCTTCCGTTTATTTGTTGGTGAATTTGGAGATTGAGGACGGTTAAAATGTCAAAATGTGTTGCAGAGTTTTCTCTGAGTGCCTATCGAATGAGTTATGTTGAATATTGGAATTGTTTGTAAATATGAGGTTAAATTATCAAACAAGCACAGGGGAAAATGGGTTCAATTGCCAAGTGGGAAAGGGGAACTGCTATGTATTAACCAAATCTTAGTTCAAAGAACATCCAGGACGTTTGTGGACTTGGAAAAGCCGGAGAAGAAACGCAGAATCCTAGATCGATGACTTAATCTTCAACAGACGATTTAGAAATGTTTTAGTTTTTAATACTACTACTAATACTACTACTACTACTGCTACTACTACTACTAATAATAATAATGACAATAACCGGTTACTCTTTTCGAGTTCATCTGTCTTCTGGGGTTGTTATCCAATCCCTCTTACAGACGCATTCTCAGGCACATATGTATTTGTTCCACACCCACAGATAGCAACTGTAGCTTATACTGCAAATATGCTAAATGGACCTTTGTACCAAAGAGTAATATATATATATATATATATATATATATAGATAGATAGATAGATAGATAGATAGATAGATGGAGAGAGAGAGAGAGAGAGAAAGAGAGAGAGAGAGCATAGCATAATCAGGTTGGTAGACGAAAACCCTTAGTCACAATGACTTGTGACTTCATGCTGCGATAACCATCAAAGATTGTGAACAGTTCCGTCTACCCAATTTCGCTGGAACGGCAATGGCATGGTTTCAACGCACTTTCAAGCAGTCGCCATTCCATGGTGAGATTCAAATCCCGGTTCTCTTGGTCAGAAAGCGAAAGATCTAACCATTCGACCCCACCCGATTAAAAGATTACAAAAAGCGCACGGATGTAAACTATTCCAGTTACATGCAAAACTACAGGTAAAATTACACCAAAAATGCTTAAACTGTAATATGAAAAACATATCAGCCACACCATTTGCAAAAATATGCAAATGCATTTAAACAAAAGCTATAGAACATGTTAGGGATCCAAACTGAAACAATTTAAATTAAACTTTAGCGAAATCAGCAAAAGTAGTTAATCAACGTCATGAATTAATCATTTTGATTGCTATTGACTTTCATGTTAATTTTTTATGAGATGCTTGATCGCGTCTCCCGTGAGCCATCAGGGTCTTAGGGGTACCACATGTACTGCAGCCGGAGTAGAAGTGGTGTTTCTTGGGCAAGATAGTCTGACAGAACCCAACCCTCTCCAGACCGGTTTTGAACTCAGAGTTTTTCCTTTTAGACCGGTTGCCACCCGAGGGTATAGAACCCGGTCTGTTCTGCTATTTACCCATAGCGATATATACCCATAGCGATCGTGAATCTCATGATCCATCAGAGATACCACATGTACTACACCACATGTACTGCAGCCGCAGTAGAAGTGGTGTTTCTTGGGGAAGATAGCCTCAAGGCCAGTTGTGACGTCCCCCGGTGTCGCTGCGCCAAATGTGACCTCTGCCTGGCTGTGTCCGTCGTGCTATCCTGTCCTGTGACGACCAACTGGTTGGTATTGGTCGCGGCACCAAATGTGACGTTCTAAACTTTTGGTGATTCGGTTGGGAATCTGGTTAGATTCGGTATCAGCCTTGTCGTTCCCAGCTCGCCTCCAATGTCTGGTTACCGAAGTAACTGTTTTGATTTCTAGTCTAACCTACCCACGTTGTGAATTGATCTTAGACAGACGAAATCAATCAGTCGCCGGGCCGTAATGCAAGCCGAGTTCGATCAAGGGCAACACCGCACAAGTATATGTAAAAGAAAATAAAATAATAACTCGAAAAGTTCAAATGTGTTAAAAAAGGATAACAATATTTTATATCTGGTCGCTGAATACAGGACTGCGTCTTCTCCCCAACTCGCTATATGGATTCGTGACACTTTGTGTTTGTTAGGCGAGTCTTAACATCTTAAGTTGTTTGTTCTTTAAGAAACTGGTTCTTGGTGTATCTTCAGGCGATATCCGTGAAACTTGTTTTGGTGGTGTGAGTCTAAGTCGTTCTTCAAAAATAAATTGTTCTTGGCTAGAAGTTGAGGTCGTGATGCCTGGAATCTTTCAGTCAGCTTTTTGCGAGGCGGGCCCAACTCAATTCAACTCAGCTGCGAACTTCACTGCGAATTTAACTGGAACTCGAACTGATACTGCTTTTCACTCGCTGCGACTCTGCTTATATGGACGCCGACCAAAACCGGGGTGGACCTGTCGGGGTTTGAGGTTCCTTGATAATTCTAAATCCACAATCTACTTCTTTGTTTTCGGTCAGAAAAATGTATTATTTTCCATTTTTGGAAGTCTTTCGTCTTCCCACCTTCTTCTGTTCTCATATTGGTATCTCACCATACCCTCAGAGGGTGTCAACGGGTTTCCCCTCTCTCTCTCACAGTGGCATCTCACCCTATCCCTTCAGAGGGGGGGAGCAACAGGCCTCCCCTCCTTTTTCACATGATTACCTCCGCCTAACGCTCATGCCACCATCCAGTCAATGGGCGCTCAGCGGCGTGCGTGTGGCCAGACTAGCCTCGGTTTAAAAAATCTTGCTCAAAGAAAAAAAATATCTTCCTTTTTCTTTTTTTTCTTTTTCTTTTTCTTTTCTTTCTCTTTCTTTCCTTCTGCCTGAAAACAAACCCTTGGAGTCTTGTCTTAGTCAAATGTCACTTGGACTTTATCACCCGGGGCCTTCGCCAAACAAATGGGTGGTCAATTGGACGTATTTGCATTCTGTTGCTAATTAACTGTTCTGATAAAATAATTTCGCTATCATAGCCAGCCCTGACAATAAACAGGTGTTTTTCCCAAGTGACATGGACGTGTTCCACGGGTATTTTGGTTTCGGTCAAGCTTGCCCTCATTAATTTTTATCTCCCAGCAACCTGCGGGAGGTCGCGCGGGCATTTTGTTTTTTCGGTCAGTGCGTGCTTAATTAATTTTTATCTCTTTAGAATTCTGTCTCGCAGGACATTGAGACCAGCCTGGAATTTTCACCATTGCCATGGGCAGATTGGCTATATCTTATTCTCCGCCCCGTAACATAAATCAGATTAAATCCAGTATCTTACTTTCTCGACAATGAAAATAAAATTTTACCACTTTTCTTTGTTAGAAAAATAACATCGCTTAGTGTCCTGTTTGTGATGGCTTCTTATCACCTAAATTTAATTCTCGCCTTTTCTTTTTCTTCTTTCTTTCTAGCAACCCTAAATGGTGTCACACAGTTTTGAATTCAGTGTTTAATTCTCCTAGACACCCATGTCCATAAAAACCAGTCTGTCCTGCAATTTATGGTATAGGAAGGGTATTAGCACGTAATTGTATGTAATGAATCCGACTGGAATTTTAAATCAGCTCCCCGATACTTCAGTCAGAGCCGCTATCCATTAATCCATCTGTTTTGTGAGATGATTTAATGATTTTTACTCGTATTTATTTCAATTTTCCTTTTTTTAGATGATGCACTGGTCTCCATTATTAATGCTTGTTTAGTATTTACTTTTGTTTCAAGGTTTGATAAGATGATGCAAAGGGAACGAGTACTGATATATTTTTAGGAGTATTTACTTACGTCTTCATTTTTTACTTGGTGAAGCATTATTAAACGTGATAAATAATTTTGCTAGTGTTTCATTTTGTCTTGATTTTTTATTAGATGCAGCATTATCAACCATTATTAATGTTTGACTAGTACGCCATTTTGTTTTGATTTTTTATTAGATGCAGCAATATCAACTATTATTAATGTTTGACTAGTACGCCATTTTGTTTTGATTTTTTATTAGATGCAGCAATATCAACTATTATTAATGTTTGACTAGTACGCCATTTTGTTTTGATTTTTTTATTACACAAAACACTGTGAAAAATTGTAAATCATTTTTACTTGTTATTTCTATCATCTTATCTTTTTATTATTATTAGATAAATAATTTTTCATGCATTATTTTTTATTATATTAGATGAATCTTTAATATAATTCATGAATAAATTGTCAAGCATTATTAATAATTTTTAATAGTATATATATTTTCATCTGAATGTTTTGATAAATGTAGTATCTTCAACCATTATTAGTAATTTTTGAGTAGTATTTATTTCTTTTTAGATGAAGTATGTTTTAATTTTTATTAATTGTTTTTACTAGTAATTACTTTTACATTATATCTTTTATGAAATGAAAGAATTATCAATCACTATAATTAATTTTGAGCAATTATATATTTTAATCTTTATTTTTATCCCAGCCTGCATCGTCAACCATTAATTTTAATAACCGATTACTGCTTATGAATGTTAATACTTAAGTACATAAATGATGAAAGTTTCCTACAACAAGGATGTGTCATTTCACCGGATGTATTCAAACTTTCCAGCGAAGAAATCCCAAGAGAACTGGAAAACCTTTCAGGATTTATTAATAGTGCGCACAATATATATAAAAAAAAGATGACGACAGACACAGAAAAATAAATCATAGAAAAGGTACAAAAAGAAACTGGAACAAAGGATTAACTATCATTTGTAAGAAGAGAGAAGACAAATAAGAAGATTTAAATATCTTGAGATTCTTTTAACAGAGGAAGAAAAATGTTACACTGATATTCAAAGACTTACTGGAACAGAAATTGCCATACAAAAGCTGAGCAACCAGTTAAGAAATAGAATAATTTGACTTGAAACAAAGCAAAACAGTGTTCTTATGCGATGTAATATACTAATAACTTCGGATTGCGGAATCGGAAAGCCGAGTTCGAATTCCAGTCGATTCCATTACATTCACTGTATAGGTGCTAATACCCTTGGGAAAGGTATGAATCCTCTTCCTCTCCCACCCCCAGCTATGGCTAAATAGCTGGACAGACCGGATGGCAACTGATCTACCGCAAAAAGAAATGACAACCTACCGCGGGAAAAATTCTGCCTCGTCAGTAATATATCGAAAGTTACATGATCGCCTAAGCGCATATCACGCATGACACATAACTAGCTGAACTGTTGTATGAACTGCTTCTTTATAAGGAAACATCGGATATTCATTGACCAAGCAGTCAGTGCTAATTCCCATTGAAATTTATGAAATCTTTCTCTTAAAACATTTGTTTCACGAAAACAGGTTTCTTGAGTGAAATTCTCATCCCGATGTGCTATCCGTTACACAACGAGCACATCTGCATAATGAATGGCAGAACAGGTGGGGGGGGATATAGTAACAAGAAAAACTTTATAAAGAACTACAAAGGAAAGGAAAATGTGGAGACCTATAAACACATACTTCCGGCATTTAGAAGAAGAAGAAGAAAACAACAGGATTAGACGAGTTTGTAACAGACATGTAGACACAGATGATTTGGGGGCTGATACGGTTATTGAAATAACAAATGATATACAATGATGTTGAAATACTACAAGGTATAATTAAGTCAGTTTTCATGGTTTTTTCAAAGATAGCAGGCGCGAATGATTGTTAGTTACATCGAACAATCAGTTTAATGAAGAGAATTCACAATAGATTGGAAAAAGGAGAAGAACAATTTGTCTTTGTAAAAGTCGATGGAATAAGAAACGCTATGTTCAGCCAGAAAACTAACAGACTGAGTAACATGAATGCACGAAGACCTATATCTGTTTCATACATTACAAAACGGTATTCTCTAACATATAACACTAAAACTTTTTTTTAATTTTTAGATAGCATTGACGTATAGATATACGTCAATGATATCTTTTCTTTAATGAAAACAAATGGCTTACATGCAAATCGAGACCAAATTTAGTAGATGGAATTCTACAAAGATGTGTATTCTAACTAGGTTAAACTAAGAGAATAAGAGATCTAACAAGAACAGACATAATCATAATTCAAGGGTAATGGTCAGCTGTACTAGCTAACTATAACACCACGCCAAGACACCTAATAAGTAAAGAATATATACCTGAGCGGTGTGGTGAGCTTAAGTAAAGGAAAGGTCGCGGAAAAAATCAAAACCATGCGCGTTAATTGCGAAAACTGTCGAGCCATAAAACATTCATGGTTAGTACCTATAATAGTTTGCGCACCTGAAGTACTGTCATAAAATTAAGGCGACATTATATAAGTAAAGAAGGACTGAAAATTTCATAACCTTGTCTTTTCTGAATTATACGAGATTAGGGATAAAGCTCATTGGAGGTTTAAAGAAACTTTTACTCATTCAATCACCGGTGATAATCTCAAATCATTTTGTTCCAATAAATTCAATAACAGCAAAAAAACTACTACTACTACTACTACTACTACTACTACTAATAATAATAATAATAATAATAATAATAATGATAATAATAATAATAATAATAAAAATGCAGATTCTGTGAGAAATATCCAGAAACAATTGACCATCTTGTATTAGGGTGCACTGTATTGGCACCCACTGAATATAAAACCAGGCATGACAGAGCGGGCCAATATCTGCACTGGAAAATATGCAACTTCTACAGGAAGGAAACTGAAAGAAACTGGTATGAACACCACCCAGACCCGGTTACGGGGATAGGGACTGTTAAAGTTTTATGGAACCACACAATACACACAGACAGAACAATCAAAGTTAACCGCCTAGACATTGTTATTAGAGACCGCAAACAAAAAAAGTGCCTCCTTATTGATATGCTAGTCTTTGAAGACTGCAATGTATCTTTAAAGATTTCCAAAATGCTATTAAAATACAAGGACCTTGAAATCGAAATTTCAGAAATGTGGCACATGGGGACATCAACAATTATTGTAGTAGTTGGAGCTCTCGGATTGGTTGGAAAAGATTCCAGTAGACTAATTGAAGGGATTCCTGGAAGCCCATGCCTTAAAGAAATACAAAAAATTGTTCTTACGAGTACAGCCCACATCTTACGAAGGGCTTTATCTATGTAAAATATGTTTGTTTGTTTGTTTTTTGTTTGTTTGTTTGTTTTTTTGTCAGTGGAAAATCACATGATGCCATTTTTAATCTTAGGTCTCTGGAAATCAAGGAAATAATAATAATAATAATAATAATAATATTAATAATAATAATAATAATAATAATAATATATACTTAAACAATATGTTTGTCCAAAATGCTGAATCTGTGATAAATATCCAGAAATAATTGACCATTTTGTATCAAGTATTGGCACCCACTCTATATAAAACACTGAATGACAGAATGGGCCAATAACTGTATTGGAAAATCTGCAGCTTTACGAAAAGTAAACAAGAAATTGGTATGAACAACTCTTAGACCCGATTACAGACATAGGATCTGTAACAATTTTATGGGACTTTAAAATACACAGAGACGTAACAATCAAATCTAATTGCCTAGACATCGTGATTGGAGACCGCAAAAACATGTGTCTTCTTAGTGACATGGTAGCATTTAATGTATCGTTGAATATCTTCAAAAAAAAAAAAAAACTAAAAAAATACAAGGAACTTGAAATCGAATTCTAAAAAATATGACGCATCAGGGCATCAAGAATTCTAGTTGTAGTTGGAGCCCTCCGGTTGACTGGAAAAAAGGTTCTGATAGACTCGTTGAAGGTTATTCCAGGTATTCCATGCCTAAAAGAAATACAAAAAATTCTACTGACAAATGCAACTCACACCATATCGAGAGCTTTATCTATAAAAAATGCGCAGTTAAAATGTCATGATGCCATAACCTTAGGTCTCTGGTTGGGACTCGGATAAAGATGAGTGTACACTAGAAATCAAAGGAAAATAATAATAATAATAATAATAATAATAATAATAATAATAATAATAATAAAATTCACTAATAGTGGTTTAACTAAGAAGCGCGTATGAGGCGTGGTATGATAACGGCTTTAAACAGGCCGGGACACCCTTAATCTGTGATAATGTAGAATATATTACACACTGGGTCAAAACGACGCACCGATTAATTGCAATATCTCAGTCAGATTGAATTTTTTACTGAATGCAATTTAATGAGTGAAGTAAAAAATGTCGGCAAAGGTCACAAGACCAGCGTTTTCATACCAGACTTGTGGTATTTTAACCGAAAATGAAAATTAAGGGTTATTGTTAAGTTACAAAATCTATATTGTGCGCACACGCAGACACAGACAAACACACATACACACACACACGCAAACACACATATATATTAGAAAATATACGTTGGAACAAATTTTAATATAAATCTATTACAATATATTTATTCATTCATAGATTTGCTTAATTTTTAATTCATGATGTGCTTTAGCGTAAATTAATTATGACAAAAATAAAGTGTATATATATATATATATATATATATATATATATATATTAACACTTAAGTGTACAATAGTTACATATCACACACACTCATAACACATATTTTATGTCATTTTTTATTACACACATATATACAGGGTGTGATGCGCAAATTGTCGCCATATTATATCTTTAATTTCGCGCATGCGCGTTGTTTATTTTTGATTTTTTCTTCTGCACAGTATAGTAGCGTCCGTTGGGCAACGTCTGTGAGAAAAGAGCACCATAACTCAATTCACTCCGCCAGAAAATTAGAAACGGCATACTGTACAGCGTGAAAGTTGAGCCGAAACTCCGATACGTATATTTCAGAGTGTTTTTGTGTAAACCTGAGGAAAATGCAGAGGATTTGAAAAGAGCTGGATGAGTCTAATGGTGATTACGAAGATCGGGCAGCTTGGACGACTCCCTCTAATCGTTCTGATAAGAAAAGAACTTCCTAATTTGTTGGTAAGGTCCATAGACTCAATACGGAGACCTACATCAAATACCTTGAGGAGGTAGTGTTTCTCTCTGTCAACAGGGTGGCTGCTGGAAGACCCTACGTCTGGCGACAGGACTCAGCACCTCGCCATACATGTAGGATAACCCAATCATGGCTTACATCTGACCAGCTTAACTCCGCACTCTGCAACTCTCTTGATTATTATGTTTGGGGCGTTGTTGAGCGAAAGGCCAACAAAACACCTTTAACACCAACGACGAACTGAAGGCAAGGATTGTGGCAGCATTCACCAACTTAAAAAAGGAGACGGCGCAGAAGAGATGCAGAAGATTTGTCTGGGGGTCGTAGTTGAAGCCAATGTCGATGTTATTGAATAAATTTACTCTTTAGTAGTTCAAGATATTTTTGTGTAATATATCTATTAAAATGACATGTCAATGTTATTTTCATTCTATGTATATATAGATATATTGATATAGATATATAGAAAGTTGGAGAAATATATATATATATATATATATGTATATATATATATATATATATATATATATATATATATATATTTGAAAATATATAGAAAATAGGAAAGAACTGGTTAGGTAAATAATCCAAAGTTCTTTAGTATTTTTTTTATTATTTTTTTAAAAATAGTGCTCGATATAAAAGTAGAGCATAAATATATAATTATTTATTTAAAAATATGATTCCAACACGCTACATAAGAGGTCTCATGTTTCAAAACAAGAGCCGAAAACTTCAGTATAATTATTTGAATTAAATTGAGTTCTCTGTTCCATCTTCAAGCGAAATTTTTTTTTTTTTGAATAACTTATTTTTTAAAATTTACGTGTTTTAATAGTATATTCACAATTGAAATCAAAATTTCCATGGTAACAGCCTGGCGAATTGTTTAAAATAGTTAAGGTTGTTGAGTGTTAATAATTTGTATCAGTATAGAGTTACTTTCATAGATGTCAAGTCAGGGTAAGGTGGGGGTGTCTAAATTTAAAACGGAAGATGTTTTCGCCTAGTCTCGTTTACGTGTCTATGGAGATTTATTTTATTTTTTTATTTTATTTCTTTATGAAAGGGATTTGTGCATATAAAAACTGCCATAACATTTTTTTTTTGACGACTTCATAAAGGGTTATCTTTTTTGTAGGGTATTTAAACTATTTATTTGGGCTATAGATTATAAAAGTTATTTTATTGTATGCTTGTTTTTAGCTAATTATTTAGTGCATAAGTCTGATGATGTCGGCAAAAAACCGTTAACTCTAGTCTGTTGTTTAATAGATTTTTATTATTTAGAAACTTAATAATGTGCAGTTTCTCATGGAGGCACAAAGGGCATGGGTCATCCCAAGTTTTACAAGTTCTAGTCCTATTTATAATTTTCCATTTTACTTTAGGTGTCCTGTTTATTTCCTTCAGATGCCAAAAATTGTTTTGAAACATGAGACCTCTTATGTAGCGTGTTGGAATCATATTTTTAAATAAATAATTATATAAATATACATATATATATATATATATATATATATATATATATATATATATATATATATATATATATATGTAGAGAGAGAGAGAGGGAGAGAGAGAGAGATAGGCTTAGCAACCTAGATATCTTTAATTATACTTATAAATAAATTTATCTGTCATTTTCGTCGTTTTTCAAATGTACTTAAATTTCAAGTGAATCGTTAAAAATAATATCCATAAAAATATTACATGTATTCGAACAACTTTAAAAACTTATATAAAAAATCTTTCTAGTTTTCACAATAAAGAATTCCCTAAACCTGAGAATTAAAATTTGTTAATTCTTTGAAGTGATCACTTTATCAAAGTGTATTTGAGTATGAGGTCGAATCTTTTGTTTCTGAGTTAATACTCTTCTTCAAACATGACTGTTGCTAATTTCTCCTGGAGGCAAGTGTTACATTCTTCTGAAGTATTTTTATAAACTGGTGATTTTGTCATATTTCTCATGTTACTTTTGGTGTGTTTGCGGTTCCATAAATGTTTTAAGAAAGTGGTGCGTATTTATATATTTTGTTGGTAAATAATCATTTGTATCTTCTTTGTAAACCACCGTCTCTGTTTCAAGAACCTCTTGCTATTCTTATATTTGCTTTCTGGTTTTCCCTTTCAGCTTGCCATAGCTTAGCATATTACATTGCTTTGTAAGCAATTACTATTTAGTGGGTAATCAGACTGTGTTCTCCCTTTACATTTTTTTAATGTTCGTGATGTACTGCTTATTTTTTTGTACTTGTTATCGGAGCAGCTAGAGCTCAGCTTTAGAATATTGAATATTTTAAAGCGTTTGTTTGATATTAGGAAGTGTGTGATGAATCGTTTTAGCTTTGTTGAGGATGTTTTCGTTTTACGATTTATCGTTTCATCTGCAGCTGATAGATTGGGGCTAGCTTGATTTAGATATGGTAGATGGTTAAATGAAGATAGCGTGGCTTAATGAATATTTGATACGTACTCTCTGTGATATTGAAGGTTAAGTCTAGGTCATCTCCTTCATTCCTGCTTTAATGTTGATTTCGAATCATGGGACATATATTGATGAAAGTGAGCTATGAGAATTTAACAATTACAAAACACGGCGAAGGCAGGAGAAACAGTGGAAATAAGGAGTAACTTATTTCATGAGTTGGTGTGAGTAGATGTAAGCCCAGTGATAAATTGTAATGATAATAGTAGCCGCTTCCTTTTACGGAAACATTCAGCATCCATTGGCCGAAAAGGTATTAGGTTGGTGCAAAAATAATGTCAGAAAACGTTGAGAAAACGACATTATTTTTGCACCAACCTAATACTTCTTAAAAAATTATTCACTTTTTTTCTATCCTTGACTGTCGAACCGGGCTCAGAGTGTAGTATTTTGACCTCATCTCTGACGGTAATAGTAATATTAGATATTTCCTTATAAGGAAACTTCCGGCAATTAGTTGACCTAAAAGGTACCTCTATACAAATTATGCACAAAGTGTAGTATCTGTTCTCCTCATCTCTGATGTTAATAGTAATATTAGCCGTGTCTTTATATGGAAACATTCGATATTCATCGACCGTGTAGCCAAAGCTATTTTCGGTTGAAATGTATAAAATCTTTCTATTACAAAGAGTTTTTCAGAAAGATTTGTTTCTTCGGCCCAGTAACTGCATTTTCCAGTATGGATGGCGGTTTCCTTCTTAACCTTATGTTTGAAGTTCTGTGGAATGTCACGATCATGATTATGCCATCATTTTCCTTTTGAATTACATGAATTATCCTTTTTAGTTGTTGAGCCTTGTGTCTGATGCCATTGGTTAATTTTTTACTCAAAAAAACAAGTAATATTTTATAGTAATTACGTATGAATAAAACGCTGGGGTGGAGACTGACCCTAAAAGAAATAAAATTACACGACCAGGACGTCTTTTACGAATTATCTGATTGGACAAATTAACTGGATTAGACACCTGGTGAGATGAAATTATAGAAGCCATTTTTTTTATTTTTAGGTCTCTACGTTACAAATTAGTATTACTATTGTCTTCTATCAAAGCCCTGTTATTGATCTAACGTATATAATCGAGTATAGTGCGAGTTTTAAAGATCAGTGTTTTACAAAATTGTAAGGGGTCGCACTATACACAGGAAATTTTGGGGAAGAGGTTTAAAATCATCCATTTTCGGTGACCGGCTGCCCTATAGACAGATAATTCTTTTCTGACAGGGAGGGGTTAAAATTCACGCAAAAATTTTCAGGGGTCACATTATGCATATATTCGGCTTATACACGAGCATATACGGTACTCGGTGATGGGCATCTCGAGGCGGTGTAATGTTTAGCAACCTTGTCTCGCTAGAACAATTAAAACTGAGTAGATAGTTCGATCTTTACTGGGTGCCCCCTACTTTCGGCCTTGTGCCTCATCTAAGCTACGCTTGGAAAATCACTATTCGGTATTGTCTTCGAATGACTTTTCTCTTCTGTACTGTAACGATGATAATGTTAATACAATCTTTCACGAGAAAGTATGTAATTTCAAGAATTATTCGAGCAAATATCTTTGCTGTATTGCAGTTCTGTCGATTAGATTTTTCGATATCAAAATTAGTTGTTTTCTTTTTTCTTATTTTATAAGTCGCGTTTTAACTTTCTGTTTCCTTATGAATAAATACATTATCCAACCTTCCTATATTAATATTAATCCTCATTTATTTGGCACCCTGTTCGTTTCAGTATCTTCGGTATATATTTTTATACAAGTTTGGGTGTTAACTATTTGCCCATAGCTGGGACCCTAACAGTTGCTACCAGCCCGGGTCAAGGTGGACCTGGGAACATCAGCAATTAATAGGTGGTTCCACGCTCCTCAAAACCTCCTGATCAGAGGCCTTGTTGTACGTACTTTATCGTCTTCCCCAGGACGCGGATGTAGTTTATCGTCTTCTCCAGTACGCGGATGTAGTTTATCGTCTTCTCCAGGACACGAATGTAGTTTATCGTCTTCCCCAGGACGCGGATGTAGTTTATCATCTTACCCAGGACGCGGATGTAGTTTATCGTCTTCCCCAGGACGCAGATGTATTTTATCGTCATACCCAGGACGATCTCGAAAATAACTCGAATCAGTGGTTAACTGGGGAAAAGGAATGACGAGTAAATTTTAACGCCTCAAAATATAAACTGTTTTCAGTTAATCACCACGGATAACGTTTTTGTTTAGCCATCATCATGGCTGATGCTAAACTCCAGGAGAGAACCTTCTTAGGCCTAAGTTTTCCACTAAGATGAAGTGGGTTGATTACATTCGGTCAATTGCTAGTTCTACGACTAAGATATTTTGTTCATTGTGTTGTGACTGGCAATTCAGAAAACATATTTTTTTAAGCATTTCACCCCAAGCAAGGCGGGAAGCAACTAGCACGCAATGGGTTACAGACTCGACCGATATCTGTTCTGCTTCGTCAACTATCGTCGTCGCCATCGACTTCCGTCCGTCTCGCGTGATATATGAAGAACTAGACGTCTAGTTCCCCCTGTCGGCCTTGCTAGCAGAGTCCAAAGGAGAGGATAAACCAATACAGTTTGGTACCAGCGAGGCTGCAGAAGTTGCCGGAAGGTAGCACAAAGTGCTGTCTATTCGTCTTCGGGGCTCCACCCCGGGTTTGAATTCAGAGTTGTCCTTCTTCTTGACAAGTTGCCATCCAAGGCTATAGAACCCAGTCTGTCCAGCTATTACCCATAACTGAGGGGAGAAGAAGAGTATTAGCACGTAAGTGAATGTAATGGATTCGACTGGAATTCGAACTCGGCTCTCCGATTCCTCAATCCAAGCCGATATCCATTACTCCACCGTGGCTCCTCCGCCTACTATATAGGTCGAGATTCTTGACAAAATTCAAGGAAGAGATAATGTAATCGATCCTGTCCTGACATCTCGAGTTCAGTGACCTTTCTCGACGACGTGACGTGGGCTTACCTTTGTCATGGTAATTGTTCAGATGAACTTTTCTCTTTAGTGTCTCGACTGCACCAAGTGAAGTGCGTTACTAGATTGGCAACTAGGTCTCACCGTTTTACTGTTTAACTAGCTAGATGAAACCGTCAGTTCTTAATCAGTCATTTTCTTACGCTTCTCGCTTCTCGCTTCCTTGCTTGCCTGACACCTACAACCAGCAAAAGTTTAAATGCAACGTCAACTGCCATCTTCTGTCTTCCTGAAACATCTTCATTCATTGTCCTTTTCCTCACGTCTTCTCGTTCCCTTCCACTCCCTTAAAGCCTCTACGTTTTAATGGTATAATCGCGTTGCTTGGTGTGAAATGATTAACTAAAATAGCCTCGTTTGATCTAGAAACTCATTGGTGTCATGAGACGCTGAACTAATTCAGAAATGTCTAAACTGGCAACATTATACAACTGCTTCTTCAGATCAATTGTTAAAAATGGCATACAGTGTAACCCGGATATAAGAGAGTTGTCGGGACCGGAGAAGAAGTCTCTTATATCCGGGTTTCTCTTCTATCCATGTTTAGTCTATTTTGTTTAGGTAAGTATGGCTCTAATTTTGGACCAGAGAAAATCTCTCTTATATCTGGGTTTCTCTTATATCCGGGTATCTTATATCTGGGTTACACTGTACATTAAAATGAATGCTATAGGTCTTAAAGATTAGCATCCTTCCTTGAATCTCGTGAACTGACGCTACAGAATCACAAACACGAACTGTACCAAATAACAGATACCAGATCACATGAGGACTTCCAACAGCAGTAACTGATAAAAAGGATAGCACACGTAACTCGAAGAGAAAATAATGACCTAATGATGTTGATGTCCCACGGAACTTCAAGCGAATGTTATGAAGGAAACCTCCATTAATACTGAAAAGAGCGATAACATTTAGTGGATCTGACGAATACATCTGCCTGTAAAAGACGTTTTAAAGAGAAATATGTACAGTGTAATCCGGATATAAGAGAGTTGTCGGGACCGGAGAAGAAGTCTCTTATATCTGGGTTTATCTTATATCCGGTCTATGTTGGGTCTATTTTGTTTAGGTAAGTATGGCTCTAATTTGAGACCAGATAAAATCTCTCTTATATCAGGGTTTCTCTTATATCAGGGTTTCTCTTATATCCGGGTTACACTGTAATTAATTTCAACCAACCGTAGCACTGGCTTTTCGGTTTATGAGCGCCGGATGTTTCCTGTATAGAAACGCTTAATCTCACTCTTACAACTTAGTAAAGGTGTCTGTAATCACAACGACAACGTAATTTAGGCTGGTCGCTTTTGTCTGCAGAAGCGATAATCCTGCTATAATCCTGCATTTTATTCGCACATAAACAACATGGCCGACACGGTACTTCTGTGTCTAAACAGCAAATGAAACGGTGCTTCCGTTTGCTTAGTTCCCGGTTAAAGTATTCACCATTATCATTTGCAAATATTTTTTTCCGATGCACTTTTGCTTTTGGCCAACGCACATATGAAAAGGAATAATATTGGTTGCAATATATATTCTCCCAAATTTATCGATAAAAAACAAAAAAAATGATTTATGATAAAAATATGTAACTCGAAAAAATAAGTGCAGAATAACGAAAATAAACGAAGCCAAATTTTCGGAGGATGGTAGAAAGGCTGGAGATCATATCAGCCGAAATGTAGTTCTTAAAGGATGATGAGGTTATTTAAAAAAAAAATTGTATCTAAATATGTTATAAAATTTTTTTTCTATCCTCTGCTAGTTACAATGATGTCATTACCACACAGAATCCATTTCATGAGGCTCGTCCCTAAATTATGACGCCATCCCGACAACCCTCCAAAGGAAGTCCATCGAACGAGGGCCAATAACACCAGAAGTCTCCACTGCTACAGGAGTAAAAAAAAAGAAAAAATCTGTCCGAACCACTGGCCAAATTACCGGTCGAAAATGAATCTTCCCATCCCAAATCAACAACTTCCCTATTTTTAAACGGAAATTCTAATGCCGTCTGACCACTTTCCATCACCACGGTCGAGGCCTACGGGTTCTATTTGGGAAGGGAACCCAGCTGCATCCAAACCTCTGATGATGATGTCGTTTATTGCTAAATGCCTTGGAAAGCGTTCGGCACTACGACGACAGGAGAGAGGATGCAAACCAAACTCATCCATATCTGCCTTAATTAATTAATATTATTAATATGAATAATTCGATTGATACAAAAAGAAACTCAATATTCTGATTACAGACTACAGTTTAGAAAAAATAAATCATTTATTTAATCTATAAAAAATCACATTTGTCGATACTTTCCATTTTAAAAAAAAGATCTTAAGAACTTGGTGAAACTGACTGGCAAATATCCTTCTCTAATTAGAGAAAATGATTCGTAAATCTTGACTGTTTATAGAAAATCGTATCTCGATTTTTACCAAACATGTCAATTAGAAATCGACACAACAAAAAAATCTCTAAGACATGTAAAAATAGTGACAAAAACGGTGTAATCAATTGAATCGTTTGAATATTGATAACTGCATTTAAAGTTAATGACTTAATTGTAGATCAATTAAGTAGTCAATTAAAAAAATGCGACGAAATATGTTAGATCGAAGATTTATTTGTCGAAAAACATTTTTAAAACAATTTCTAATTATTTTCACTCAGTCAACTATTATTTTCTTTTAAATAAAGACCACGAATGAAAACAAAGACAAAAACTAGGCATAGGAATGTTCGATTATTTAACAGGTTTCTTTAATAAGTCGGAATAACAGTGTTAAGAAAACAACATTTGCACATATAAAACTCATCTATCTATCTATCTATCTATCTATCTATCTATCTATCTATCTATCTATCTATCTAACACACTCTTCATATCTATCTATCTATCTATCTATCTATCTATCTATCTATCTATCTATCTATCTATCTCTGAATGTTTCTTTCTTTCTGTTTGTTTCTTCCTGTCTATCTATCTATCTATCTATCTATCTATCTATCTATCTATCTATCTATCTATCTATCTATCTATCTATCTCTGACTGTTTCTTTCTTTCTGTTTGTTTCTTCCTATCTATCTATCTATCTATCTATCTATCTATCTATCTATCTAACACACTCTTCATATCTATCTATCTATCTATCTATCTATCTATCTATCTATCTATCTATCTATCTATGTTTCTTTCTCTCTCTGTCTATATGTGTATCTTCCTCTCTCTCTCTATCTATATGTATGTTGATCTATCTATATATGTGTGTTTCTCTTTGTATCTCAAACTATGTGTGTCTTTCTCTCTATATATATATGTGTGTCTTCCTCGCTCTATCTGTCTAGTCTATCTATAGTATATATGTGCCATTCTCTCTCTATTTATATATGTGTGCCTTTCTCTATGTGGGCCAATTCTCTTTCTCTCTATCTATCTATATGTGTTTTTGTCTATCTATGTGTGTGTCTTCATCTACTCTCTATTTGTCTCTGTATTTGTCTGTCTATCTAAATGCCTATCTCGCTTTACCTTTATGTCTGTCTCTCTATCCATCTATATGTTTGACTCTCTCTATCTATCTATTTACTTGTCTATCTATTTATCTACGTATATGCGTGGGTGTCTCTCTCTATACGTGTGTCTATCTATCTATCTATCTGTTTGTGTCTTTCTCTCTCTAAGTGTCTCTTTCAATCTCTCTCTCTATATCTATATGTATGTAAATCTCTATATGTATTTCTTTCAATCTCTCTCTCTATATCTATATGTCTATTTTTATCTCTCTATCTATAGGTGTGTCACTCTATGTGTGTGTGTTTCTCTCTATCGATGTATGTGTCTTACTCTCTATCTATACGTGAGCCTGTCTATCTGTCTATATGTGTGTCTTTCTCTCTCTATTTATATGTGTGTGTCTCTCTATGTGTCTATCTCTCTATATGTGTGTCGATCTATCAATATGTGTATTTCTCTCGTTCTCTCACTCTCTCTCGCTCTCTCTCTCTCTGTCTCACTATCTATACGTGTAAGTCTGTAGCTATATGTGTGTCTTTCTCTCTCTATTTCTTTGTATGTCTCTCTATGAGTGTTTTTTTCTATCTCTCTATATGTGTGATGATCTATCTATATGTGTATTTCTCTCTCTCTCTCTCTCTGTCTCACTATCTATACATGTAAGTCTGTAGCTATATGTGTGTCTTTCTCTCTCTGTTTATGTGTGTGTGTCTCTCTATGTGTGTTTATTTATTTCTCTATATGTGTCGATCTATCTATATTTGTATTTCTCTCTCTCTCACTATCTATACGTGTATGTATGTAGCTATATGTGTGTCTTTCTCTCTCTATTTATATGTGCGTGTCTCTCTATGTGTGTTTTTCTATCTCTCTATATGCGTGTCGATCTATCTATATGTGTATTTCTCTCTCTCTCTCTCTCTCACTATCTATACGTGTAAGTCTGTAGCTATATGTGTGTCTTTCTCTCTCTATATGTGTGTGTTTCTCGATGTGTTTTTTCTATCTCTCTATATGTGTGTCGATCTATCTATGTGTGTATTTCTCTCTCTTTCTCTCTCTCTTTCTGTCTCACTATCTATACGTGTAAGTCTGTAGCTATATGTGTGTCTTTCTCTATCAGTCCATATGCGTATCGTTCACTCTATCTATCTATATGTGTCTTTGTCTATCTATCTATCTATCTATCTGGTCATATATAACGAAACTTTTTGTCCAAATAGAAATATATTAAACAAAACTAGAAAAAATACATCGCCTCAGAAAGGCCGGAAGACATATCGACCGATACATTGACGTAAAGCCACCAAAGATGAAAATAAAGTGAAAAATTTTGGAAAATTCTTCAGAAAATTATTCCGATTAATTGTTCTCAATGATTAAAAATGGGTTCGAGCGAATGAAGTCTGTAGGTCTTAGAGAGAACCATCTTTCTTCAAAGCTAATGGAATGGTGCTACAAAATTACAAACACAGAACTGTACCAAATAAAAGACAACCACATAATTTGAAGATTTTCAAAAGGGAGTACAACTAAAGTGAATTGGAAATTTTACACGAAGAGAAGATAATGACAATAACAAGATGTTGGCCTTCCACGCAACTACAAACAAAATGTCAGAAAGAAAGTCCTCATTAATATTTGAAGAAGCAAGAATATTTAGTGGACTTTAGAAATGTATTTTTCTTTTAATAAACTGTCTTTAAGAGAAAGATTTTATGACTTTCACCCGAAAATAGCACTGACTCCACGGTAAATTAAATGCCGAATGTTTCCTTATAAGAGGCGGATATGCAATGTAGCATCTTGTCTACAGTTTGTCTGCTCTGGCATCTTGTCTACAGTTACTTTCTCACAGACGTGCTGTCGCCTCCCTCTGTCTGTTCTACTAATACGTTCATGGAAATTGCTCCGAGGAGCTGCATTCGCTGGTTCCCAGACGTCATGAGTTCAAGCCCCCTTACGAGGCTGGCATCCCGCTCTCGCCCCTTCACTGTCGAAACTCCTAAATGTAGCCGTCTCTTCTACTCCAATAGCTTCATGTCTCGCACCTCTCGCATGTGGAACTCCCTTCCATATTCCAGTTTCCCTGAGAGCTATAATCTCTAGCTATTCAAGTGTAATGTCAATCGACATCTCCAGTTGCCTTGATCTTTCCACTACCCTCCTCCTTTCTTCTATCACTCCAATCTGATCTCGCTCTAAATTTTCTGTAACCCCTTGCGTCCTAGTGGCTCCCCGCCTTGCTTGGGGTGAAATGCTTAAAAAAAAAAAGAAAAAAAAAAGGAAACAGCTAATTTTCTATTACCATAATTATATTCCACGCAACTACAAACAAAAGGTTCAGAAAGAAATTCCTATCAATACTGGAAACAGTGAGTACACTTAGTGAACTTGAGAAATGTATTTAAAAAAAAAATAATGTTACATAGAAAGATTTTATGAAATTCAACCGACAATGTCATTAGTTACTCGTTAAATAATGCCGCATGTTTCTTTATTAGGAAATGGCTAATATTATAGTACCATTATACTATTGCACACCAGTGTAAACAAAAGGTTAGGAAGGAGTCCTCGCCATCTATACTGGAAAGAGCGAGAACAGTTTGTGCAGTAGAGATTTAAAAAAAAAATATGTTTAAGTGAAAGATGTTATAAGATTCAACCAAAAATGGCACTGGCTGCTTGTTAAATAATGCCGAATGTTTCCTTATAAGGAAAAAGCTAATATTACATTACCATTATACGACTCCACACCACTTTAAACGAAAGGTTAGGAAGGAAGCCCCTTCCCTATCAATCAATACTGGTAAGAGGGAGAACAGTTAGTGGATTTGAGAAATATTTTATGACTTTAAGCGAGAGTGGCACTGGCTGTTCGGCCAACGAATGGAAACGTTTATTTTTCCATATAAGGAAAAGGAAAAGGATAATATTGCCATTATTTGTTTTTTATACAATAGTTTTGCCATCACTGTACGAAAGATGAGAAACCTGATTGGCTGAAAATTTGTGGGGGGAAAATAGCAGTGCAAAAAACTATAGAACCGATACTTAAAGGGTTAAATGCTGTCGAGTAGGAGATATACGAGATTATTTCATTTTTGTCTTGTTCGGCATCGAATAAACAGACGCTTAGAGTTGCTAAGAATATTTTTCCACCATTTCCTTTTGGTGTCAAAAGGTCAAGGAAGATTCTGACTCATGAAGTCACAAAAAATAAAAAAATAAAAATCAATAAAATAAGCACACACACACATACACATACACACACACAGAGGCACACATGCGGTACAGAGCAACATCCTATTTTCCTTCTCCCAAACAATTTCTCTGCCCCGCTGCGCCCATCCCCTATCCCCGCCCCCTATCGGACCACGACCTCCTGACCTCACCCAACCTCTCATCTACCCATCTCTTGTAAGGCTGTGTTCAGTGCAGAGTGAATGGTTTCAATTAGCCAACGTAAGTACAAGTACAAATGTGTCCATGTAGAATGGTAAGTCATAGAAAGCCTGCGACTCGACCACAAAAGGGTTCCAGGCAAAACGTTCGATATTTAAAAAGAGTAAGTGGTTCTACAGTTCCGGGAATCACCTTCTGCGAAGAACCACTTAACTGCGGACTGCGGGCCACAAAAAAAGGCTTCCTACCAATTTCTATCTTGGATTGAAACTACGGATATTTTCATATGCCCCCATACTGGCGTAATAATGCCCTAACCGTGGGGGGAGAGAGGGAGGTGTAACTTTCACTTACTTACTCAATGCTTCATTCAAAGTAGATACTTGATTTTTCTTCTCTTTCTTTTTTTTTTTAAAATAACTTACCTGTTTTTACATTTCTTTATCATTGAATGTATTGGGAATTGATATTATTATTATTATTATTATTATTATTATTATTATTATTATTATTATTATTATTCAAAATATATGGCTGGTCGAACAACATTATTACCACGTCTATTACGACAGTACAATTTAAATTTTGCTTAAATAATGATGACTTTTAGTAATAATAATAATAATAATAATAATAATAATAATAATAATAATAATACAAATGTTTTCTCAAGACAAGCGACGTTTGTAAAAGGACTTCAAATTGCTGTATTTTTTTAATATTTTCATACTTTTGTGCAATTTTTAAACATATCTTCAAGACAGACATACTGTCGAAATATTGTTGAACATTGTTAAACACACACTTTTCTTTTTCTTTTCTTCAGTTACTCTCTTTTCTAAGTACTGAGTAGTAATAATAATAATAATAATAATAATAATACCTCATATAATAATATAAAATCTAATTAGTTAGCTATCTTGACTGATAAAACTAATTCTGCAAAATAATTTAACAAAGTTTTAAAATTTATAAACATCTGTAAATGAAAGTTTCGTTATTTAAACATAGCCGTTATTCAGAAAATGATAAAACCCTGAACAGAAACATCTACATAAAAATTATCGAGTAAATTGTCCAAATACCTGAAAATCGAGATTAACAGAATGTGAAGAATGAAGACTGAGACTGTACCAATAGAAATCGAACCTCTGGGCCTCGTGAGAAAAATAATGGACAATTTTACTAACAGTGTCCCAGGTAACATCAACCTACAAGTTGCACAGAAAATCGCCCTACTTGGAACATCCCATATACTAAGAAAGGTGCTATCAATTAAATGTCAATTCTCATATAGGGCCTAAGGGCCATAGTTTGGGCCCGGCTCTAAAGGATACAAAACAGGAAAATGTACTAAAGATGATTAAAAACCATACCCATACGCCCATTAAAAAAATCTCAGGAAACCTGTCACTAACTGGAAAATGATTGTACTCAAGTGCAGCTCTCATGAAATCAGAAAATTTCTTTCAATTGGTTATACTCTTTCGCGTATTATACTGTTCACATTTCTCCCAGGCCTTTTGAACAAGAGTAGACCTGTGTCTTCTTTCCTATTTAGGATTGGGTTTCCGATTCCGTCTAAAGTCTTCTCATTCTCTTTTAGTCACAGTAACCCCTAGTGGCATTATCGCCTTGTTTGGAGTGAATTGATAAAAAAATATTACTATATTTTTAAGAAAAATACATTCATTTCTTTTAGGTCTCAGGTAGAAATATTGGTAAAACATTGTATCAAAGAACAAATCAGGATAAACTGGAAATAATAATAATAATAATAATAATAATAATAATAATAATAATAATCTGTCTATATTTCTGAGATGAGGTATTATGTACATTATTTACATTATTCGGACTATTGACCTTATCTTTGTCGCAATATTTATTACAACGTTTCTGCCGTTGTACGCTCCGGCCGTTGTACGCCCCTGCCTTCTTCATGTGGTTGGAATGTCGAACTGAACCCTTTATTTCGATCACTGGGGTAAACTATTTCAGTTCCACGTGCCATGTTTAACAGGAGATAACTGAAAACTGACATCCATCAAACATGGCACGTGGAACTAGAACAATCTACCCAGTTAGCGAAATAAAGGGTTCAGTTCGACATTCCAACCACCTGACGAAGGCCGGAGCGTACAACGGCCGATACGTTGTAATAAATATGGCGACAAAGATGAGGACAATAGTCCGAATAATGTAAATAGTATGAATAATAATAATAATAATAATAATAATAATAATAATAATAATAAAGGGTAACACTCAATGATAATATTCAGGTTTCTTTTTTCGGTTTGCTCTTTTCCTATAAATAATAATAATAATAATAATAATAATAATAATAATAATAATAATAATAAACACTTTGTCTGTGGTGCAATACAGTTTCAACATCCTTAATTGAATCACTGCTGACATTAAATAAATGGACGCCAAAACAAGAAAGCTTCTCACTTGCCATAGCATGCATCCTGCCAAGGCTGATGTTGATCGTTTCTATGTGCCCAGATCCGAAGGAGGCAGAGGATTAGTTCAACTAGAACTTTCAAACAAACCACAAAAATCGGTTTTCAATGATACCTGAAAACTACAGAAGTCTTGATGATAATCTTCGTCAAAGAACATGAAAGAAATAAGAAAAAATATTCAGTAATAAAGTAAGCCAACAAATTCAAAATAGAATTTCATGAGGGTGAAGAAATGCAAATAAACCACAAAACACCTAATGCAGCTGCGAAGAACCTAAAAACGAAAACAAAAGCAAATGCAGTGTACCAAATGCAGAAACGATGGCAAACTAAGTCTCTTCATGATCAAATGTATTTCTCCTTTCAGATGTCCTCTGCGCAAATATAAGGTAATAGTACTGAAAATGGATTAGGCAATGTTGGTTAATTTCCTAGTAATACTTCTGGAAATATCATGAGTATCACTCTTTTTTTCCCCTCAGCGATGGAATTCTGCTGTTGTCTCTTCGTATCAGCTTTATTTTCCCAGTTGCTTATTGAATTGTCCTGTACCATTCTTAATATAGCTTCGGTTTCTTTCTTCAAATATTTTCTTCTCAGCTGTACCCATATCGTGTCATCTTTAATTGTTTTCGTGGTCTCAGAAGGAAAGTAGAAACCTTAATACTAATAGCAGTAATGATGATGATGTTATTTAGGATAAATAATTTTTAAAAAGTATTAATAATTTGATTCTTAATATATACTTATTTGGTGTTTATCGCTAGAGATCAGATTTATAGAAAATCGTTTAAAATACTTCGCCCACAAAAGGAAAAAAAAAACTATTGAATTGTCTCTCATAAGACATGGAGAGTTACACTTGATTGAACCTTTTCCTGACTCAACTGAGTCGTGTTTTTCAGGATGTAAGCCATCATGACTCTTCACGACTTCCTCTCTTTTATTCCTATATATAACTTTCGATCATTTACTATCACTGTTTGTCCTAATTCGGCTATCTATCTGTCTAATATATTTAGTTTAACACATTTGTTGTGGGCTACTATTATGAAAATTGTTTCTCTTTTCAAGTGTCCTCAACGCAAATATATATATATATATATATATATATATATATATATATATATATATATATATATATAATTTTGTTTTTAATTACAGGCATGGAGTAATGGATAGCAGTTCGGATTGAGAAATCAGAGAGCCGAATTTAAGTCAAATCCATTATATTCATTTACGTGCTAATACCCTTGGGAACGGCATGAATCTTCTTCTTTTTCCCCAGTTATGGGTAAATAGCAGGAACGGGTTCTATAGAATTCGATGGCAACTGGTCTACCGTAAAAATAAATGGCAACCTATTGCGGGAAAAAAATCTGCCTCATCAGTCATGTATCCAAAGATACAAGTTCACCTAAGCGTGTATCACGCAAGGCATACAACTGACTGACTGTTTAAATTAACCTCTCATTTCTCTTATGCCATTAATATTAATATCATTATTATTAGTTAATTAGAAGAGGGGATGGCCTAAATGCTAATAGCAGGGAAAATGGATTCGGCGAATAGAGTTCAAATTCGGGATGTCAGTTAGGATTTCTTTCATTCTAATGCTATTTGGAAAGACAGGAAAACCATCTCTTGCAATATGGTATATATCAGTATTACTATCTATTACCGACATCCAAATACGAGCAAATATCAGAGCAAGTTGGAAAGCTTTTTTATGTGCCATTCTCTTTCAGTATTTGAACAATACTGTCTTTTCACGATTTCTATAGTTGACCTTTGACTATACCTCTTTGTCCTTGCTCTGTCATCATCGTGGACAAAAAGCAAAGATGCCTGCTACGAATTATTTCAAAGGAAATACATGGAAAGTATTTCAGCCAAGATCCAAAGACGATTTGAAAAACCGAAAGATGCCTCTTAAAAGCCAAAACAAAACAAACAAATAAAAAAAAACGTATTAAGCGACAGGGAAATATAATTCGAAACAAAGAGAATTATTTCTGATTTGTTATTTGATACTAATATTATATGGCAGTGAATGTCAGCTAGTTATCTCACAGGTGAAAAAGAAAATTAAGGCAATAAATCGGGTTTAAAGGAAAATAGAAACAAAAGCGGAACTTGCGCAGAGATTCAGAAAGAGGTAACCGAAATCTCTGGAACACATATTGAAGAGAGCGGCCAAAGAATTTGACACGAATGATAGAACAGGGAATAGGAGTTATAGTAAACGACAAACATTGTTAAAAAATATAGAAAATTATGGAGAGTTATGATCGCTCAGGTCCTGAAGAAGCAGAGCCCAAAGAAGGAAAAGAAGAAGAAGAGTGGGAACAAAAAAAGCGAAGGGGAAATAGAAAGAAAGGAATAAGATAGAGAGAAAAAAGTGTGAAGAAGAGGCAAAGGTATTGCAGACCGTAATATGCGTTGAGAGATAAACAGGTGTGTCACCTGAAATGCCCACAACAAACATGGCTGACTCAGGATGTGAGTCCACGTAAATAAATAAAAAAAAAGGACCAGAGCCAATATATATTAACAAATAAATGATAATGTATATATTAACAAAACAAGAGTATACGCAAACAATAGAATATTGTTGCGTGATATTGAACAATGAACATGAAGGAAGAAAACATTTAAACTAGTGAATTGTTTGTGTGTGAGTAGTCTGGTGTAAGAGAAAATCCTAGAGAAAATAAAGTGAAAGGTGAGTACGTGTGTGCAAGTTCCCCAGTAGGGAAAGCGTTTTCCTCGTTCGACCTACATCTTGCCGTCCCCGAGTGAAAAAGGAAAAAAGAGGATGATACTGAATGTCACTGCCTATTTATAGTCCTGAGAGCGTCTCCTAGTAGCCGTTTCGAAAATTAGTAGGAGGTAAGCCGACAAAGCAAAAATAAAAAAAAAGATTGTAGAAAGATTTAAATAAAAATATAAAAAGGTAAACAAAAGAAAGTCAGAAGTGTAGCGCACGTTCAAAATCAAGACGAAGAAGAAGAAAAAGGTTTCTCGCCATCACTAAATGTTTCTATTGCTCCAGAAAGTCGTGAGTGTTTTAAATTCCACCATTTAATGTAAAGGCCATCTATATACTACAATAATTTTTCTTTCTTTCTGCATCTTTTTCTATTCCAATGCCACTACGAATTTTTATGTCCCATTTTCTGTTGATAAGATAATCAATTTTTTTCGCATTTCGTTCATTTGTACTTATTTAATTTTAATCCCCTGAACATTGTATAAACAATAAAGATACTAGTTTGCATTATTCGCTGAATAAAGCTTTTATATCGGACAAAACAAAGAAAAATGAGAGAACTCATTGGTCAAATCGTAGTGATTAAAACGACTAAGATTAACACACCAGTCTAAATAATTCCTTGAAAGTAACAATACCGCATCTCTCATCTTCACACATTGGTCGAATGGAACAAATTTCTATCTTTAACAAAATTTACCTAAAGCCATTAAAATAGATCAAACAATCCAGTTACATCATTAATTCATTCGCTTCTATTGAAAATAATTTTTTGTGTGTCTTATTAATATTTGATGGGGAAAAATCATAATTTTGCCAATTACATACGCGGATGAATCAAAGCAAAATGGCGGCCAAAACCATCAATAACAACAGTTATTATTATTCCTTTTCTTTCTTTGTGTCTTTTTTAATATTTGATTTGAAAAAAAAAAATCAAACCGTGTCTCTGTAATTGAGTTTAAATGAAAAAAATAATATAATTATAATTAGACAAATTGGCTGCAAATGTTTGTATTTATGGATGGGAGGGCGAAGTGAAGGGAGTTTGCCGAAAAGGAAAATAATCAAAAATGGCAATCGGAATAATAAGAAAAGAAAAGAATGCAAAGAAGACGAAAAAAATGGATGATAATATCTGATTGAATTAAAGAAAGAGTGAAAAAAAAAAAAGACAGAAAGAAATAAAGTAGTTAACAAAGATTCTGAAAGAACATAGAAAGAAAAAAGGTACCGAAAGAGGGAAAGAACGAAAGGAAGACAGAAAAACAGAAGGAAAGAAACGAGACAAAGAAGATCGTGAAAGAGCATGGAGAGAGAGAGAGAGAGAGAGAGAGAGAGAGAGAGAGAAAGAAAAGGGACAAAATGAGGAAAAGGACGAAAGAAAGAAAGAAAGAAAGGATCATGAAAGAACATAAAGAGAAAGAAAGAAAAGGCACCGTAAGAGTAAAAGAACCAAAAAAAGAAAGAAGAGACAAAAATATTTTGAAAGTGCATAGAGAAAAAAAGAAAAGGCACAGAATGAGGGAAAGAAAGAAAGAAAGAAAGAAAGAAAGAAAGAAACCAAAGATCGTGAAAGAGCATAGAGAGAAAAAAAAGTCACCGAATGATGGAAAGACAGAAAGAAAGAAAGAAACCAAAGATCGTGAAAGTGCATTGAGAGAAAAAGAAAAGAAAAGCCACCAAATGAGGGAAAGAAAGAAAGAAAGAAAGAAAGAAGGAAAGAAAGAAAGGAAAAAAGGAAGGAAGGAAGAAAGAAAGAAAGAAAGCAAAGATCGTGAAATAGCATTGAGAGAAAATAAGAAAGAAAAGTCATCGAATGAGAGAAAGAAAGAAAGAAAGAAAGAAGGAAAAGATCGTGAAAGAGCATTCAGAGAAAAAAAAAGAAAAGTCACCGAATGAGGGAAAGAACAAAAGAAAAAAAAGAAAGGAAGAAAGAAAGAAAGAAAGAAAGAAAAGGAGAAATAAAGAAAGAAAGCAAAGATCGTGAAAGAGCATTGAGAGAAAAACAAAGAAAAGTGACCGAATGAGGGAAAGAAAGAAAGAAAGAAAGAAAGAAAGAAAGAAAGAAAGAAAGCAAATATCGTGAAAGAGCATTGAGAAAAAAAAAGTCACCGAATGAGGGAAAGAAAGAAAGGAACGAAGGAAGAAAGAAAGAAACAAAGAAAGAAACAAAGAAAGAAAGCAAAGATCGTGAGGGAGCATTGAGAGAGAAAAAAAAAGAAAAGTCACCGAATGAGGGAAAGAAAGAAAGGAACGAAGGAAAAAGAAAGAAAGAAAGAAAGAAAGAAAGAAAGAAAGCAAAGATCGTGTAAGAGCATTAAGAGAAAAAAAATCACCGAATGAGGCAAAGAAAGCAAGTAACGAAGGAAGAAAGAAAGAAAGAAAGAAAGAAAGAAAGCAAAGATCGTAAAATAGCATTGAGAGAAAATAAGAAATGGCACCGAATGAGGGTAAGAAAGAAAGATAGAAAGAAAGCAAAGATCATGAAAGAGCATTTAGAGAAAAAAAAAGAAAATCACCGAACGAGGGAAAGAAAGAAAGTAAGGAAGAAAGAAAGAAAGAAACAAACAAACAAACAAAGCAAAGATCGAGAAAGAGCATAGAGAGAAAAAAAAAAAAAGAAAAGTCACCGAATGTGGGAAAGAAAGAAAAGAACGAAGGAAAAAAAGAAAGAAAGAAAGCAAAGATCGTGAAAGAGCATTAAGAGAAAAAAAATCACCGAATGGGGCAAAGAAAGCAAGTAACGAAGGAAGAAAGAAAGAAAGAAAGAAAGCAAAGATCGTAAAATAGCATTGAGAGAAAATAAGAAAAGGCACCGAATGAGAGAAAGAAAGAAAGAAAGAAAGACATGACCGTGAAAGAGCATTGAGAGAGAGAGAGAGAGAAAAAAAGTCAGCGAATGAAGGAAAGAAAGAAACATAGAAAGAAAGCAAAGATCGTGAAAGAGCATTGAGAGAAAAAAAAGAAAATTACCGAACGAGAGAAAGAAAGAATGTAAGGAAGGAAGGGAGAAAGAAAGAAAGAAAGAAAGAAAGAAAGAAAGAAGAAAGAAAGAAAGAAATCAAAGATCGTGAAAGAGCATTGAGAGAAAAAAAAGAAAAGACACCGAATGAGGGAAGGAAAGAAAGGAACGAAGAAAGAAAGAAAGAAAGAAAGAAAGAAAGAAAGAAAGGAAGGTAGAAAGAAAGAAATCAAAGATCGTGAAAGAGCATTGAGAGAAAAAAAAAGAAAAGTCACCGAATGAGCGAAAGAAAGAAAGAAAGAATGCAAAGATCGTGAAATAGCATTGAGAGAAAATAGGAAAAGGTACCGAATAAGGGAAAAAACAAAAGTAATAAAAAAAGAAGAAACAAGAAAGTTCGTGAAAGAACATAGAGAGAAAAAAGTCACTAAAAGAGTGAAAGAACGAAGTAAAGAAAGAAGGAAAAAAAGAAAAAAAACATCAAATCCTTATAGAGCATAGAAGGAAAGAATAAAAAAGAAATGAAAGAAAGAAAGAAAGAAAGAAAGAAAGAAAGAAAAAAGAAGGCGAGAAAGACAATAAACATCGAGAAAGAATATTGAAAGAAAGAAAAAATAAAAAAAAATTGAAAAAAAAGCAAAAAAAGAAGGGAAGGCAATAAAAATTGATAAAGCTCATGGAGAGGAAGAAATAATGAAAAGAAAAAAGAGTCGATGAAAGAAAGAAGAGAAAGCACCTAGCAATGAAAGGCATGGTGAGAGAAGGAATGAAAAACAATGAAAAAGGGAGAAAGAAGCGTGCGATGACAGAAATTAAAGAAAGAAAAAAGAAAGGGAGGATCAAGAAAGAAGTTAAAGAAAGAAAGAAATTGTGAATGAAGGTAAATAAAGGATGAAACTATGAAAGATAGCAAAGACAGACAGACAGAAAGAGATGATAGTAGAAAGAAAAGAAAAATGGCCGCAAGTAAAGAAAGAAAGAAGGAGAGAATGAACGAAAGCAAAGGAAGAAGGGAGCGACGAAAGAAGGCAAATACAGACAGACAAACAATAGAGATGATAGCAGAAGGAAAAGAAAAATGAATGTAAGTAAAGATAAATAGATAGATAGATATAAACAGGCTCAGATAAAAGATAGATAGATAGATAGATAGATAGAAAGATAGATAGATAGATAGATAGATAGATAGATAGATAGATAGATAGAAGGAAATAAGCAAAGAAAGAAAGAAAGAAAGAAATGATCTTACATGAGCAAAGAAAGAAAGAAACAAACAATGAGGAAAAAGAGATGATGGTAGAAGGAAAAGAAAAATGAATGCAAGTAAAGATAGATAGATAGATAGATAGAAGGAAATAAGCAAAGAAAGAAAGAAAGAAAGAAAGAAAGAAAGAAAGAAAGAAAGAAAGAAAGAAATGGTCCTACATGAGCAAAGAAAGAAGGAAACTATGAGAAAAAAGAGATGATGGTAGAAGTAAAACACTGACATAGATAGATAGATAGATAGATAGATAGATAGACAGATAATAGACTGAGATAGATAGATAGATTCTATATATAAACAGACAAAAGTGATAGATCTGAACAAATATGGATAGATATAAACTGAGATAGATAGAAACAAACGAGATACTGAGATAGATAGATAGATAGATAGATAGATAGATAGATAGATAGATAGATAGATAGATATATAGATAGATAGATAGATAGATAGATAGATAGATAGCCGATAATCATAGATAGATATAGATAGATAGAAGGAAATAAGCAAAGAAAGAAAGAAAGAAAGAAAGAAAGAAAGAAAGAAAGAAAGAAAGAAATGGTCTTATATGAGCAAAGAAAGAAGGAAACAATGAGAAAAAAGAGATGATGGTAGATGGAAAAGAAAATAAAGAAAGAGAAAAAGAAAGAAAGAAAGAAATATAAATTGATAGATAGAAGGAAATAAAGAAAGAAAGAAAGAAAGAATGAAATGATCATACTAGAGGAAAGAAAGAAGGAACCAATGAACGAACGCAAAGAAAAAAGGATGCGATGAACGATGTCAAAAATAATGGAAACAATAAATGAAGTGAAAGATGGACAAATTTTCTTTTAATCATTTCAGCCCATGCAACGCGTTAACATCGCTAAGACGCACTGGTTTACTCAGAGTGAATGAAAATGAGGAATCTTTAATATACGAAAAGAAAGAGATTATGACAGAAAGAAAAGAAAACTGACGGAAAGTATATAAAAGGGAACAAAAAAGTGATAATGAATGAAAGTTTAAAAAAAAAACAATGAACAAAAGCAAATAAAGAGAGAAAGGTAGAGATGATGATGTCAAGTAAGAAAAGAAGGAAAAAAAATGCTGAACGAAAGCAGAGGATTATTGACAAACGTAAAGAATGTAGAAAAAATGAAAGTCTATGATGAAGGAAAGCAAAATTAACAATGACCGAGGGAAAACTTGAAGGATCTGTCGAACGTAAGTAAAGAAAGAAAGCGATAAAGCAGAAACGCCAAAAAGAGAAGAAAACAATGAATGAGAGCATAGAAAGAAGATTATGGTGATTGAAAGCAACGAATGAGATGCTGAATGAAATGAAATAAATAAAGAAACGACGAAGAAAAGCAAAGAAAGAAGAAAGCAATGAACGAAATCCGAGAGAGATGAAGGAAATAAAGTAAGATAATATACTGAGATCGATACTAACAAGCGGAGAGAAAGAAAGAAATTTCAGCAATGCAATAAAAAATTTAAATCTTTATTTAAAATAGTTTTATAATATATCAACAATTTAGATGACGGACACTGTTCACTGCTCTCACAGAATGTGGCTAAAACACTTTGCTCATAGTTGTGATATTTCAAATAAACAAAAAATTAGGCATCACAATCTTTATGAAAAAAATGGGTGATGTGTTTTGTTGCGTAATTAATTTTCACACTCATTCCCAGTATTTTGAACATAATTCGAGGTTTATCTCATATTTTCTGGACTTCCGGTTCCTTTTAAAGTCTTCTCATTCTCTTCCACTCCTAGTAATTCCTTGCATCTTAGTGGCATTATCGCCTTAATTGAGGAGAATAGATTAAAAAATGAAAGCGAACACATCCCCAGGCCAATTTATCTCACGTTTAGTCCATCGTAATCGTGTACTCCGAATTGGTTCTAGAATTGCAAAAAGCAATGGGTCAGATTCGGGCTGATACCAGTGCTTTTAACAACATTTTTAACATCATTTTCTTAGCATTTCATACTTGAATTCATTTTCATCTCGTAAAGAAAATCAAGAATTTATTGGGTAAATTTTCAAATATTTTTTTTTAAATTCTGATTTAGGGGCTAAATTTGTTTTTACTTTTC
>OZ010585.1:50263488-50338488 GCA_963932145.1 Acanthosepion lycidas
AGATAATGTACATGGCTAATTAAATAGATAAAATGAATCTGTTCAGGTGGAAAGGTAATTAATCATGTCATGTAAACCCATTGCGTAGTACCATTCAGAATCAGTGATTCCGATGGTCGAACCCTCGAGTAATATATATATATATATATATATATATATATATATATATATATGCCGTCTTCGATTGAATAAATTATAAATGTCTGCTTCTTTTGATCATAATCTTTTTATATTCACGAATATTTATCCGTATATTACAATTAAATAATAAATAATCTAATTGTAATATACGGAAAAATATTCGTGAATATGATAGGGATATGATCAAAATAAGCAGACCTTACGTTTGTAATTTATTTAATCAAACATGCCTAAAATAGAATATGCTGTCTAAACACACACACATATATATTTATACATTTATATATATCTATAAATAAATAAATATATATATATATATATATATATATATATATATATATATATATAGAGAGAGAGAGAGAGAGAGAGAGAAAGAGATAGATAGATAGATGTACGTCAGTGTGTGTGTGTGTGCGAGCGCACGCGAGTGTCTTCTCTATATTGAGAAAAGTGGACCATGAAAAATTGTCTGTCCCACGATCAAAATAGTTCTGTTTTGTGTAAGTTTAAATGTCTCTGCACACACTTTCTTTAAGGTTTTTTTTATGTGCCGTGTCCCTTCAGGACGTAGGCGACCATGGCTCTCCACTTCTTCCTGTCCCTTGTAGTTCTCAATATGCACTAACATTTTGTTGTTTCTCCCAGAACCTATTCTGTTATCCACTTGCTTAAGCCCGTTAAGTGTGTCACGCCTTGCCTTCATCTGTCCCTCTCTTTTTCCATCTGCACTGCGAGTATCAGATTCTCCAAGCCCTCCTTTCTCATTAGCTGTTCCAGAAATTTCAGCTGCCTCTTTCTGGTGTTAAGTATGAGTTTTCTTTTTGTTTGCATCCTCTCCAAAACCTCATCGTTGCTGACATGTTCGGTCTATGGTATCCTCATCATTCTTCTGTAGAACCAAACCTCTGCTGCCTCGGGTCTCGAACTTTGGAGAGATCCTCCAAAATTCGCAGCCATAAAGGAGGGCAGATATTACGGAGCAGTGCAGCACCTTCTGTCCCGTAATACTCTGTCTAGCTTTTTGAATGCGTCTTTGGCCATTCCAATAGGTCTTCGGATCTCAGCGTCACACTGTCCGCCCTCTGTCTTTAAACTTAATAATTTAAAAACGAAGGATTTGCGGAGATATGTTTATATTCACCTTTGGCCTTGTTTTGGTGTATGGAACCCGCACGCAAAGTTTGTAAAAGTATTTTTGTTACTCCCTGTATATATATTGCGTGTGCGTATCACAGAATTAATATGAATTTATATGTTCGACCTTCACATTTTCCTGGCACCTGAACTGTTTAAATTAAAATAAGAAAGACTCTACCAAACATCGCCCATGATAAATGAGAAAATAGCCATTTTAGTCAGAATGCGTGAACACCATTTCATCTGTCGGCAACGCCAAGGTAATATGCAATGCCACAATTAAGTAGAAATTTAATCTCAATAAATTCATCTTCATCGTTAGTTTTCTTGTTGCCGTTTTTTTTTTTTTATGGAAAATTCTTCTTTTTGTAATATTTTCTTCTTTGAAATCTTCATGCAAACATTCTTAATAATTGAAGCCGAAAGCAACATTTGTTCATGGAAGTGTGCGCTAATGAAATCTATCTTTGAGGAATTCCCATTTTTATCAGTGGGTTTTATTTTATTTATAAGCATTAAGTCGTGTTTACGCTTCCTTCAAGAAATGAACAGGGGAGGGGAATTGTTATCGCGTTCTTTTCATAAGGCACGTACACACAAACCGGATGCAAAGACTCACTCGCAAAGACACACGCGGGGACATATTTTCTCTACTATATATCTATATAGATTCATAAAAATGTTCTCTACTATATATCTATATAGATACATAAAAATTTCTCTACTATAAATCTATATAGTTACATAAACAGAATAATCACGAAAATATAAGCAGGCATGTCATATATATACTTGACAATAGGTCGCAGGTTTTTTTCACCAAAATTTCGATAAAAAATCCGGCGTGCGACCTATCCACTCGACATTAGAGCGCGTCTAAAGTAGACCGTGATGTATGAGTAGTCCAAGTGAGTACCATAGGCACGACCATTAATTAGAGAAAGAAGGAAAATAATTTTCGATTTTACGGAATCGTATCTTCCAGCTGTAACTCGAATAAAAGTGCTCGATCTGCACAGCTCATCTTTACATTTTGTTATTTGTTTTACGACGAAAAACTATCATTTTCATGTGCTTTTTAGTACTGAAGCCGTTATCGGTATCAACATTTTTGTCTAAACTAAGCCTCCGGTCAATCGATAAATAAATATCACGCAATTACAACGAATCACTTCTGTTATGTTTTAACATATATAAGCAAAGTTCTGAAATAAATGTGATCATTTAAAACTTTTTAAAAAATATTTACGTTAAAAGAGGGCCATGTATCTCCCTCAGATTATTGTACGACATCTACGAGTGACAAATACCCACTTTGACAACCCCAAACTAAGGCTGCGACCTATCTACTGGTGCGATCGACACGCGAAGTTGCGTTAGTTTGAAGTGTGTTTTTATCGACGTAAAGAAGCTATAAATATATTAAATAATTTATGATAATTGTTTTCTGCAGAATATGAAGATAATTACCTATGTCTATAAAACCTTCAGTAAAATATATGCAGCAACACATATTCACGCACAAAAGTCCTTATATATATGGACCGTTTCGATACAACCCGAGCGTCATACCAACGGGCCTCAGTGACGAAGAAGAAACTGACCAGACTCGATATAGCGCTGCCACCCACTCAGTTCCGTGATGATAATCCTCCAAAAATACGAAACCCCACGGAACTGTGCCTCATGAGCCACGTCTTATTATTATTATTATTATTATTATTATTATTATTATTATTATTATTAAATATATCGAACGAGAGGAGACACAGAGATACATATATGGACACATTAATCAAGACAACATGCCATTTCAGGCCTTAATACTATCATCGGACATGGTTTGAATATCGAACTGAGGCATGACACTGGCAATCATCATTCTATATCGATACCTATGTCCACAGTGATTATAACTATTAACATTTTATCTTCTATACTGAATACTCGTCCCCTATAAACATCGAAAAAAATTACTCAAAAAAAAAAAAAAATATGAAAGACGACAAACAAGGTACTGCGATGAAGCTTTTTATTTAATCTTTCTTGTGTTCGGACAAGTGTTTTCTTTTCTGGACACAGAGTGTGTAGAAACTGTCCAAATGTTATTTAATTCCGAGCACTTTCGGCTATACTTTTAGCCATTATCAAGGATGATTATATTTTTGTTTTTTAACTGAATGTATGGCTTGTATGTATGTTTATAGAGTTATAGGGATGTTTTATTTTTCGAACAAAGCTATCATATTGTGGCCCTGTTTGTAGTTAATATTATTGAGTGTTGTTTTTTTTTATTGGATTGGTGTATAATTATCAGGCGTTTTTAAATGCATTTTTATAACCTGAAAATGAAATAATAATTTTATTAAATAAAGTAAGCATAACACCAATTTTTATTAAGAAATAACTCGCCTACAAAAACGCCTGTTAATTATGCCCCAACTCAATATTATTCAGGCTTCCATTGTTTTTAATCTGCTTTTATATGTGGATGAGGTTATTATGTTTGTATTTTTTTACTTCTATGTTTCGGATGGAGTCTGGTAAGTTTGTGTGTGTGTTTAAATGGATTCTAATAGACCTGTGGCCAGACAGGTGTAACGTAAGGCGTCTGGATGGGCATGTAATCGTGTGACTGATGTAATTATTTATGAATTCGGATTGATCAGGAACAAAGTTCCTTAAGGGGGATTTGAACTCATCGATAATGTTCGTTCGTTGTAATTTTAATTTTTCTGGTGCGTTGTTATTTTTGAGGATAAGGTAGCTGTTTTAAAGTTTTTGTAGTAGAAAATCAATTTGATTTTTTTGTTCAGGTCAATTGGAGAAGTGTATTTCATTATGATATTTCTAAGTGAAGATTCATCTTGTTTGCAGTTGACGTTCTTTTGGATTTTGTAAAAATATTTATGTTATTTTTGACTGTGTGCTCACTATCCTTATTATTTACTTTCGGAAGAAATAGTTTAATCTGGTGGTCTTTAAGTTGCTTAGGAAAGCCATTGTTAACTAGTGTCTGTTTTACATCGTTGAGTTCTTTAAGGAAGAGTAGTCGAGACGATGAATTCTGGTTTGCTCTTTTTAGGAAGTTTTTTTTTTTTTTTATCACTGCTGTGTTGTATCTGATTGAACATTCACTTTTAGAGTTAAGGTGGCAAGGTTCTCTGCTAATGGGCTTTTTATCCAATGAGGTGGTAACAGTGTTGTTACTGTATCCTAAAAGAATGTCTAAGTTCGTAGGTAAAGTTAAGGACATAGTTTATTTTTTAAATGTGGTCTTGAGAGTAGTTAAACCCACTAGTACATACACCCAGTTAAAAAGCAAAAATAAAATCATCCTTGATAATGGCTAAAAGTATAGCCGAAAGCGCTCGGAATTATAGAACATTTGGACAGTTTCTGCATACCCTGTGTCTAAAAAAGAAAACACTTGTTCGAACACAAGAAAAATTAAATAAAAAGATTAATCGTAGTACTTTGTCATTTTTAATGAAACATGCATATATATATATATATATATATATATATATATATATATATATATATATATATTCCATCTTTAATGAAAAATGTATAAATGATGAATTTCTACCTATTACATAATATATATATATATATATATATATATATGCGATCGTTAGATAAACTCAGAGTTTGTCTGACGATCGCAAGAGCGTGAAACCCAGGGTCATAAACTCACATCAATCCAGCTAAATATGTTAGCTCTATCTCTGATATTGAGCGCTTTCTAATAAGTACTGCGCATATAATATATAAATAATAATAATATATATAATATATTGCATATATATATATATATATATATATATATATATACTATTATTATATTGGTATTTGAATATGTCCATATAGTCATTGGATATTTTGTGCTGTATTTTTTCTCTGTTTTCGCCTCTAAATTAATATTGATCCATTCAGTTTCGGTGTTGGCTATATCTTTACTTCGCACGAATTTCCAGTTGGTTCCTGTTAAATGTGTTACCCGTCCTAATTGCATCTTACCTGGATAGATGCTAAAGGTAATTAACCGTTTCTATACAGGAAACTTTCTGAATTTATTGCCCGAAAACATAGCATTACTTTCAGTGGAAATTTATAAAATATTTCGCTTAAAACGGTTTTCTTTTTAAGAAAATTAGTCTTCTCAAATCCACCATCCTTCTTTGTAGCACTGATGGGAGTTTCCTTCCACCCTTTTGTTTACGTTAGTTCAGAATGTCATAATCTTGATTACATCATTATTTTCACTTCTATTTGACGATAAATTACATCGGCGTGCTGGGTATGACGATAAACTACACCCACGCCCAGGGTAAGATGATAGGCTACGCCCAAGAGCAAGCCCTCTGATAATACATTTTTGAAAAAATAATATTGTCAGCTGTACGTTTTTAAATAAAATAATATTACCAGCTATACGTTTTTAAAAACATACTATTAAGAGCTATACGTTTTTGAAAAAAATAATATTATCAGCTATACGTTTTTGAAAAAATAATATTACCAGCTCTATGTTTTTGAATAAATAATATTACCAGATCTACGTTTTTGAAAAAATATTACCAGCTCTACGGTTTTGAAAAAAATAATATTACCAGCTATACGTCTTTGAAAAAATATTATTACCAGCTATGTTACTAGGTGAGAAAACGACCAACCTAATAATATTACGAGCTATACGTTTTTGAAAAAAATAATATTACCAGCTCTACGTTTTTGAAAAAATAATATTACCAGATCTACGTTTTTGAAAAAATAATATTACCAGCTATACGTTTTTGAAAAAATAATATTACCAGCTATACGTTTTTTGAAAAAATTATATTACCAGCTATACGTTTTTGAAAAAAATAATATTATCAGCTGTACGTTTTTGAAAAAATAATATTATCAGTTATACGTTTTTGAAAAAAAATAATATTACCAGCTCTACGTTTTTGAAAAAATAATATTACCAGCTATATGTTTTTGGAAACAATAATATTACCAGCTCTACGTTTTTGAAAAATATTAGGTTGGTGCAAAAATAATATCGTTTTCTCACCTATGTTACTAGGTGAGAAAACGACCAACCTAATAATATTACCAGCTATACGTTTTTGGAAAAATAATATTACCAGCTATACGTTTTTGAAAAAAAATAATATTACCAGCTATACGTTTTTGAAAAAAATAATATTACCAGCTCTATGTTTTTGAAAAAATAATATTACCAGCTTTACGTTTTTGAAAAAATAATATTACCAGCTCTACGGTTTTGAAAAAAATAATATTACCAGCTATACGTTTTAGAAAAAAATATCATTACCAGCTGTAAGTTCTTGAAAAAATAATATTACCAGCTATACGTTTTTGGAAAAAAATATTAACAGAAATAGATTTTTGATAAAACAAAAATATTACCAGGAAAAAGAAAAAGAATATCGGCATTAAATGACCCATTGAGGTCGATATGCCGTAAAACAAAACAAACCATGTATTTGATCTTTTGCCATTTTCGAACTGGAAATGTCAAAAATCAATTACAGAAGTTTAAGCACCTGGGATATGTTTTAACAGATGACGGAAAATGGCGTATCGGAAACCAAAAATGTATTCTATCCGCGAAAGGAAACAAAGAATGTAGAAATGCATATTTTATTTTATAAAATCGTTGGTTGAGTAATCCAAAAAAGGGAATTTTTTTTTTCTTAAGCATTTCACCGCAAGCAAGGCGGGGAGCCACTAGGACGCAAGGAGTTACAGAAAATTTATAGCAAGATCAAATAGCAGTGATAGAAGAAAGGATGAGGAGGAGGGTAGTAGAAAGATCAAGGCAACTGGAGATGTCGATTGACATTACACTTAAATAGCTGGAGATTATAGCTCTCAGGGAAACTGGAATAGGGAAGGGAGTTCCACAGGCGAGAGGTACGAGACATGAAGCTATTGGAGTAGAAGAGACGGCTACATTTAGGAGTTTCGACAGTGAAAGAGTGAGAGCGGGATGCCAGCCTCGTAGGGCGCTTGAACTCATGACGTCTGGGAACCAGCGAATGCAGCTCCACGGAGCAATTTCCATGAAAGAATTGACCCAAAATGTTGCGAGTTCAATACCTGACAACAGCAGCAGTGACCAAAAATTTGGAGAGTTGAGTTACTAAAGGGAAATAATGGAATCTCACATACCCCCCCGCCCAACAAAAAGCATGGCACTTTGAATTAGAACAATCTACCCATGGGCTAAATAAAGGGTGCGGTTCGAAATTCCAATGTATATCACCCGAAGAAGGTCGGAGTGTACAACAGGCGAAATGTTGTTAATATGTCAATAAAGTTGAGGTCAGAATGCAAAGAATGTAATTAGTGTAAATATTGTAATAGTTACAAAGGTTCCTCTCAGAAATATAGAAATATATCAAAGGGGAATTTTCTGGGAAACAAAGACAAACGTACTAAACTGCTATGTATTAGGTTGGTGCAAAAATAATGACGTAATAATGTCGTTTTTTGACGTTAAAAAATAGGTCAAAAAACGACATTATTACGTCATTATTTTTGCACCAACCTAATAATATCAATCCTCCTATATAGCAGTGAATGTTGGACAATTTCCTCTCAGAAGAAGAAGAGACTTGAGGCAACAGAAATGTGGGTCTACAGAAAAAATATTATGTATGTCATGGACAAATCATGTAAGCAATGAGGAAGTTTGTATTTAAATGAAAACAAATAGTTTTTACTTGCACTTAGTATAAATTATGTTTGAAATTTACTAGGCTCATAAAAAGAAAAGAAAACTTGGGAATTTTGACATTTATATGAGATATTAAAATGAAGCGGAATATGGGGGAACAGCGATTAACGTAACTATTAGGTTGGTGCAAAAATAATATCGGAAGAACCGACATTATTTTTGCACCAACCTAATAAAAAGTTTGTTAAAAGGGATGATGGGACAGGGCGACGGTGAAATAATAAAGAACGATAAATATCGCTAATATCTATATAGGATAGGAACTTGTGGAGAGTCATGATCACCCACATCCTGAAAGTACACTGCACATGGAAAAAGAGCATTTACACCAATACGAACCTTCCCGCATCTTTTGGAAAGAAATTCTCCACCACAAAAGCGAAACAGTGAGAGGTCACTTGTCTTGTGTTCTAACCCCGAGCTCTTTTTATGGACGCTATTTGGCTATAGCCATAAACTTATTTTTGTTCAGCGGATGCAGAAGTTATTTAAAGCTTCTCTTAATTTTGTGAACATTTCCAGTGAAGAGAAGGAGGTGAACAAAAGGTGCATTGAAAAAGCCCCGTCCTATTTTATTGTGTCCGGGTGGTACCTGTCTTCTCTTACAAGAGAACAATTTGTCTCCGGATTGTTCACCTGCCAGTACACTTTCAGAATAGGTAAAGTTTCGCTTGGACACAATAAAGCATAGGAATAAAATGTCAAAGATAATAGCGGCAAGATGGCGGCCATTTGTATTTATCACTTTCCCGCCATGAGTTGAATATGTTTTAAGATTCACTCAGCACGTAAGCGCGGTCTGTCTATTCTTTAAAGGTAGGATCTAGAATAAGAACATAGTGGAAGAAGCTGTCTTTCCCACAAGAGAGATTTTAAGGGAAAACAAGTGTGTAATGGACTTCCAACAAGATGTTTGAAAGTAAGTGAAAAAACGGAGGGTAATGGCTGTAATAATAATAATAATAATAATAATAATAATAATAATAATAATAATGATGCAGTAGTGGTGGTAATGAAGATGATGGTGTTGGGGATAGTGGTGATACTGACTTGTCAGTTATTTCTAAATGTTCTTTTATTTATTTATTTATTAGTATTTTACACACAATGATTTTAATAAGCTATATAGTAAAAACACTTTTCCACAAATATTATTAATAACTATATATTAACTGTAATTATGTGTAAAATATATTTGAGTAATAACAGGATTAGAGAGATTTAAATATAGTTTCATATTATTGAACATAAGGGAGAAAAAGTCAAAGAAAATTCCGTTGAAAATTGAAGTTATGTCCTGTGAGGTACGTCGTATGTCCTTAGAATCTGAACGCTTATAAATGAAGATTTTACCGCTGCTGTTAATAATGGCAGTTGGACACAAATAATGATTCCCACCTTTAATCTGAATATAATCTCCCTATGATCTGAATATAATTCCACCCCTATCACACGAATAGAATTATCTAGTCTTGGTTGACAGTCGTTCTTGAATTGGTTACTTGAACAAAATTCCCACTTGGTGGTCAAGGCTAAAACGCAAAATATTACAGAGAGGAAACAGTCTGGGACCGAAAAATCTGTCATTGGAGCAAACTCTTTCAGCAACGAAGAGACACAGGGACTATTTCAAAGCTTGGACCAAGTGATTTAATTTCAAATCAACTAATAAAAAGAAATCGGACGAAATGGTCTCGCGAAGAATACAACTACTCGTGGGATTCTTTTTCACCGTACTCGAAGATTCGCAAAAGAATACCATGTATCAAACAGACCTAATATAGAGAACCACAGTGGGAAGTGATATAAGACCTCATCTCAACCCAAACATGCTTGCCAATGTCCGCGGGGACATCGTGCGAAACAAAAGATTCTCAAATGTAGAAATAGATAAGATAAGACTGGATATAAGACAGAATACAATAACTCATGATTAAACAGTGAAGAGATGAGAGTAGAAAGAATATGCCAGAGGACGAGGTAAAAAACTAAAATACATGGGATACGAAATAATAATCTCCCAAGAAATAAAACCGAAGAATTTAACTGTGACATAAGCTGCAGTTATTAAGTCGCTGTCACTGAAGATGAGTTCAACTACATTAGGGTAGAATTCCTTGAAAACGATAGAGAGGAAATCATCGTATCAAAAATCTACTAATCATTATTCAGTAGTAAAGGAAGCTTTCAAATAGGTGAATAAATACAAGTAAAGCATAATATACGGAATAAAACTGCAAAATACTTAAAAAGGAAAGCAAAGACAAATCCAACCGACCAGATACAGAAACGATGGCAAGATAAACCGCTTCACGATAAATACTCTACCCGTACCAAACAAGCTGATGTAGACAACACCCGTATCCCTCAGTGTTTACGTAGTGCAGGGTTAAAAGCTGAAACCAAGGCTTTTATTCTTGCTGCACAGGACAAATACTTTCTAACTAGAAATTACCAAGTACATATACTGAAAATTGTGTTAGTCCAAAATGCAGATTTTGTGATGAATATCAAGAAACAATTCAGTATCTTGTATCTTGTATCAGGTTGCGTGGTATTGGCACCCACTGAATATAAAACACGGCACGACACCGTGGTCCAATAACTGCAGTGGAAAATCTGCAACTTCTACGGGAAGGAAACTGCAAGTAATTGGTATGAACACCACCCAGACCCGGTGATGGATATAGGACTTATAAGAATGTTATGCCACTTCAGAATACACACAGACAGAACAATCAAAACTAATCACCCTGACATCGTGATTAGAGACAGCAAATATAAAATGTGCATCTTTATTGATATGGCAGTCCCTGCAGACTGCAAGGTATCTTTGAAGATTTAAAAAAAAAAAAACTATCAAAATACAAGAAGGACCTTGAAATCGAAATCTCAGAAATGTGGCGCATGAGAACATTAATATTCCAGTTGTAGTTGGAGCCCTCGGATTGATTGGCAATGATTCCAAAAGATTCCTGGTAGCCCACGAAAGAAATACAAAACAATTGTACTCACAAGTACAGCCCACACACTACACCTTTTATCTATGTAAAATATGTGCAATTTTCCTTTTCTGCTCAGTGGAAAATCTCACGAGACCATTGCTGAACTTAGCTCTCTCGTCGGGACCCGGAAAGAAATGCGTATACAAGAGAAACCTAGGGAAATAATAATAATAATAATAATAATAATAATAATAATAACGATGATGATGATGGTGATCAGCATCTCCAATCCTTGCTGAGAAAGAATATATTATTAGACATGGCAGGCGAGGAGAATATATTCACTGGCATGTCTGTTCGAACTATGGTACTGAAGTCTCGGATACATGGTACACACAACATAATGGAGTGACTATACAGCGGAATTACACAGTCCTCCTAAACAGGAAAACTGATGCAAAGAAACCAGACATAATCATAAAATATTTTTAAAAAAAGCAACCTACCAACTAATTCATATGATGTACGGACGGGATTCCAATATTTCTAAAAAAAAAAAAAATGTGAAAAAATGGCAAATGGAAGAGTAACAAAAACATGTAAATTTAAAACTACTATTATCCCTGATGTGATGGGGGCATTGGTTAAGAAAAAGAAGGGTATCGAAAATCATGTGAGTAAAATTCCTGGAAATATCCACATGTGTATAGCGGCTCACAGTGTTAAGTACCTCTGCATTAAAACTATGCATCTTCTGTCGTTGCAGATGCGTGCATTTTGCAGTGAATCTTAAATCCATCTTAAATCCAGAGAGTTTAAAAAAAAAAAAAAAAGATCTATTACATTCATATATACATACATATATAAATAGATTCATAAGCATCTACAAGTATGCAACAAATATATACACACCTGGACACACGTGTATATATATGTGTGTGTATGTGTAAATATATGTATGTGGTATCCATTAAAAGATCTATTACATACATATATACATACATTCATAAACATCTACACATATGCAAAAAATATATATGAATGATGCCACACACACACACACACACACACATATATATATATATATATATATATATATATATATATATATATATATATATATATATATATATACACGTGTATATATGTGTCTGTGTATAAATATATGTTTGTGTGTGTGGCATCCGTTGAAAGATTTATTACATACATATATACATACATTTATCAGCACCTACACATATGCAACAAAAATATACACACATGAAGACACGTGTATATATATATATATATATATATATATATATATATATATATATATAGATAGATAGGTAGATAGATAGATATATGTCTGTGTGCGTATAAAAGTATGTGTGTATGTGTGTGTGTGTGTTTGTGTGTGTGGCATCATTTGGTATCGAGAAAACTTTGATCTGCACCCAAAGAGTTCGACCCCAGCATCTGTTATGGCTATACAGGCTCACACGATAGTGACAGTCTCGATTGCAACGAATGCGTGTGAAGACTATCTACCCTGATCACGCCTTATTTTCATTCCAAGGTGAACGCTTCTCCCCGAAGACAAGATTTCGTTTCTTCTCTCCTGGTTACAGCCCTCGGTGTAAATTGCGTCTCCAGCGTGAGCGATCGTTGGCTTGGCAACTTCTTCCTACGTCTCGATATCCATGTCCATCGCCCTCAAGTCCATTTTCCAGACGTCTTTGAAAACAAAGATGCGGTCGCCACCGTGGTGGCCAGTTCTCCGTATAGAATTACCTTCGTAACCGGCATACGGTGTACATGTCCAGAATAGTCATAACTCATGCTGGTACACATACCACCCCCCATATATATATATATATATATATATATATATATATATATATATATATATATGTATGTGTGTGTGTGTGTGTATATATAAATATAAATAAATATATATATATATATATATATATATATATATATATATATAATTATTTATATATTATATGCGCGGTACTTATTTAAAAAATTAATCAGTTTTTCTTACGATCGCAAAAGCGTGAAACCCAGGGTCACAAACTCACATCAATCAAACCTATATATATATATATATATATATATATATATATATATATATATATATATATATATATATATATGTAGAGAGAGAGAGAGAGAGAGAGAGAGAGAGAGATTGCCCCCCCACCCCCAAGAAATATGTATTGTAACGGCAAGACCAATTCCTTTGTTTTGTTGTTTGCTAAAGACATTTGGGTTTACTATCAAATGAAGAATATGAGACAAGTGTTCAGAATTTCGGTTTTTATTCCCCTGTATTTCCATTTAGATGTGTTGAACAACTTAGGGCATACCATCTTTTGTTTGTACCCACACATTTTTCAAGTGAGCAAAACTACTGGAACACGTGACTGATACTGTTGCCTAGGTTTAACCTTTTAGATTGATTGTTTAAACATTAAATAGCTCTGAATAACTACTCTTTGTTTATCATATGATAAAATATAATGTTTAGGCATGCTATATTTATTCGTAAAAAGACTTAATATAAGAGATAGAGCGTATGTAAATATAAAATAAATATAAAAGTGGACACTGAGGTCAACACCAAGCGGCGAGAGTCTGTTTCATGCTTGATTCCAATCACCAGAGATGACATTAGTGTTCAAATATGAAATAGAAACCACTTGGTGTTACCTTCTTTTTTCACTTGTATATTATAAACCTTTTAAGATTATCTATATTCTATTTACTGAGATTTCCTTGTTACAGTGCCAGATCCCAAACTTCTTGTCTGGGTGGGTTTGTCTTTATAGGAAAGCGTTAATCTCTATGTGAGAAAATGTTACACTCTTTGTATCAAAAAGAGAAGAAAACAAGACGAACTTCTCCATTAGCGATTGGAACAACGTCATTACAAGATCTTTTCTTTCGCATGTTTTGTCCTAAATATTGTGAACTACAATTATATTATCATTCATAATCTTTGACAGCGAATAAAAGAAAGAGAATGCTTACTTTCGTTGTAGCAAATTTATTTTGCACTTGTACAAGAGAAGAACACATGGACGCGCACACCTGTCGACTACAAAGGCATAGATTTTCCACTTCGAATTTACAAGCATTGCTGGCATTATTCAACCGACAAAGACAATACATCACGAAGGACAAGGGCTAGAAAATTAGATACATAAGTAATTTAAGTAAGAAGTAAAAAAAAAAAAAAAAAGGTTTATGTGGTTGAGGGAGTATTATTTGTAGTGCGTTGTGGTTAATTTTAAATTGCATGTGTAAAATTTTGTGTATTTTAGTTTTTTTGTCATTTTATATACAATGGGTGAAAAAGAAAGGACAGTTAAGTCTGGAGTATAAGGATAAGGAAAAAAGTGGGTGAGGAGATAGCAAAAAAAAAAATGAAAGCAGTTTTATTGGAATTGAACAACAAAGAAACATCAACGTAGAGGACAGAGAACGAAAGGAGGAAGAGCGATAAAATCGAACGTTAAAATGAGAAAAATAAAGAAACACAAAAAAAGATAGGTGACAAAAGGTTTATGACGTGGAAAGAAAGAAAGAAAGAAAGAAAGAAAGAAAGAAAGAAAGACCAAAAAAGTAAAATATAAAAAAATTCTAATTGTAAAAAAAAAAGAAAAAGAAAGGAAAAGAAAGAATGAAATAAAAGAGAGGGAAAAAGATGAATGAATCAAATAAAAAAGAGAGTAAGAAAGAAGAAAGAAAGAAAAAAGTTACGTAGCCATATGACCACAAAAATTAATATAAAAAATCTAATTGTAAAATGGAAAAAGAAAGAATGAAATAAAACAATGGAGGAAAGAAAGAAAGGAAGAAAGAAAGAAAGAAAAGAAAGAATCAAATAAAAACAAAGAGAGAAAGAAAAAAAGAAAGAAAGAAAAAATTAAGTGGCCATATGGCCACAAAAATTAATATAAAAATGTAATTGTAGAATGAAAAAAATGAAAGAATGAAATAAAAGAAAAGAAAAAAGAAATAAAAAAAACATAGAATGAACTAATTCAAAAGAAAGAGGGAAATAGTAAACTAGACATTTGGCCACAAAAAAGCAAAATACAAAAAAAAAAAAAAGAATTCTAATTGTAAAAAGAAAATATAGAGAATGAAATGAAAGGAAGGACGGAAGAAAGAAGGAATAGAAAAGAAAAGTAATTAAGTCAAAAGAAATAAATAAAAAGAGAAATAGCCATGAGAACACAAAAAAAGTAGCCATCTTGTCGTTTGCAATTCTACAGAGGGATAAGACTCTCCCATCACAATGAAGCATCCTAGTTGTGATGATAAGAAACTCCCGGCAGCAAGGACTCTCGTCGGAAGGTTTTGAGAAGCGTGGAACCACATCTTATTTGCTGGGGTTCCCAGGTCCGCCCTGGTCCAGGGCTGTAACACCTGTTAGGGTGCCAGATATGGGCAAATAGTTAACCCCCAATCTAGGTTCAAAACACCATAAAAGTGTAAAAATAGGTTTTAATAGCAACAATACGTTTTTTGAAAAATTATCACCAGCGATACATTTTTGAAAACAAATATGATTACCTATAATACATTATTACCAGTAATACACTTATAAAAAGAAAAATACCAGTGTAATGACAAAATTACCCAGGTGTACGCTTTAAGAAAGCATTATTCAACTGAGAATACTAGGTTCGCGTATAATGTCCTTTTATAGTCCCAGTAAACAGAAATAGCTCTCTCAAAGGGGAGAATAACGAAACAAGAGGAGACCACTCTTGATTATTCATAACAACCAGCAATAAGTTTTTTCAGAAAAATATTACCAGCAATGACTTTTTGAAAAATATTAACAGCAATATATTTTTTGAAAAATATTACCAGCAATATGATTTTAAAAAATATATTACCAGCGATACATTTTTTTAAACTATTAACAACAATACATTTTTTTTTAGATATTACCAATAATAAAATATATTGTCGATATGAAATAACCAAATGAGGTTGATGTACCGTAAAACAAAAGAAACTAAATGAAATAAAAAATCCTATACGATAAATGCGAATAGCAAACTCTCGACAACAGAAGAAATAAATAAGGAACGAATAAAGAACGAAGACATATGAAGAAAAAAATGGTAAATCTGTTGTGTCGGAAACCTGCCACCCTTCTTGAAGATGAACTTATCTGCGTCTGTAAACAAAGACTTTAAATAGTGGCATGTCAGGTGACATGGGAGAGACAGAAAGACGGAAGTTCTTTCTCTCGGCGACTGTCGAACTCACTGCATTAGCAGAGAGGGACCCGGACGAAGCTTTGCCGAAGGGCAAGGTTTCGTCCGGGGTGGTAGACAGGCCTTGAACCCGTCTAGGCGGGTTCAGAAAGGCCATATTTTTGGCCGAGCCTACGGGCTCGGAGATACCCACTTTAAACCGGCCTTGTGCCACATTTTATCCTCGTGGGTGGATTGATAAATACCGAGACAGAAAGACAGAAGTTCTTTCTCTCGGCGACTGTCGAACTCATTGCATTAGCAGAGAGGGACCCGGACGAAGCTTTGCCGAAGGGCAAGGTTTCGTCCGGGGTGGTAGACAGGCATTGAACCCGTCTAGGCGGGTTCAGAAAGGCCATATTTTTGGCCGAGCCTACGGGCTCGGAGATACCCACTTTAAACCGGCCTTGTGCCACATTTTATCCTCGTGGGTGGATTGATAAATACCGAGACAGAAAGACGGAAGTTCTTTCTCTCGGCGACTGTCGAACTCACTGCATTAGCAGAGAGGGACCCGGACGAAGCTTTGCCGAAGGGCAAGGTTTCGTCCGGGGTGGTAGACAGGCCTTGAACCCGTCTAGGCGGGTTCAGAAAGGCCATATTTTTGGCCGAGCCTACGGGCTCGGAGATACCCACTTTAAACCGGCCTTGTGCCACATTTTATCCTCGTGGGTGGATAGATAAATACCGACAGAAAGACAGAGAAGTTCTTAGCTGAGCTAGTTATTGACTACTCAGGCGATTTCTGTACCTTTTTACCAACAAATTAAAACCCTTTTTATTGTTACTGTTATTTGGCGTTTGTCCCTACTAACCCCAAATCAACATCATAACAAAATCCAAGGCTGGAAATGAAAACGAAATGAAAAAAAAAAAGAACATTTTAAAGGAAAATCGTTAAAAAAAAAAAGGATCATCATAAAATGAGAATGTTATGATAAATTGAAAAAGAGAAATACGAGTTTAAGTAAAAAAAATTATCTGTTCTTTCGTTGGTGCAAAAATAATGTCGTTTTCTCACATGTTACTTTTTTAATTCATTGATATATATATAGCCATGTTATATATGATTTTGAAGCGCGTTTTTCGCTCTATCGAATCGTGTTATTCGTTACCGTTCTCAATCTCTTCATTCATTTTTTTTTTTTTTGCAGGCTTTTCGACAGCATGGACAAAATTCAAATCCGCACGATTTTCTTGTTCCAGTTCAAACTAGGCCGAAAAGCTGCCGAGACCAGCTCGTGATATCAATGATGCGTTTGGCCCATGAACCACTAACGAACGTGTGGCACAACGTTGGTTCAAGAAATTTCGCAATGGTGACGAGAGCCTCGAAGATGAAGACGGTCGCGGCCGGCCGACTGCGGTTGATAACGAACATTTGAAAGCCTTAATTGAAGCCGATCCTCGCAAAACCACACGAGAAGTTGCTGTTGAACTCGAGGTCGACCACTCAACAGTCGTTCGCCATTTAAAGCAAATAGGGAAGTCAAAAATTTGGATAAATGGGTGCCGCATGAATTGAACGATAATGAAAAAAATCCTTGTTTTGAGGTGTCTTCTACGCTCCTTCTGCGCAACAAAAACGACCCGTTTCTCGAACGGATTGTGACGTGTGATTAGAAGTGGATCCTCTACGACAACCGGCGACGTTCGGCACAGTGGTTGGATGCCGGAGAAGCTCCACAACACTTCCGGAAGCCGAAATTGCACCAAAAAAATGTTATGGTGACTGTTTGGTGGTCTGCGGCCGGTCTCATCCATCACAGCTTCTTGAATCCGGGCGAAACGATTACGGCGGAGAAGTACTGCCGACAAATTGACGAAATGCACCAGAAGCCCCAACGTATATGCCCGAGATTGGTCAATATGAAGGGACCAATTCTCCTCCATGACAACGATCGCCCGCATGTTGCTCAACTGACCCTGCAGAAGCTGAACGAATTGGGCTACGAGACTCTGCCTCATCCGCCATATTCACCGGACCTCTCGCCCACCGATTATCACTTTTTCAAGCATCTCAACAACTTCCTGCGCAAAAATGATTCAAAAGCCGAGATGATGCCGAATCGGCCTTCAATGACTTCATCGCTTCCAGAACTTCGGATTTCTATGCTAATGGGATAAATAAACGTGTTTTTCGTTGGCAAAAAATGTGTCGATTCTAATGGTTCTTATTTCGATTAATAAAGTTTATTATGAAAGGAGTTACGATAAATTTTATTATGAAAGGAGTTACGATCTTTTGAAGTTGAACGCCAAAACACGACATTATTTTTGCACCAACCTAATACATTCAAAGGATAAGCGATCTAAAATCCGAAGAAGAAGCTTTGAAAGCTCTTTGAATTTAGCAGTAAGTACTGTCAAGCATCCGTTCAGTATAATGTTCTGGGGAAGCTTTTCTTTTCATGGAACTAGTTTCTTGAAACCTATTGAAAAGACCCTCAGGAGCGAGCAGTACAAGAGAATTTTAGAGTCTTGTCTGCTTCCTTCTGCTGAAAGGGTGAAAATCTACCCCACCTGTCTCCTGACCACAATCCCATAGAAAACTTATGGAGCATTATAAAGTACAGGCTCTCGAGAAAGCAGTTGAGCAACATGCTTCAATATTGTGGCTGAGCGGATAGAACGTTCGCATTCTGACCATCAGACGCGGGTTCCAAACTTATATATTACTAGCAGCGTTGCCCGTGCTTGATTCAAAAATCGTACGACATACAGCTATCACTTGAGTTAAAATATTTTTGCCCTTCCTTGTCTTTAAAGGAGTGCTCTTTGCTGTGCTGATGTTGCCACTGCCTTACTTCTTGCCTATCTCACACGGCGAATTTTTTCAAAGCTCTATACTAAACATTAAATCTGTTACGAAAAAGGAACTAAACAAAATGAACACAAAACGATCAGCTTTAAAAAAGGACTCGTAACTGGAAAAACCGAATGAAAAAAGAATGTTAACAACAAATACTTTTTCACATCCAACCCAGTTCTGCAGAATCAGAATCAACGTTGAGTTTAAACAAGTGAATGAGCCAAATTGAGTAAAATGCCATGCAGATTGCTGTTGGCTCTCACGGTGGCCAGTAGAATCTTCCTGTCTATTCGTGGCAGCCAGCTATAGGCTCTCACTCTGGCTAGTAGAAAATGGCCGCAAACTACATGAAAACTGCCGTAGAAACATGAGAAAATCGATTATTTCCACTATCGATGGGAGTTGGGAAATGCAATGTCGATCTTGGCCTTCCCGCTAACATGGAGCATGTGCATGTAAATTTTGGTGCAAATCCGTCGAAAATTGCGGCCGTGCATTCGTTACACACACACACACACACACACACCCACACACACACAAAACACAAACGAGCGCGCTCGCACACACACACACACACGCGGGCGCGCATACACACACACACACACACACGCATACACACACACGCACGCACACACGCACATCCTGCATTGTATAGATAGAGATTATATTATATGTTATCGGACTGGTCGATCCCAGCGTGCGGCACCTTTGGAAAGTGCCTGGCAATCATACCATGTGAGTGAAATTGGGTAGACAGAGAGTTTACGCTTGCTGAGATAGTTGTAACTAAGGTCTGCTTAACATAGTTGCAGTATAAACCCCAGATTGGCTTTGTGGGTGTTGAATAAACACAAATGCACCTGAGAAAGCGTCTGCAATAGGGATTGGCTTGCCGCCCTCGTAGACGGTTATCCTCGAATACGAGTGCCCTGCCATACATACATATACTGTACATTGAATAATTTCGTCCGGCTATGTATAACTATGATAGATTTTCAGTCAGTCATGTGATGATTATTTTGAATATTTAATATGATAGATTCAAAACATTTTGATAAATCTTGTGTCGGTTTCTGGAATGGCAGAAATATTCTTTCAGCAAATTTTCTTTTATAATAATATAAAAAAAATACATTTTTTATGAAAGAAAACTACCTCAATTTGAACATTTGAAATTTAATGGCTAGAAGTTTGTTTTTAAACCCTTGAGGAAAAAAATAAACTCTAATCCCCTTGGTTCATCATTTTCAATGAAATCAATAAAAAAATATAGAAAAATGTTTCTTTCAAATTGATTGTGTTTTTTTTTTTTATTTAACTCCAAACCTTTAAATTAAAGGTACGCTAAAAATAAAAAATAAAATCAAAATATATTTAATCACCCTTAGATAAAAAAAAAGTTCAAAAGATAGGAAAAACTCAGCTGCATTCAAAATTTGTTAACGTAATTATACATGTACCCAGGAGAAATATGATAACGTCAGGATTACGTCACTTAACTCCAGGGGGGATAAGAATAACGTTTGATATTCTATCATTTTTATAGGGGCAAATGGATGAAATTTGATTATTTTATCATAGATATTCGTGCGCATTAAAAACATTGAAGGTATTCGCTTAGAATGTTTTTTTTTGTTTAAAATTTCTCGTTTAAATTTCATCTCTGATTTTATTGGACTATTATAAGTTTTTTTTTTTTCAATATAAACCAATATAAGAAAACAAAACTTCTAATATCATACTTCGATATTCAACGATTATTTAGTATCTGCATTTGTGACAATCCTCATTACTCGCTGTCTCCGCCTGCGGCAGATTAAGAATTAACATGACTTATTTCCCGCCATTTATTACGGCCATGAGCAAATTTATTTAGTTCCTGCTACTCATTATTTGACAAATACAGAATTATGTTTTCCCTAAACCTCGATTTTGGTTTTCCTCTACTTTCTCCAGGCACCATACCCCGAAGACACAATTTAGCAAACTCGACACGAGATCTTTTAATTATCGGTCCTGATCAGTTATTTTCCCACCGGCCTAAAGTAGATTCCTCGCGCATTTTCTATAAATATTTTTGTGGTAATTGTTTTGATTAGCTTTACTCTTTCGTACCTCGTCTTTATGAATTTAAACGCAGTAATAGTTTGGCAGTTAGGTCTCATCATTTTACAGTTAAATGCTAGATGTAACTATGTTCTCTGCCTACAGTTCTTTGCTCTTGATTTTCTCGCTTGTGGAACTCACCCTCTGTTTTTTGCTCTCCGGATAACTTTACAATTTAAATTCAATGTCAATCGTTATCTTCTGCATTTTTAATTCCTTTTCTCTTATTGATCTATCCCCTTGATAATGTTTTATTTTGTTTTGTTTTTATCTTATTATTTCACATTCATTAAACCGTTGCGTCTTAGTGACTTTATTGCCTTGCTTGTGTTGGGATAGATTAAATATATAGATGCTAGATGTAACTGTATGTTTTCTGCATACAGTTCTTTGCTCTTGCACCTCTCGCTTGTGGAACTTACCCCTTATTTTTTGTTTTCCAGATTTAAAATTTAAATTCAATGTCAATCATTATCTTCTGCCTTCTTAATTCCTTTTCTCTTATGGGTCTCTCCTCTTGATAAGGTTTTGTTTTGTTTTTCTCATATTATTTCACACTCATTAAACTGTTGTGTCTTAGTAGCTTTATTGCCTTCTTTTGGTTTATGATAGATTAAAATCAGTTAAAGCCGTTATTAAAATTAAAAGTGGTGTTAATGCCTTACTCGGGGTGGGTATGATTAAAATGATTTAAAATCATTATCAAAATTCAAATTATTTAAGATGATTAAAAAAATGTTTACAAACAGTTTCAGTGTTCTGATGATTTTAAATTGTGATGGCAAATTCGATACGTTTTCTAAGGGTGGTTATTTTCACTTTGTCTATCAGCTTCTGATATATGATAATTATCATCATATGATTTTGAAAAGTTTCGATTTAAGTCGATAGTATTTGAGTTCGTGTCACTTAATTTAAACCAGTGGTCCTTCCTTTTGTCCAGATGAAACCTGGAGGACCACTTAACATTACTGGTATCAACAAATAGTTATTTTACTAGTGTACATAAATGCTCCATAGAATTTAGTTGTTAAATACGTGTCTATTTTCATTAAATTAATTTTACTTCAAAATAATGCTATATTTACCGTAATAAATTTCCTAAACTTATCTATTCGTAATAAATAAAATAAGCTTTTTTTCATCAAATGGTTATGTTGTTCCGCCCAAACAAAATAAAATGTAAAAGTGAATCATGGGTATAAAAAAAAATCAAAAAAAAAAATCGAGAACCGCTGATCTAAACCATTAAAAAAAACTGAAAGTATTCAAACGTTAACTTTTGAGGAGTTTATATAAATCAACATGAGTATAAGCTTAACAGCTTGAAATAGCTGAAAGATATTAGTCTAAGTGGCTCTCTAGAGTCGACTATTATATGGATAATGATTTTGACAGTCTGAACGCTAGACCAATACGACTTTTGAGAATCTGAAATTTATACTGAATGAAAATAACCGTATCTTATTATTTAAGAGTGTGAGATCAATACCCGGTTAAGATAGAGGAGAACTTTCAGAGGGAAATTAACAGGAGATAACTGATAACTGACATTCATTAAACATGGCACCTGGAACTAGAACAGTCTACCCAGTGAGCGAAATAAAGGGTTCAGTTCGACATTCCAACCAGCTGGAGAAGGCCGGAGCGTACAACGGCCGAAATGTTGTAATAAATATGTCGAAAAATATGAGGGCAAAAGTCCGAATAATGTAAATAATGTACATAATAACACATCTCAGAAATATAGACAGCTGTATCTTATGTAGAAAATGAAAACGTCGAAAACTATTAATAAATTACTGGAAACAAAGAGTGCAATTGTACTTCAAATCAGAAAAAGACATTTCAAATTTCTAGAACGCGTAATAAAGAAAGAGATCTGGAATAAATTGACATTCTTATGGCATATTGAAGGCAAGAGGAAACAAATCGAGTGATCTTTCCCACAGGCAAATGAATGTCAGATCAGAGAGTAGGAGAGATGGTGAAAAACAAATGTAATTTTTTTTTTTAAAGCTAATTCACCCCAAGCAAAGCGTGAGTGCCACTAGCCCACAAGGGGTTACAGAGGATTGGGAACAAGAGTAAATAGGCATGTTTGGGGAAAGGATACAGAGAAGGATGGGAAACAAGCTCAGGGTGTCAGATGTCGATCGACATTACACTTGAATATTTGAAGATTATAGTCATCGGGGAAGCAAGTAAGGAGAATGGAAGTTCCACAGACACGAAGTGCGGGAAAAGAAGCTCTTTGTGAAGAGACGGTTACATTTAACCATTTTGACAGTGAAAGAGTGGGACCGTGATGCCAGCCTAGTAGCTCATTGAAATTCATGTAGTACGGTAACCTGCGAAAGTAGCTCGTCGGAACAGTTGCCGTAAAAATATTTGTAGAGGAGACAGAGTCAGACCACGGCACATCTGTGGGATAGCGATTGTAGATTAGATGTCAAATCAGAACCTATCATCTTGCATATTCGTCTTTAGATTTTGTCAAGGATCTCGAGACGTACGGCGGGAGAACCAGGCCATATGAGAGCAATATTACATACAAGGATGGATGGTTGATTTATAGATTTGAAGCATGGACTCAGACGAGAAAAACTTTCTGGCACGACACAGAGAGCCAACTTTCCTTGCGGTAGATGAAGCTATTGATTCAATGTATTTATTCAACTTAATGTCAGTGGACAGCGTGATACTAAGCAGGCGTAACAAGGCGCTCTGAAGGAGTTAAGAATGAGTCATTTTGATGGGAGGCGTGAAGGGTTCTCTGTGGAGTGTAAAGGAGATCAGTTTCGTTTTGGAGACATTAAAGTTTAAAAGCTATTTCCTGCCCCAGTCAACCAGAGACTGGAAATCCTTTTCGAGATCAGCAGCTAGGTTAGTTTGTCAACGATGTTACAAAGGAAAAGAAGATGTGGAGAGCTTTGATCGCCTAAGTTCTGAGGGGATACGGTACCTATCAGCAGATGAGGATGGAGAAAATAATTCTTATCTTTAGATTCAGAAAGAAAGAATTGAGATTTCTTGGGCATGTAATGAGGAATAAGGACATGAAGAATTTGACATTCACAGGATTTATTGAAAGCAAGGGGGAAGCAGAGACTGACATGCCAAACAAGAAATGGATGGCCGAAAAGGGAGAAGGAGGGATGGTAAAAAGACAAAAATTACTAAAAGCTAGACATGATAGGGGTTGTAGGGTGGGAAATAATTCATCACAAACGAGGAGGCTGAAAATATTTTCGATTCCTTCAAGACTAGAAAATGAAGACTGGACAACTCCTTCCCATATATGGCAACTGTACTCCATTTTTGGCTTGATCTTGAACATGTAAATTTTGGTTGATTATGTTTAGCAGCATATCAATCGCTATGTTTATTTAATGTCTATACCTAAATATTTTGAACACAGTTTTATGGAATGTGTCACAGATAAACATGTATTGTTGGCAATTCTACTATAAAATGTATTCCTGGTCGTATTACATTAAAATTGTGTTGCTATTCATTTTACTATAAATATGTATTGTGGTAATTTCTTATAAAAAATGTTGTATAGGGGATGCTAATTGGTCAGCTGAACGTGCATAATATCGTTTGATAAGTGACCATCCTATAGTCGATGATTATGTGCAAAGCATCTCAGTCGCCGTTGGCAGAGGAGAAGATGAAAATTACCTCTTCCAACGAATCCAATTCGGTGTATCACGATGGCGTTATTCATTAACGAATGAAGCAAGAAGTTGTACCGTCGAGCGAAAGAAGTTCAGGAATCATTGATATAAAACTGGGTACTGAGGACACGTTCAAGAATCAGTGATATACAACTGGATATGGAGGACACGTTAAGGAATCTCTGACATACAACTGGGTAGTGACGACACGTTCAAGAATCACAGACATTCAACTGGAAATGGAGGACACGGTAAGGAATCTCTGACATACAACTGGTTACAGACAACACGTTGAAGAATCACTAACATAAAACTGGAAATGGAGGACACATTAAGGAATCTCTGACAAAAAACTGGGTACTGACGACACGTTCGAAAATCACTGACATACAACTGGATATGGAGTACAAGTTTAGGAATCTCTGGCATACAACTCGGTACTGACGACATGTTCAAAAATCACTGATATACAACTGGAAATTTAGGACTCGTTAAGGAATCTCTGACATAAAAATGGGTACTGACGACACGTTCAAGTATCACTGACATACTACTGGAAATGGAGGACTCGTTAAGGAATCTCTGACATACAACTGGTTACAGACGACACGTTGAAGAATCACTAACATACAACGTGAAATGGAGGGCACTTTAAGGAATCTCTGACATAAAACTGGGCACAGACGACACGTCCAAGAATCACTGACATACAACTGGATATGGAGGACCAGTTTAGGAATCTCTGACATACAACTCGGTACTGACGACATGTTTAAAAATCACTGATAGACAACTGGAAATGTAGGACTGGTTAAGGAATCTCTGACATAAAACTGGGTACTGACGACACGTTCAAGAATCATTGACATACAACTGGATATGTAGGACAAGTTAAGTAATATGTGACATACAACTGGGTACTGACGACACGTACAAGAATCACTGACATACAACTGGATATGGATAACACGTTAAGGAATCTCTGACATACAACTGGGTACTGACGGCACGTTGAAGAATGACTGACATACAACTGGATATGTCGGACACGTTAAGTAATATCTGACAAAAAACTGGGTACTGACGTTCAAGAAGCACCGACATTCAACTGGAAATGGAGGATACTTTAAGGAATCTCTGACATACAACTGGGTATTGACGTCAAGTTAAAGTATCACTGGCATTCAACTGGAAATGAAGGACACGTTAAGAAAAATCTGACGTACAACTGGTTACTGACGACACATTCAAGAATCACTGATATAGAACTGGATACGGAGGACACCTTAAGAAACATGTGATATACAACTGGGTACTGACGACACTTTCAAGTATCACTGACATTCAACTGGAAATGGAGGACACGTTAAGAAAAATATGACATACCACTGGGTCCTGACGATACGTTCAAGAATCGCTGACATACAAATGGATATGGAGGATACGTTAAGGAATATCAGACATACGACTGGGCACTGAGAACACATCCTGGGTACTGACTACATGCGCTGGGTAGAAACATCGAAGATGATCTATACACACATATTGCTAATAAAAACTCATTACAATTTTAAATGTTAAGTTTATTAGTTTGGTGCAAAATCATGTCGTTTTCTCACATATGTTACTATGTGAGAAAACGACATTGTTTTTGCACCAACTTAATATTTCGTTTAATAATGAAGTACTATGAAAAATTGCAGCTTTTCTCCTTCTAGAATACGTCAATACAATGTTCATATAATTTGCTTTTAATCATTTCAGATTAAGGAAAGCATTAAAACCACTAACAAACTATGGTTAACTGACTGTGAATGAATAATAAACAAAGAAACATTATTAAGGGGAGAGAATAATAAAAGAAAAGAATTCAAGAAGTCAGTAGATCACGAATGACATTGTATTTAAAATGATGAATATCAAAGTATGTAGCCGTAATGGAGTTCCAGAAGCGAGAATTGCGAAAAAAAATTCTGTTAACATAGAATTTACGGTTACCTCTAGTATAGATAATTGTAAAATGATGGAATATTATCACCAATCTAGTACCGCGCTTAAATTCATAATATCTAGGTATCCGAGTGGAAAGTTCATCAGAACAATTGTCATGAAAGTATTTATAGAAAAGGCACAGGGAAGATAACTTATGGTACTGGAAAAGTATCGACAAAACCTGATTTTTCCTCATAGCCAAGTAACATTTATTACATATTTGGATTCGAATTGTGATTTTTTTAGGACTTTTCGGAATTTATATTTGATTAAGAACTAAGGCTAAATGCAGACAAAAACAGACTGTACGTTGGACTCGGGTTTAGAAAAATGTTTAACGTTACTTTATGATGTATTGTAATTGCGTTACTTTATTATATATTGTAATTACGTTACTGTATAATATGTTGTAATTGCGTTAATTATGATATATTGTAATTGCGTTACTTTATGATTTTTTGTAATTGCGTTACTATATAAGACATTGTAATTGAGTTACTGTATAATATGTTGTAATTGCGTTAATTTATGATATATTGCAATTGCGTGACTTTATGATATATTGTAATTGCATTATTGTATGATATATCGTAATTGTGTAACTGTATGATATATTGTAATTGCGTTAATTTAAGATATATTGTAATTGCGTTACTGTATGATATATTGTATTTGCGTTACTTTATGATATATTGTAATTGCGTTAATTTATGATATATTGTAATTGCGTTAATTTATGATATATTGTAATTGCGTTACTGTTTGATGTATTGTAATTGTGTTACTTTATAATATGTTGTAATTGCGTTACGCTATGTTATATTGTAATTGCGTTACCTTATGGTATGTTGTAATTGCGTAACGGTATGATATATTGTAATATTGTTACTTTAGGACATGTTGTAATTGTGTTACTGTATGATATATTGTAATTGAGTTACTTTATGATATATTGTAATTGCGTTATTGTATGATAAAAATAATAAAATATGATATATTGTAATTGCGTTACTTTATGATAAAAATAATAAAATATGATATATTATAATTGCGTTACTTTACGATATGTTTTAACTTCGTTACTGTATGATATATTGTAATTGCGTTACTTTATGATATGTTGTAATTGCGTTACTGTATGATATATTGTAAATGCGTTACTTTATTATATATTGTAATTACGTTACTGTATGATATATTGTAATTGCGTTAATTATGATATATTGTAATTGCGTTACGGTAGGATATATTGTAATTGCGTTACACTATGATATATTGTAATTGCGTTACTCTATGATACATTGTAATTGCGTTACTGTATGATATATTGTAATTGCGTTACTTTATTATATATTGTCATTGCCTTGCTGTATGTTATATTGTAATTGCGTTAATTTATGATATATTGTAATTATTTTACTGTATGTGTATATTGTAATTGCGTTACGGTATGATATATTGTAATTGCGTAACTTTATGATATATTGTAATTGCGTTACTGTATGATATATTGTAATTGCGTTACTTTATGATATATTGTAATTGCGTTACTGTATGATATATTGTAATTTCGTTACTGTATGATATATTGTAATTGCGTTACCTTATGATATGTTGTAATTGCGTTAATTTATGATATATTGTAATTGCGTTATTGTATGATATGTTGTAGTTGCGTTACTGTATGATATATTATAATTGCATTACTTTATGATATATTGTAATTGCGTTATTGTATGATACATTTTCATTGTGTTACTGTATGATATATTGTAATTGCGTTACTTTATGATATATTGTCATTACGTTACGGTATGATATATTGTAATTGCGTTACTTTATGATTTGTTGTAATTGCGTTACTATATGAGACATTGTAATTGAGTTACTGTATGATATATTGTAATTGCGTTAATTTAAGATATATTGCAATTGCGTGACTTTATGATATATTGTAATTGCATTATTGTATGATATATCGTAATTGTGTAACTGTATGATATATTGTAATTGCGTTAATTTAAGATATATTGTAATTGCGTTACTGTATGATATATTGTAATTGCGTTAATTTATGATATATTGTATTTGCGTTACTTTATGATATATTGTAATTGCGTTAATTTATGTTATGTTGTAATTGCGTAACGGTATGATGTATTGTAATATTGTTACTTTAGGACATGTTGTAATTGTGTTACTGTATGATATATTGTAATTGAGCTACTTTATGATATATTGTAATTGCGTTATTGTATGATATATTGTAATTGCTTTACTTCATGATAAAAATAATAAAATATGATATATTGTAATTGCGTTACTTTATGATATATTGTAATTGCGTTAATTTATGATATATTGTAATTACGTTACTGTATGATATATTGTAATTGCGTTAATTATGATATATTGTAATTGCGTTACTGTATGATATATTGCCATTGCGTTACTGTATGATATATTGTAATTGCGTTACGGTAGGATATATTGTAATTGCGTTACACTATGATACATTGTAATTGAGTTACTGTATAATATATTGTAATTGCGTTACATTATGATATATTGTAATTGCTTTATTGTATGATATATTGTAATTATGTAACTGTATGATATATTGTAATTGCGCTAATTTAAGATATATTGTAATTGCGTTACTGTATGATATATTGTGATCGCGTTACTTCATTATATATTGTCATTGCGTTGCTGTACGTTATATTGTAATTGCGTTACTTTATGATATATTGTAATTATGTTACTGTATGTGTATATTGTAATTGCGTTAATGTATGATATATTGTAATTGCGTTACATTATGATATGTTGTAATTGCGTTACGGTATGATATATTGTAGTGGCGTTACTTTATGATATACTGTAATTGCATTACTTTTTGATATATTGTAATTGCGTTACTGTATGATATATTGTAATTGCGTTACGTTTTGATATATTTTAATTGCGTTACTTCAAGATATATTGAAATAGCTTTACTGTATGATATATTCTCTTTGCGTTACTGTATGATATATTGTAATTGAGTTACTTTATGATATGTTGTATTTGCGTTACTTTATGATATATTTTCATTGCCTTCCGGTATCAGATATTGCAATTGCGTTACTTTATGATATATTGTAATTGTGTTACTGTACGATATATTGTAATTGCATTATTTCTGATATGTTGTAACCGCGTTACTCTATGCTATATTGTAATTACATTACTCTATTATATATTGTAATTGTGTTACTTTATGATACGTTGTAATTGCGTTACTTTATGAAATATTGTCATTGCGTTACGGTATTATATATTTTAATTCCGTTACTCCATGACATATTGTAAATGCGTTACTTTATGATATGTTGTATCTACGTTTCTCTATGTTATGTTGCAATTGTGTTACTGTATGATGTATGGTAATTACGTTAATGTATGATATATTCTAATTGCGTTACTTTATTATATATTGTAATTGCGTTACTCTATGATATATTGTAATTGCATTACTTTATGATATGTTGTAATTGCGTTACTGTGTGATATATTGTAATTGCGTTACAGTATGATATATTGTAATTGCGTTACTTTATTTTATATTGTATTTGCGTTACTGTATGTTACATTGACATTGCGTTACATTAAGACATATTGTAATTGCATTACTGTATGATATATTGTAATTCCGTTAATTTAAGGTATGTTGTAATCACGTTACACTATGATATATTGTAATTGTGTTACTTAATGATATATTTTAATTGCGTTACTCTGTGATATATTGCAATCGTGTTACTGTATGATATACTGTAATTGCGTTACTGTAGGTTATATTCTAATTGCGTTATTGTATGATATATTGTCATTGCGTTGCTCTATGATATATTGTAATTGCGTTACTTTCTGATATATCACCCACTGTACTCTCCCGATTTGGCAGCATCGGTTTTCCACCCCTTTCGATCTCTTTCGAATGCTATACGCGGTGTTTCGTGCAATACTGATGCCTAATTGTGAGCTTTCTTGGATGAATTTTTGAGTCGGCGCAGGGTGATTTCTACCAACAAGTTCTTGAAAATATTGTTGAACGTCTGGAAGAATTTTTAAACAACAAGGGGTACTACATTATTGATTAATTAGTTGTTATTTTTATTAAACCTTTTTAAAAATTTTAATTAAAAAAAAACGCTGGGAACTTTGTTGCCAACCCAATAGATATATTACTGGGAAAATCATTTTAGTGTTAAAAAGAACATTTTATCTTAGCTTTATTTTGTAATTAATTATTATAGTTGGTTATAGAGAATTATTGCATTCTATAGGCTTAAGTGATATCTGTCCTCCTGTATGGCAGTGAGTGCCGGATGACCACTTCAAAGCTGAAGAGGAGATTTGAAGCAATAGAAATGTGGTTCTACAGAACGATGCCGAGGATACCATGGATCGAACATATGAGCAACGACGAAGTTTTTGAGAAAATTGAAAAAAGTAAACTTAACATCAGAATAAGACAGTTGACATTTCTAGGGCACATAATGATGCAAGAGGGCTTGGACAATCTGATGCTGTAGAGATAGATATATGGCAAAAGGGATAGAGGGAAGCAATGCGTAGTATTTTTGGTGATCTTGAGTAAATGGATGACAGGAGAGGGCTTAGGAGTAATAACATAAAAGTTAATTTTAAAAGGACAAGAAACCATGGCAAGCTATGATTGCTTACATCTTGAGTGTATACGTCACATAAAGAAAAAGAAGGTGGGATTAGGTTAGTTTAAGAAGATGGCATAGATCACTCAAAGAGAAAAGCTGGAGTTTCATCTTGTTTTGTTTTTTTTTGTTTTTTTTTTCGCGCTTCGACGATTAACTTTAGGTTAAAACTTTTAATCTACCTTCTGATAATGGCACTAGTTTGAATAGGTATTTAGATCTAAGTTAGACAGAAATCTTTTCAAATTCTCAGTTTATCTGCAAGGAAACTGTCATGGGTCCTTACCTATGACTACAAAATGAACTCTTCCTAACACTATGTGTACTACGCCTCTCAAGAGAGAGAGAGAGAGAGAGAGAGTCGAATCAAGCCGAGCTTCTAGGCTTGACGGTCGAACTCTCTGCCTCTGAGTAGAGAGGAACCCGGACGAGGCTCCGCCGAAGGGCAGAGTCTCGTTCCGGGAGGGTGACCAACCCGATCCCGTTTATACAGGTTATACGGGCATTTTTTGGCCGAGCCTACGGGCTCGGGAAACTCACATTAAACTCGGCCTTATGCCACATGCAACCCTCGTGGGGTGGTGGCTAGATACCGAATCTAGTCGAGCCGATAGTAGTTCACTCCAAACCAGACTGACAGTCATACTAACACCTTCCACATCTTGTATTATTATTTCGTGTAATATAACTTCGTTATTTCTACTCTTGTGTTCGTGTTGTTCTTCCTTGGTCCTAACCTGGACCATAACAGAAACAAAATATGATTTTTCAAGATAAGAATGCCACGTTAAAATAAGTGATATATATTGTTGTGGTAGGATCCACCTAATTTGGATAGTGGAGTACCGACCATATAAATATGATTGGTACGGGGAAGAGAGGGTAGGAATCAGGAGAGATTCAACCAGAGACTCTGCCCGACTGCGACTCAGTCAACACATTCTCCAGGAACGGTCTTCCCAGGAATATACAAAAGACTATATGTAAATATTCTGTACACTTTCTTGTTTCAATACATTTTGTTCGAAGTACATTTTGTGTTGCATTATTATTCCATGCATTAGTCAAGTTTCAACAATGGCGACGAGGTAGAAAGAACCATACGAAAAAAAGAAAAGAATTAATAATTGATAGCCTTCAACAATTGGGACAAGTCATTGAAGAACCCAGGCTGAAGGAAAAAATATTAATTAAAAGTCCAACATCTAACGGAACGGCGAAGGATTCTGAATTTCTGGATATTTAGAACTCGTTAAAGGAAGACTAAGCATAAGGAACGTTCACTCAGAAAAAATTGAAAGGTGTCGTAAACGAATAACGGTGATTTTAAATTGAAAAAGTTATCTACGAGACACCCGTTAAAAAAAAACTGGCCGACTACAAAAACGTGCATGAAATTAAAAGGCACACAAATACACCGTGTCGATTTTGAAAGGTAACGAACTTTTAAAAAATTATTTTTTTTTGTTTGCTCAACAATATTTTATAGTGACGATAATTTACCTCTGATAATAAAAATCAGAAGTTTGTCATTGAAAGACGCGAACAGAAGTAATAAAAAAAATACCAAAGTTGATTATCACGGGCTTGAATGTAAAAGCAAGACATAAGATAAAAAAGTCGTAAGTTGTTTCGATTTTTCTGATCAGCTTATATCCATAGATACACAAATTAAAGGTATATTCTTTGTTGCATGAACACTATCAGCTAAAGATAGATGAATTATCCAAAGTCATATCTGAATTATTCAAATCCCAGCAGTTGAGTCAGGCTGAATTATTCAAATCCCAGCAAAAATATCAAGAAAAGCAAGAGGAAAGACTTTTAGAAATTCAAAAGTTAATACTGGAGAAATTAAACAACAATCAGGCAAATGGGGGAAATTCTTCATATTCTAATAACACCATATTTAATTCGCTGGAAACTTTCAACTATGTGCCAGACGAAGAAAAAACGTTTGAAGCGTACTTTAAACGGTATGAAGATATTTTCTAAACAGACTGTGAAAACTGGTCGAATTCAAGAAAAGTCAGTCTATTACTAAGAAAGCTAGGTACAGCTGAACATAGCAAATTTGTAGATTTTATTCTACCGAGCAGAACGAATGAATTGGAATTCTCGGAAACAGTGAAATTGCTAAAGGAGCTGTTTGGAGCAAATATGTCGCTTTGGCATAAGCGATGGTTATGCATGAATGTCACTAAATCCGACGATCAGAATAACTTAACATATGCATCTATAGTGAATAGACATTGTGACAATTTCAGATTGGCAGAGATTACGGTGGAAGAATTTAAGTGTTTAATTTTTGCTCAAGGACTGGTATCCAGTAAGAGTGCCGAAATAAGACTTATAATTTTGTCTAAACTCGAATCTGAACAAAACCTTACCCTGAAAAAGTTAGCAGAGGAGTGTCAGCGGGCCGTAAGTTTAAAGAAAGAGTCTCAAAAAATCGAAGAAGCTGGTATTGCTTATATTAAAAAAATAAAAAAACAGTCAAATTACCCACCAGAAAAAAATTGGAGTAAAAATTCGGCGTATTTTAAAAATAGACAAGAAAAATTAAATAAGAACGAGGGGGAAAAAAGGTTCCACCATATAATTGCAGACGTTGCAACGAAAGACACTGGGAGGTAAAATTTCCCATATAGAAGTAAGAAATGTTTCGTGCGCCACAAGAAGGGACACAAAGGATCGTGTTGTAAAACGAAAAAATTCAATAGCCGAATTAGACAAACAAATTCGAATATCAAATCAGATAGAGATTTGAGAAAATATGTGACGACTGAAATATTTAAAAAGAATATCAAATTTCAACTCGATTCGGGTTCAGATTTAACAATAATGAACTACAAAACATGGAACATTTTAAAAAGGCCTACAATAATGAAGTCAACGAAACACGCTCGAACGGTAACTGGAAAGGAAATTAACTTCAAAGGCGAGGTTGTACTTCCCATGAAATTTAACGGGATCGTTAAAAAAATAAAGGTTTTCATTCTGAAAAATGGAGAAAACTTGATGGGTACAGATTTTATTGAAACATTCGAATTGTGGGATAAACCGTTAAACTCATTCTGCAGAAAAGTAGAAAGTAATACGCAAACAAGACAGGACATTAAAGATTAATTAAAGGAAAAGTTTCCGGAAACCTTCACACCTGGTCTTGGAAGATGTAACAAGTTTGAAGCTAAATTTGAATTAAAGGAAAATACTATGCCAATTTTAAAAAAGAAACGTAACGTGCCTTTCGCAAGTGTAGAGAAAATTAACGAAGAACTTGATAGGTTGGAAAAAATGGGAATTATTTCGAAAGTAGAATCTAATTCATGGGCTGCGCCAATTGTGTGCATAAAAAAGAAATCAAACCAAATCAGAGTCTGTGTTGATTTTTCGACAGGGTTGAACTCGGTAATCAAGGACTACCATTACCCGTTACCGAGTCCGGAGGAGATTTTTAACAAGCTAAATGGTCGAGTTATATTTTCAAAAATCGACTTATCAGATGCCTATCTCCAAATTCCCGTCGAAGAAGAATGTTCGAAGTTATTAGGGATAAACACGCATAGAGGGTTATTCAAGTACAACATGCTTCCTTTTGGTATTAAAGTGGCACCAGCCATTTTTCAACAAGCTATGGATGTCATGTTGAATGACTTAGACTTTGCGTGCGCCTACTTAGACGACATCATAGTAAGAAGCGAAACCGTCGACGAACATCGAGAGCATCTCAATCAAGTATTTAAAAAGATTCAGGACTTTGGATTTAAAGTCAAAGAGTTAAAGTGCGAATTTGGTTTGGAGGAAATTAAGTATTTAGGTCACATAATCAACAAAAATGGCAGATGTCCAGATCCGGAAAGGTCCATTGTGATTAGACATGCCGACGCCCACTAATGTGGCGATGCTACAGAGTTTTCTGGGGCTCGCAAATTATTATCAAGCGTTCATTAAAGGAATGTACAATCTAAGAGCTCCGTTGAATGAACTACTAAAATAAGACAAGGCATGGAAATGGACGGTAGAATGTCAGAAAGCCTTTGATGAAATAAAGAAAATGCTTACATCAGACCTTTTTTTTTAACCCATTACAATCCAAAACTTGATATTGTAGTGGCAAGTGACGCCAGTTCATACGGGATTGGAGCGTGTATTCAACACATAATGCCAGATGGTTCTAGAAAACCAATTGCACATGCTTCGAGAACTTTACTCCCAGGAGAAAGGAGTTACTCACAGATAGAAAAAGAGGCGTTGAGTATCATTTTTGCCATAACAAAATTTCACAGATATCCACGGCAGACATTTTATGCTAGAAACGGATCATAAACCTCTGATCACTATTTTTGGTTCGAAGAAAGGGTTACCCGTTTATACGGCAAATCGTCTGTTTAGATGGGGAACCATTCTTCTCAATTATGATTTTCACATAAAGCACCTATCATCCAAAAATATAATTCGTGCGGATAGTTTATCAAGACTCATACCGAGTCAAGAAGAAAGATTCGAAGAATCAATTATTGCAAATATCAGAGCAGATTATGTGGTGAAAAGCATGGTAAACAACATTTTAAGAGAGCTACCGGTTACAGCAAAGGAAATCAAAAAAGAAGCTGAAAGTGATGATTTCATTTTAAAAATAAAAAGCAAAATGGTAGCAAATGACCAAAAAGTGCAGGAGATTTATTCAATTTGTGACGGAGTTTTATTATATGGTGAGAGAGTAATAGTACCAAAAAAATTGCAGAAAAGAATACTACGGGACTTTCATATGGGTCACCCGGGGGTTAATAGAACAAAAAGCTTAATGCGAAGCTTTGTATATTGGAAAGGAATGGATGTGGATATCGAAAACATGGTTCATCGATGTAAAGGGTGTGCGTTAGCAGCTAAGGCACAACCTATAGTACACAAACCATGGCCCAAAACGGATCATCCGTGGACAAGATTACACATTGATTTCGCTGGTCCAGTAGAAGATTATTACTACTTAATAGCGGTAGATAGTTTTACAAAATGGCCGGAAGTACTACGCTGCAAAAAGCCTACGTCCAATATCACAACAACTTTTTTGCATGAACTATTTGCACAGTTCGGTGTGCCAGAGTGTATTGTGAGTGACAATGGTACACAATTCACTTCTGAAGAATTTAAGGAATTTTGTGAGTTATATTAAATTAACCACATAACTACGCCGCCGTATCATCCGAGGTCCAATGGACTCGCAGAAAGATTTGTTGATACTTTAAAGCGCGCGCTGAAGAAAGCCTCAGGAGTTCCAACGGAAAAGGCGCTTCAGCAATTCCTACAGGTATGCAGAATTACGCCAAACCAGAGAAAACACTCAAACATGGCACCAGCTGAACTAATGTTCGCTAGGAAACTTAAGTCAGTGTTTGACAAGCTTTTGCCAGGAAATAATAGAGTAAAGAATACTATGTATACAGCGAGAAAAAATACACTTCCGGAGAGAAGGTGTTTTTCAAGTGCTACAAAAACAACGTTGAGTTCTGGGAGCGAGGCATAGTGGACAAGAGAATCGGTGACCTGATTTATATACTTAAAGGGCCGAAGAATGCTCATAAAAGGCACCAGAACCAACTTAAAAAATATTACGTTCTAGAGCATGAAGAGAGTATACCGGATGAGGAGGAAGATCCCATTGATGTAATGTATGATATGTTTCAAGTAGAACCTCCGCAGAATATTCCTGAACCGAGAAGATCCGGTAGGAAACGAAAGTTCACGGAACCATTGGACGTGAATCCAAAACGAAAAAAATATTAAAAGTATGCAAATGGATCTACAAAGAAATAGCCATAATCATCTACCCATATAGGAAACCAGTTTGAAATCCAAAAGGGATTCCAAGGCTTGGGAGTGGGGTGTTGTGGTAGGATCCACCTAATTTGCATAGTGGAGTATCGACCATATAAATATGGTTGGTACCGGGAAGAGAGGGTGGGAATCAGGAGAGATTCAACCAGAGACTCTGCCCGACTACGACTCAGTCAACACATTCTCCGGGAACGGTCTTCCCAGGAATATACAAAAGACTATATGTAAATATTGTGTACACTTTCTTGTTTCAATACATTTTGTTCTAAGTACATTTTGTGTTGCATTATTATTCCATGCATTAGTCAAGTTTCAACATATATATATATATATATATATATATATATATATATATATATATATATATATATATATATATATATATGATTATTTTTTAAATATGATTCCATCGCTACATAGGAATTGCCATGTTTCAAAAAAAGAAGCTAAATAGTCCCAATTCAATTTTAGAAATTAAATTAAAGTACCTAGTTCTCCTTCATCCTCAAGCGAATTTTGGAACAGCTTATTTTGAAATTTACGGAGCTTTATAAGCGTATACATTCGTAATATTAGTTTCTATTGATATGCAGAAAACCAATCGTTTTAATAAGGGGCGGTAGGGTATTCATTTTCTCTGAAAACTATTGTATCAACATATTATTTTTCGAAAGTAACTAATATGTTGATACAATAGTTAATTTAATTTCTGAATTGTGAGATTTGGGCTGCTGTTTTTGAAACATGGCAATTCCTATGTAGCGATGGAATAATTTTTTTTATAAATAATTATAATATAGGCTCTACTTGTGTATCGAATACTGTTCGAATTATCAGCCTAGTGGTTCTCTCCTATTTATCTATATATTTGCACACACACACACACACATATATATATATATATATATATATATATATATATATATATATATATGTCATTAAAGGTTTTATATGTAAATGTTTTTATGATCTACGAAATAAATATTTATATACATATGAATATAATGGTTGGTTTCCGATGCTTGATTATTAGATAACAAATTTCGTTGGCTTATTTAATGACTTGAACATTTCTTTAATTATGTTATTTGAGTCTATACGGATTTACTTGGTTTATGTATAGATATATATTACTCGGTTTTATGTATAGATATATATTAGCCCCCTACAGTGGACCTATTTACTTGGTTTGAGGACAAGTAAATATTGGTCATTCATATGTGTGTCCATATATATTTGCATGGTCGGTAATAGGTAAACATGTGTCGCTTTTAGTTGACCAAATAAAAATTTACTTGTTTCCTTGATTGGTCACTTATATTTAAGTCTATAAACATTTAATAGGTTCGGGGATAGCTAAATATTGGTCGTTTATATTTTAATCTATAAGCACTTACTTGGTTTCGGGAGAGGAACATATCGCACGTTTATATTTGAGCCAATAATCATTTAGTTGGTCCACAAATAGGTTAATACTGGACTTTTGTACGTAAGCCTATATGCATTTACTTGGTTCGGGGATATTTATGTTTGAGTCTCCGTTTATATTTGAGTCTATAAGCATTCATTTGATTCCATTTATATTTGAGTCTCCATTTATATTTGAGTCTATAAGCATTCATTTGATTCCATTTATATTTGAGTCTATAAGCATTTATTTGATTCCATTTATATTTGAGTCTCCATTTATATTTGAGTCTATAAGCATTTATTTGATTCCATTTATATTTGAGTCTCCATTTATATTTGAGTCTATATGCATTTATTTGATTCGGGAATCGATAAATAGTGATTGTTTTTATTTGGTTCGAAAATAGGTAAATATTGTTGTATTTATTTTGTGTCTATAAGTATTTATTAGCGGGGAATAGGTAAATATTAGTCGTTTTAATTTTTACTGTACACATATACTTGGTCAGCGAATAGGTAATTATAAAACCTCAAGAAGACAGGATGTTCAGTTGTTAGCAAAAGAATGAGTGCGAATGGCAAATCGCAGATACCAGAATAAAACAAGCAAAAATATTTAAATATCTGGGAAAGGTTTTAACAGAGGACGCAAAGTGTGACACTCAAATCCGAAGCCGTATTGGGATAGCTAAAGATACCATCCAAAAGCTAATCAGGGTACTAAGAAATTAAAAATGAATTGCCAGAAAAAGAAAAAAAAAGTACTAAACTCTTACGTGATATCGGTCCTCCTCTATGTGAGGGAGTGCTGGACAATCTCCGCATAGATGAAGAAGAGACTTGAAGCAACAGTAATGGGATTCTACAGAAGGATGCTGAGGATACCATAGTCCGAACACGTGAGCAACGACGAAGGTAACTTATACTTAGCATCAGGAAGAGACAATTGACGTTTCTGGATTATATAATGATGAAGAATTTGATAATCACAGGACGGATTGAGGGCAAGAGAGACAAAGAAGAAACAACGTATAGCATAAATTGCGAGCTCGAGTAAATGGATGGCGAAACAGGGTTTAGTTTGTTTGTTTGGGTTTTATGGCATATCAACCACTGTGGGTTATTTAATGCCAAATCCAGTTTATATGAATTTTAAATGCCTATTTTGTATGGAATAAAAAAATGTATAGCTGGCAACATTATTGTTTAAAAAAAAACGTATAGCTGGCAACATTATTCCTTTACAAAAAACGTATAGCTGGCAACATTACTCCTTTGCAAAAAACGTATAGCTGGCAACATTACTCTTTTTGCAAAAAAACAAAAAAAAAACGTATAGCTGGCAACATTACTTTTTTAAAAAAAAAACGTATAGCTGGCAACATTACTTTTTTTACAAAAAACGTATAGATGGCAACATTACTTTTTTACAAAAAAACGTATAGCTGGCAACATTACTTTTTTACAAAAAAACGTATAGCTGGTAACATTACTTTTTTGCAAAAAAACATATAGCTGGCAACATTACTCTTTTATGAAAAAACGTATAGCTGGCAACATTATTGTTTCAAAAACTTAGAGCTGGCAACATTATTATTTCAAAAACTTAGAGCTGGCAACATTATTTTTCTGAAAACATTATCTGAGACCTTGCTGTTGGATGCAGTTTATCGCCGTACCCAGGACGTGGATGTAGTTTATCATCATACCCAGAACGCGGATGTAGTTTACCGTCATACCCAGGACGTGAATAAAAGTTGGAAAACTAGGAGTTCACTATTTGCCCTAACAGGTGCTACCCTAACAGGTGCTACCCTAACAGGTGCTACCAAACCGGGTCAAGGTGGACCTGGGAACACCAGCAATTAAGAGGTGGTTCCACGCTCCTCAAAACCTTCTGATCAGAGGCCTTGCTGTTGGATGCAATTTAACGTCATACCAAGGACGCCTCATTGGGGGGGTCTTACCCCTCTACAGAGGTGCAGTCGGCGTATTCTAAAGCCCCAGCCGACAGGGCCGCAGGGTTTAGTAGTAATAACAGAAAGACAAGATTTATTAAGAGCTACAATGGACAGGAAGTTGTGGAGAGCTATGATCGTATACGTTCTGATGAGATACGGTACATAAAGAAGTAGAAGTATTTACTTGATACGGAAATAGGTAAATATGGATTTTTTTTGGGGGGGGGGCGGTAGACACACACACACACACACACATATATATATATATATATATATATATATATATATATATATATATATATATTCTTGATTCGAAAATGGGTCGATACTGGTCTTTGGAATTTGAATCTATGAGAATTTACTTTGTTCAGGTTTAATTGTTGTAGTAATTGTCGTTTGTTTACTCTATTTGCATTGTTCGGACTGTTGCCACATTTACGCCATTTCGGCAGTTGTACGTTCCGGCCTTCTTCAGGTGATTAGAATTTCGAACTGAACCCTTTGTTTCGTCCAACAGTGTAGACTGTTCTAGTTCCACGTGCCATGTCTCTTCCTGGTGTCTCAATATCAGTCATTTCCACTTAACCCAACTCTCAAAGTTTTCTGTTCACCTCACCTGTACCTATTGAGTCAAGTAACCAGAATCAACCAGGGATAATACAAGCGATGAAACACGGATTGTTTAGAACAATGTGTAGTTGAACAGCTCCTCAAAGAAACAAAAGGAGTCAACGTTAGCCACACCGCAAGCTGGATTACACATGAAGTAGCGAATGCTGTGTATCTGGTGCAATTAGAAGTGCAGTGTGCATTAGATGCTCCTTCTGCAAAATCAGGCGTTGAATTCAGACCAGTAAATCGGTAAGAGTTATCCGATATTGGCCACTCGGATTAGTTGTCTCTTCCATAAGGACAATTCCAGATCTAACGGCTCTTTGCAGAACAAGCAGAGAATGGTAGAGTTCGGCTGGCATCTCCTACATGACTCACTCAGCTGACAGTGTACCTTCGAATTATCCCATATTTTGATACTACAAAATTTATTTGATAGCAAGAAATTCGATTCTCTGGAAGTCTGAAATAAACACTAAGATGAGTTCAACACCCAGAAAGATGCCAGATTCTGGAAGGATGGAAGAATAAAGCTGTTTTAAAGATGGCGAAATATAGTGGCACAAAATGTCATCTATGTCTCAAAATTAATCTATGTACAAATATCAAAATATTGTCTTTGAAATTCACTTAAAAATATCTTTTTGTTCCAAACCAATATTCTCGCCATATTATTCGCCTATATCACCTGGAAACACTGGTTTCTGTACGATCACCGAATTTAAGCAACGTCAGGCCTGGTCAGTGCCCAGTGACGGCTTGAGAATAACAGGTGGTGTAAGCTTGGACGTTCGGTTGGTGTAATGGATAATGGTCCAGAAGTGTTAATCGGAGAGCCGAGTTTAAATTCCAGCTGGTGTCTTTGTATTCACTTACGTGCAAATACTCTTGGGAAAGGTATGAATCCACCTCTTTTCACACAGGCTATGGGTTAATTAGTAAAACTTGTATTACTAAATCATTATTATCTCAAAAAAACTTCTTACAATCTAAAAATATTTTCTGACTTTAAATAACCTGAAAAGGGTCGACAAGCCGTAGAAAACAAATTTAATCAATCAGGTTTGTATATGTGTCTGGGGAGGGGGTCTTAACGCTTTCATGTAATGCAGTTGCGTATTCTAGACTCTTCCAAGGGGGCAACGTGTGTTTATTCGTGTTGAAGTAGTTTGATCACCTGCTTCTGATACTAGAGAGAGAGAAAGGTATATATATATATATATATATATATATAGAGAGAGAGAGAGAGGGAGAGAGAGAGAAAGAAAGAGAGAGAGATATTTGAAAACCCAGAGTTGAGGAGGTGTAGAGAAGGACCGAAAAGTAAAATGGTAGCTAACAGGTGGTGCGTAATAAAGAAACTGTAAGAAAAAAAGAAAAAAAACTTGCTAATTTTTCGTAGTGAAACATGTACTCTTTTGTTGTTTTTGCTGTTTTACAATGTTTAAAGTCTTTTGTTGGCCGAGATTTGAATGACATATTTTTCTTGTTTCGTCCGTACGCATTTTGCCTTTTATTGCTTCTTTCTTCCTATTTAACACGCGCGCTCCATCACCTGTAATTAGGACTTTAAAAAAAAAAAAAAGAAAAAGAAAAAGAAAGAAGGGATTCTATAAAGTAAAGAAAGATTAACACCTGGGCGCTTTTTCTGCGATCTTTTAGTCCACTGACCTTGTTATTTTATAATGAAGACAAGAATTTTGACCTAAAGGCTTTGTTTTGCGTTTACATCTTAATAACCACATTGAAGGCTCTGACTTTCCTGTGGACTTGAAAGACAAATATCGGTTTATATACAAAAGCTGATTAAAACTTTTTATAGCTAAAAAAAAAAGAAAAAAAAAGAAAAAAAAAAGAAGAAATCCTGGTCGTGCTCAGTGAATTTTTTTCTACATAACACTCCTCAAGGTCTACATTTATTCATTTTTTAAATGATATAACATTGTATATGTCTTTATAAAGATGATAGGATTTCTTGTTTCACAAATATTTTCATGGCATCTGCTCTGACGAGCTTTTTTCCCTGCTGCCCTGACTACGTGAATTTAAGCGCGCTACTAGATTGGCATCTAGGTCCCATCCTTTTTGTGTTAAAATAGTTAAATGTAGCCGTCATTTCTACTCCAACAATTTTTCTCGTTATAATCCATCTGCACATTTACAAATCTACCACTCGTCCGTGCATTGAATATTTCTTTTTATGTGCCGTGTTCTTTCAAGACGTAGGCGATCATGGCTCTCCACCTCCCTGTATCCCTTGCGGCTCTCAACAAATTCCGTCCTACTGCTTTCTCCCCCCCCCAGACTACGTTCTGTCATCAACCTGCTCAAGCTCGCCAGGTATGTCACGCGTTGCTTTCCCTTGTCACTTTTTCCCTCTATTCGACCCATGAGTAACAGATTCTCCAGGTCATCCTTCCTCATTAAATGTCACAGGAACTTCAGCTGCCTCTTCCTGATGTTAAGTATAAGCTTCCTCCTTGTTTTCCACCTCTCTAAGACCTCACCGTTGCTCACATACTCGGTCTAGGATATCCTTAGCATCTTTCTGTAGAACCACATCTCCATCGGCTCGAGTGTCAACTTTGAGGAAATCGTTCAACATTCGCTGGCGTAAAGAAGGACAGATGTCACGTAACAGCTCAGTATTTTTTTCTTTGTTTCAAGTGGTCTATTGTTAAGGACATCGTGCATTGAATACTGCTGCCATATCTGTCTGTTGCTTCTGTTATACATCTCGATGTTCTTGACAAAGTTCAAAGAAGGATCTGTTATGTAGTCGATCCTGAAATGGCATCACGACTTCAGTCACTTTCGTGGCGTGGCTTCCCTTTGTCTTTTCTACAAATATTTTCATGGCTAGTGCTCTGATGAGTTTTTCCCCCTGGAGCACCGACTACATGAAGTTATGAGAGAGAGTGAGAGCCAGAAAAAGGTAAGAGAGAGAGACAGAGAAAGAAAGAGTTAAGAGAGAGAGGGAGAGCAAGAAAGAGGTAAGAGAGAGAGGGGTAGAGCAGGAAAAGAGGTAAGTGAGAGAGAAGGAGAGCAAGAAAGAGGTAAGAGAGAGAGGGAGAGCAAGAAATAGGTAAGAGAGAGAGAAAGGAAGAGGTGAGAGAGGGGGAGAGCAAGAAAGAGGTAAGAGAGAGAGACAAAGCAAGAAAGAGGTAAGAGAGAGAGGGAGAGCAAGAAAGAGGTAAAAGAGAGGGGGAGAGCAGGAAAAAAGGTAAGAGAGAGAGAGAAGGAGAGCAAGAAAGAGGTAAGAGAGAGAGAGGTGGAGCAAGAAAGAGGTAAGAGAGAGAAAGAGAGCGAGAGTGGGAGAGCAAGAAAGAAGTAAGAGAGAATTAGGGAGAGCAAGAAAGAGGTAAGAGAGAGAGAAAGAGAGAGAGAGTCTGTTAGTTATGTGCCATGCGTGATACACGCGATCATGTATCTTTCGATACATGACTGACGTGGCAGATTTTTCCTTGCAGTAGTTTGCCATTTCTTTCTGCGCTAGACCAGTTGCCATCCAAGTCTATAGAACCCAGTCTGTCCTGCTGGTGGTGGGGAGAAGAAAAGGATTCTTACTTTTCCCAAGGATATTAGCACGTACGTGAATGTAATCGATTCGGATGGAATTCGAACTTGGCTCTCCGATTTTCTCAATCCGTGCTTCCCGAGAGAGAGAGAGAGAGAGAGAGAAAGAGAGAGAGAGAGAGAGAGAGAGAGAAAGACATAATAGAATAACGGTTGTTCTCTGAAGGAGGTCATTTGACCTGAACGCGTATTGTTCACCTTAGACCGTAAGTGGGACTCATATATACGGCAAAGTTGCTTGAAAAAAGTTCTGTTCCTTGTACCTCTCTAGTAAGTAAATGACCTCTTCTCTCATGCTCGACATTTACAAGAAACAAATCCGACCGAATATGGAATACTGATGCCATATCTAAACTGTAGAAGATCAGTCCCACATTCTAGTCTTGATAGAGTTTAAAAGAATCTACACGGCCTTGTGATTTATTTTCCATCATACAACCCTTTTCGTGGGTGGAACACTGCAAGCCTGTCGCTATTCTATGACTTTTTCAAAGGAAAATATTCTGACGGGAACATTCCAGTTCTAATCTTCACAGCTAAGACCCGCCATGCTGCACACACTTGGACGAACCATCTCTGTTCGCTTTATACAGTGTAACACGGATATAAGAGACCCGAATATAAGAGAAACCCGGAGATAAGAGATTTTCTCTGGTCCCAAATTAGAGCCTGTGTCAATGTATATAAAAATAACCAAACCCGGATATAAGAGAAACACGGATATAACCCGACAACTCTCTTATATCCGGTTTACACTGTATTCCATTAGTGAGAAGGAAGTTGACCAGCTCCTTCCCAAGAAGCACTACCAAGAGGATGCTTCCCCGACCACTACAATCTTCAAGTCCCCTGCTAACCATAGCCTCATAAACTGGGCTTCATAGGTCTTAATCTTACCGCTCATACAACAACCTCCTTCAGTAAGCCTCTACCTTGAGTGGCTCTTGAGCCGTTTTAAAATAAATAAAAACGAAAAAAACAAAGTACGTATGTGCACCTTTATTCTACGATATATGTAAATAAATTCTCGCCTGCTACTTAAAATCGTTATATTCCGAGGTAACATTCATCAGATCTAGGATCTGATATGTATGTCCTTGCATGGTACCAAAAACACACTCAGAAATGTCTATACTATCATCTATATAACCGTTTTTCTCAGCTCTTCTAGACTGTGTCGCTACACAACCACAAAGAATTTTAACAAATGATAAAAAAGACTTCCAACAGCGGTAGATAGCAAATTGAGAAGCATGTGTAACAAGAAGGGAAAATAATTATATATGCACGATGCTGATGTTCCACAAAGCATTAAACAAAAGATATTAAAGAAAACTCCCTTCAATATTAGAAATAGCGATAACAATCATCAACAGTGTAATTTCCTGAAAAAAAGTTTTAATAGAAATCTTACTTATTATAAAACGCAGATTGTGTGTGTGTGTGTGTGTGTGTGCGTTTATATATTGGATCGGATTTCCTACATTTTTCAACCGATTTCAGCAAAACTTCACAGGACTACGTAAAATTACCTTGCGGTGGTTCTGACAGTGCCAAAAAGTTGTAAAAACACAACTGTTTTTGCACGAAATCAATTTGAAAACACGATTAAGAGGCATTCATGAAAGGGGGACAACTCATATCGAGTTAAACTTAATATCAAGTTATCAAGTTATACTTATTATAAAACCCAGGTTAGTTGTTTGTTTGTGTGTGTGTGTGTGTGTATGTGCGTGTGTTCGTTTATATATGGGATCGGATTTCCTACATTTTTCAACTGATTTCAACAAAACTTCACTTTTTTTTTGGCAGGTGTGTTTCTTATTGTCTTGCACACTTTTTTCTTTATTTTTACATTCAGAATGCATTAAAAATTCCATTTACAAGACAATTATAATAAAATTCTATTCAATCGGTAGACTGATAACGATTGAACACAATGTTTTTGTTTGAGTTTGGGTTTGACCAATTCGTAAAAACAAAAAGAATAAAAATAAAATAAAACTAATTAAGACATACGTGTCCGTCAACCTTAAACAATAATCTTTGTCAATTTTATTTTTCAGTCTTTATGATGGTCGATACTTGATCTATCTCTTACTGTTACATCCCCGGGCAATGCCGGGCTCTACTGCTAGTAATTAATAAATTTTACATCCATCTACGTATATGGAATGTGGTTGGTCCTGGCCTGGCAACTCGACTACAGTCATTTCCTCACAGACGTGCAGTCGCTTCTCTCTAACTTTTCTATAAATACTTTCACGGTAACTGCTCCGACGAGTTATTTCCCCTGATTCCCAAACTGCATGAAATTAAGCGCGCTACTAGGCTGGCATCACGGTCCCACCCTTTTACTGTCGAAACGGTTAAATGTGGCCGTCTCTTCTATTCCAATAGCTTAATGCCTCGCGTTTCCCGTCTGTGGAACTCCATTCCTTTTACTTGCTTCCCTGATAGTTCTTCTTTTTATATGTCCTGTCCTTTCAGGACATTGGCGATCATGGCTCTCCATCTTCGTCTATCCCTTGCAGCTCTCAACAAGTTCCTTCCTTCTGCTTCCTCCCCCAGACCACATTCTATCATCCACTTGCTAAAGCCCACCAGGTATGTCACACGTTTTTTTTCCTTGTTTCTCTCTGCTTCTATTCGACCCGTGAGTATCAGATTCTCCAGGCCCTCCTTCTTCATTATGTGTCCCAGAAACTTCAGCTGCCTCTTCCTGAATGTCAATCGACATCTAACGCCTCTTTACTCTTACTCCCACTCTCTGTAATCCCCTCCGTGCTAGTGGCACTCCTGCTTGCTTGAGGTGAAATGCTTAATAAAAAACAAGACAGTAACGCTAAATTCTCGATCGTAGCTTCGATGTGGCACAGGGCTGAAATTATGAGGCACCATTGAGGATAGAAATCCCTATTCAGTCGCAATTCTCCTACAGAGGAAAGATTGCTAACAATTACCAAACGTCTAGATGTCCGACTTCTCAATTTTGGTTAAAGATCTTGTTTTTGCTTGCTTCAGCGGGGGTAGCAAAGATTAGTAATAGGGAATTCGACGCTTTTCTTCCGGTAAAAACACATTGATTTGGAAATTCTTTCAAAAATCAAATAATTGTTGGGTTGTAATGAAACTGTCAGGACTTATTCAGAAATTATTTTAGAAATGTTGTTTTTAGAAAATATTGGCAGAAATATATATATATAATTTTTTACATCTGTTACCCAGACTTAATTACGTCCTGGGTAAGATGATAAACTACATCCAGCAGATAAACTGCATCTGATCAGAAGGTTTTGAGGATCGTGGAACCACCCCTTAATTGCTGGTGTTCCCAGGTCCACCGTGAGCCGCGGTGGTAGCACCTGTTAGGGTCCCACCTATGGGCAAATAATTAACACCCAAACTTGTGTAAACATAGGTCTTAATACCAGAAATACTTTGTAATAAAAAATAAATATTACCAGCAATAATTTTTGAAGGAAAAATTATTATCAGCAATACTTAAAAAAAGAATAATACCAGCAATACAAACAGCTATACATTCTTTGGAAAAAAATATGACCAGCTATAGATTTCTTCAAGGAAAAATATATGCCGTAAAACAAAACAAAACAAACCTACTTAATTAATAAAATTTCCAGAAATTTAATTTTGTCCCCGTTTCACATTTATATTAGTTAAAAGCAGGATTCCTTGGAGAATGTAAATCACATTTTTTTTCCAAACATTTGTGATGTCAACGAACACTCCGTGGCATTATTGTGATGTCAACGAATACTCGTTATCACTTTCGTAATACTCGTTGTATTAGAGACTTTGTAATCGTAGATACAACTATAGTAACGCCGTTGAACAATACTGGTGTCAGACGCCTTCGAATAACACTTGCACTAATAGTAACAAGTAACTTGCTTGGTAACACTTGATCGAAAAGTAAGCACCGAACAGTGATCCGATTAGAGAAAAAGTATATATATATATATATATATATATATATATATATATATATATATATATATATATATATGTATGTGTATATATATATATATATATATATATATATATATATATATATATATAAAAGGTTGGTTAAAAAATAATGTCGTTTTCTCACATAATAACATAGGTGAGAAAACGTCATTATTTTTGCACCAACCTTATATATACATATATATATATATATATATATATATATATATATATATATATATATATATATATAAAGAAATATAGTCTTAAGGTGTGCTATATTTATGGAATAAAGTGCTCAATATCAGAGATAGAGCGTGTGTAAATATAAAAGTGAACATAGAAGTCAACACTTAGAGGCGACAGTCTGTTTCATGCTATATGCAATCGTCAAGCCACGTGGCTTGACGATTGCATATAGCATGAAACAGACTGTCGCCTCTAAGTGTTGACTGCTATGTTCACTTTTATATTTATATATATATATATATATATATATATATATGTACGTATATATATATATATATATATATATATATATATATATATATATATATATATATATATATATATATATATATATATATATAATATTAGTGGTAAATATACATATATATGCAAAATCCACAGGTGCATATATACACATGTATATTTTAGAATAAAAAAATCCGAGAGGATAGAATCCAGGTAGAACTCAATGTCCAGGACAGAGTAAGGATATAATAAAAAGGCTTAAACACTAATATTCCATGGTCATAAATTATTCCATTGGAATCGTAAATACGATCCAATTCATCAGACCTACAAATTCAAAAAGACAACAGAAAAAAACCTACTCCGGAAATAAAAATAGAATTTAGAGAGAGTGTAATTATGAGAGTGTGGGACGAATGTTAGTTCATAAGAGAGGGGTTTAACAGAGAGAGTTTTAGTTAAAAGCTAGGTGTGAGTGGAAGGGGGAAAAATATTGTTGTCGGATGTCTAAAACAATAAAGATACATTTCGAGGTGACATACACACACCATGGCCGATCAAATCTTAAAGAAGGAGGGAGAGGTAAGGAAAGAAGTGGTGGGGAAGAAAGATGGGGCGGGTGAAATTAAAATTGAAAATTATATATATATATATATATATATATATATATACATACACACATACATACATATACATGTACACACACACATACATCCATATATATACATATATACATAGACAGACACACACATATATATACACACACACAAATACATATACACAAACATCTACACACATACATACATGTATATACTACACACACATACATACATATATATATATATATATATATATATACACATACACACATACATATACATGTACACACACATACACATATAAATACATACACACATACACATACATATACATATATATACATACGCACACATATATACACGTATATCCACCTATACCCTATACACACATTTTCCACATACATATACATAAATACACATGCACCCACATACACATATATACATACACACACATACAAAAAACAGATATATATACACACACACACACATATATATATATATATATATATATATATATATATATATATATATATATATATATATATACATACAAAAATGTACACACACATATACCTACATATACACACATACATCCATAGGCATCCACTCCTTACACATTTACACACACTTGTACATATGAACATACGCATACATGCGCATAAACATATATCCCTAAAACCTTACATTTCTATACAATTAAACAAAAAAATTATGTATCCCTGTATCTATCCGTCTAGCTATACATACATACACATATACACGCACATCTATACCCACATACACACATAAATATACACATACATACACATACATATATATGGGTACATATATACCAAAACATACGCACACCCACACACATACATATATATATATATATATATATATATATATATACACATCCCTGCATATATATCCATCTATATATACCTACACCCACATACGTATACATGAATATATACATATACACACATATCCATACATATACATACATATACCAATACACACACCCCTAAATATATACCTACATATACCCGTAGCCAAGTACATACATACATACATACACATACATGCATATACACACACATACACACACATATATATATATATATATATATATATATATATATATATATATATATATATATACCCACATACATACAAATACATACATATAAATTAGAATTTAAGAACTAAATAAGTAAAATTTCAACAATTTGGGCGTAAAAAAAAAAATAAAAAAACCATAGCGCATCACAAAAACATACACAATGATCTATATAGAGATAAACAAAATAAACATAATAGTCATTCCGTTAAAATGTCATGTCCGATATATATATATATATATATATATATATATATATATATATATATATATATATATATATATATATATATATATATATATATATATATATATATATATATATATATATATATATATATATATATATATATTCCGCTATGCTCGCGTAATCTACTTAATTCGATGGGGTCGCCTGTGTTTGCTGACTGACGATCTATGTTCAAACTCAAGTATCGGCAGTGACACTTTATTCTTACATATCACACAAACGGTTAATCATTTACCAAAAATCTGCTCGGAACTGCAGAATAAAAAAAAAAATTCATTAATACTATGACATTCGCGTTTATAAACAAGATATATCATGGAAAAATCTTCTTTTTTTTTTCAAGGAATAATTAATTTTTACAAAAACTGTTTTCTTCTTTTAAAAATTTGAATTAGAATAATTTATAAAGTTTTAGATATTTTAAATTTCTGTATTAATTTGTAAAGGTTAGATATTGTTATTAAGTAAAAACTATATTTACTAATCATAAATTGTAAAGCTTAGTACCTATCATCACACTCCAATATTTTTTAAAATTATTGATTTTTTTTTTATTTCTATAAAAGTGCGGGTTTTGGATTATACGGTCGAGCATACATGACATTATTCGAAAATAAGAGCGATAATTTTAGGAAATTTACTGTCAAAAATATTTAAAAGTTAATAAGACATTATTAATCTGTCATCAAGCCGTCAAACCCGCGAACGACTTAAATAAACAACTACTCTCTGGGTAAAAAAAAAAAAATTTTCTTGCGATATTTTAAACTTAAAGTAAATAATATTTCCTTTAAGTAAGATTAATTATACTGTAAATCATCTAAAAATTTCAGAAAAGTATATTTTATCTTTGGAAAAGTTTTAAACAGAGAGAAATACATTGCAATGAAAAACAATTTAAAAAGGGCACTAATCAACTATTTTAACAAAAGAAGCAAAAATATATGTCCAGTCAATTTAAATTAGCTATTTAAATACAGTAAAGTTTTTTTTTTCTTTATTGGAAATATAAAGTTTGATCGATTAGCTTCAACTTAAAACTAAAATAAAAGCTTCAAGAATGATTTTTTTTTATTTTTTAAATTCATTGTAAATCTTACGTATTTTTTGAGTTACCTAATTTATATATTATTTTTATAATTTATATATATAAATATAGCATATTAGGTAGATACGATTAGACTAATCTTAGTTTCTCCTTATCCAACTCACTCTCTCTATCTATCTATCTATCTATCTATCTATCTATCTATCAGCAAACATATATAAAGAGAATAATAGATAGATGCGAACTGACTGGTGCACATTTTTCTCTCCCCGAATCCCTCTTTTCTCAATGTATATATATATATATATATATATATATATATCACTTTCTATCTCTCTCTCTCTCTCTCTCTCTCTCTCTCTCTCGATAGATAGATAGATAGATAGGTGAAGGTGTATACAATGCGCGTTGATTTTTCGCCTTATTTTTCCACTTATTCTTCTTCTGTTTTTATATTGTTTCGCCTTAATTATTTTTCAGAACTCGGTTTGAAAGTGAAAGTGAAAGTGGTGGAGCCAAAAGGGCGTTACATATCAGTGCAGGCACGTCATCATGTCCAGACGAAGTATTGTTTCGCTTTCTCTTTCGACTAGGACGAGAGACATGGGATGGAAAAACGAGAAATCGAGAAAGAAAAAACAAAAAGTGGCAATGCGAGGGTGACTGGGAGGGACGAATGAGCAGTAAAAGAAATGAAAGGATAAGAGAGATGAGAGTGAGTATCAAAAGAAAGAGAGAAACCCAAAATGGAAAAAGGGGGTGGGAAACAAAGATGAAGATAGGGAGATCAGCAAATAATAAGAGGGTGAGTTTATAGATGAAATAGATTGTACGTATGATAGATAGATAGATAGATAGATAGATAGATAGATAGATAGATAGATAGATATAAACAGGCTCAGATAGTTAGATATAAACAGACTCAGATAAGATAGATAGATAAAAACGGACTCGGATAGATAGATAGATAGATAGATAGATAGATAGATAGATAGATAGATAGATAGATAGATAAAGACTCGGATAGATAGATATAAACAGACTCAGATAAACGATAGATATGAACAGGCTCAGATAGATAGATAGATAGTTAGATAGATAGATAGATAGATATAAACAGGCTCAGATAGTTAGATATAAACAGGCTCAGATAAGATAGACAGATAGATAAAAACGGACTCGGATAGATAGATAGATAGATAGATAGATAGATAGATAGATAGATATGAAATTGGTGCAAAAATAATGTCGTTTTCTCACATAAAGTTTAACGTCAAAAAACAACATTATTTTTGCACCAACCTAATAGATAGGCAGATAGATAGATAGATAGAAGCAGACTCAGATAGACAGAGGGGAATGTGGGTGAGAATCTTAGAAGAAAAGGTTAAAATAATATGAAAAGAGGGTAGACAATCATGGAGAATGTGTGAAATGATGATGAGTCAGAAAAGAAAAAAATATATTAGGAGAAACAAGCAGAGAATCGAAGAAAAAGAAGTCTGAAGAGGGAGAGATAGTGAGATACAAACAGAGAAAGGAAGAAAGAGAGAGAGAGAGTAAGAATGTCTAAGTAAAGAGAGTGTGTGAAAAGCAAAGTGAGAAAGAAAACTTCAGTGAAAAGAGAAAAATTAAGGAGATGGAGGAAAATAAATGCCGAAAAATAAAAATTAAAATCAAAAGAGAGAAAAATTAGGCGAAATATTAAAAACAAAGAAAATATAAAATAAAAGATATTGTCCTCATCGTTGTTGTTTTTATCACAACGCTTCGGTCGATGTGCCTACCGGCTTTCAACATTTGTATATATACTTATTCCTCTGGGCTATTGACCAGTCGGACAATTCTCTGTGGAGAACTTGGGCCCTAGTGGTTTAAGGCGTTGGTACGTGAATCTGGTGCTATAATAATTGTGAGTTCAATCCCTGGGCCGCTCAGTGTGTAGTCTGGCTCAGTGAACAGGGTGAGTAATAATTGAGCAGTATTAGAAATAAGAGCTAGACGAGATATTTCTCGACATGGGGAAATGGAATGGAAACAGTCTAAACTCGGAAATTAAATAAAGATTTCAGTTCAGAATTCCCTATAGGTTATATAAGATTGAGATAGATCTGATGAAAGCCGGAAGACACAAAGACAGATAACAACAAGAAATGAGAACAATAGTCCGAATGTAAATAGTGTAAAAAATGACAAAGAGAGGGAATAAATGACACGTTTCCGGAACCAGGTAAGGAGAGTTACTTTACCCCCCCCCTCCGCACTGAGTCAGGTTGTGACACAAGGTCATTTCTTAACGTGGGAACCCGAGTGTTTTCACTCGGGCCGCTGGTCCAAGCTAGTCATAGCTGTTCCAAGTGATACCACCAGTACAGGGATCCGTCCCTGTGCTAGGTAAGAATATAAAAATATGGGACAGATGTGAAAGAAAGCGTTGGAGAGAACGAGGGAAAGAGGGGTTCATTTGGCAGTAATCGAAAGACAAATCAGAAGGAAAGAGTGGAAATTAATGAATGAAAAAGAGAAAATTGAAAACATTGTCAGGAGAGAGGGGGAGAGAAAGTAGAAGAGAGAGCGAGAGAGAGACCGAGACACAGAATTAAAAAAAAATTCTTCAAAGATATATGGAAAGTTTAAAAGAAAAAAAAAAGGAAGAAATGAAAACGTGAGACAGGAAAAAAAAATCACAAATACTTATAAAAATCCGAAAAAAAATATATTCCATTGTAATTTCTTTTCATGAATGTATGTTTTTACCGTACATATCTTCAAGCGCTCACTAATTACAAAGCATTCATTTTTGTGGCCATATACGTGTATATTTTGACTAGCATTTATGCTAACGCAGAATAGACTTTCCTGTCACTGCTGGGAAAAGTAAGAGTAACTCAATGTACTCACTGACCTATTCTCGTCTATACCATTTATCGTGGCATATCAGTGACAAGAGGATGATCAATAATTTTGTTGATGGAACAGAAAGAAGGAATGGTTAGAATCCAAAATTTCAGGTTTAAATAATAAAAGAGTGTTAACATATTCAGGTACCCGTTTTGCCACTTACAGTATACATTCTAAAACTCGAATGTGAGATAAATCAGTGAGCGAGAAAAAAAGATGTTTGAAAAAAGAAAAAGGGTAATAAATGTTCTTATCAAAAGTTTCTGGGAGAAATGGCTGTTTTTGTACTGCAGCCAATAACGTCTGTTATTACCTGCAATATATATATATATATATATATATATATATATATATATATATATATTGCGGCAGAAGAAAATCTCTAACCCTGATCTTTTCCTTAAATGTGGTGTCGGTGGTACTGAATCCTTTCTGATGCAATCACAGTTACGATGGGCTGGTCATGTCATCAGAATGAGTGATCATCGGATGCCGAAAAAACTTACGTATAACCAACTTTTTCCTGGTAAGCGTAATGTAGGCCGCCCTTTGTTACGCTTCAAGAACAAACTGAAATATAATTTAATTGCTGCAAACATCCCTATAGAAAAACGAGCAAACTGGAGAAATACTTGCTACTGAGGCATAGCTAACTTTGAAAAGAATTAGGAATTAACATTACATCTCGGGCTGATACATCAGCCCATATGACGGTCAACCCTTCAGTATGCCCTTCGCGTGGATTTATTTGCAAATCCCGTGCAGGATTGTTGCCTCATACGAAATATAAACATAAAAAAATGAACTGAAAGACACTCATACGTCGAAAATAACGGGGAGTCATCATCATCAACAACATCATATATATATATATATATATATATATATATATATATATATATATATATATATTCAATGTATTGCTGGTAATATTTTGTTTTCAAAATTGTATTGCTGGTAATAATTTTTTTTTAAAATATTTCTTGTATTAAAACCTATAATTACACTTTCCTAGTGTTTTGACTCCAGTTTAGGGTTAACTATTTACCCATAGCTGGGTCCCTAAAAGGTGTTACCACCCCGAGTCAAGGTAGACCTGGGAACACCAGCAATTAAGAGGTAGTTCCATGCTCCTCACGCCTCCTTATCAGAGGCCTTGCTGTCGGACGTATTTCATCGTCTTACCCAGGATTCGGATGGTAGATGTTATACTCAGGACGTTGAAATTTTGCCCACATCGAATAGATCTGGATCTTTTTTTTCTGTGCTAGTATTGTGCTATTTATATTTTGATAGAAAGAAAATGAGAGAAAAACATTATTTTGTTCGAAGTGTGCTTAGTTTCAAATCCAGCGGATTTTATTACTTCAACCTATGTTCCAATATTCTTGCTTTCTAAGGGTTTTTTTAAGTCAAATCCCAGCTGAATACGCCTACTCTAAGCGACGAAACACGCAGCTGAAGTGTTTCCCACTTTTGTTCCGGGATTATACTGCATCCTATTATCACCCTGTTGTGGATTCCGAGATGAAATTCGGTCTCCAATGAATGACAAACGCAGGAATGAAATATGACAAATAAATGTATTTACACAATAATACAATTGGTAATACGGTTAGTCCAGAAACGTGGTTAGTAGCAATAATAATATATATACACAGTTTAGTAAATTCACTCTCGAAGTAGGACTTCCTTAGAGTCTACGTGCTTGTAACTGTGACTTCTACAAGCGGTTACCTCACACTATTACTCTACCTCCAACTCAACCACAATGTCTATCTCTCGCTACTCTGACTGACTCTGGGTATTTAACGGCAGCAGTCCAAGTACACACTGGTAGAGTCCACTTGTATGAAAAAGGGGTGGACCCCATAACACACCCATTTTAAAATTTCCTTTGATAGTCAGTAACGAATAAATTTCAGACATGAAGATGGACGGTGAACTGGTCGTTATAAAAATAGTAAGGCTGATATGAACAATACTAAAACGTCATTGAATAAAATCAGTTGCACCTATCAGAATTTCTGAAGATAAGGAAAACATCGTCCGAATTCTCTTAAAAAATAGCAAGATTCCGAACACTTGAACAATTCTTAGAATAATGATAAAAGTAAAAATGTGGGTGTACAATAGTGCAATTTGAGATTTACTATACGAAAAAAAAAATCGCCTAATAAACAGCCACACAGGTTGTTGGAAATACATCGTATTTCTAAGATACGATATATTCGACAGTGCCAGTTGATAGTCAAATGTCCACTGCAAAAATACAGGTAAAATAATACAGCATAAAACACTGTCTCTTCATTGGTCTTTGAATCGACCAATCAGGAACAGAACCAAAAGCGAGTTTTGCAGCTAAAAAAAAAAATCACTCCAATTTTCTTCAGATAGCTTTTTGGTTGCTGGCCTAGATGGCTTCAAAAAGAAGGCTGTAGTATGGAAGTTCTCTCCCACACTTTGCTATTTCACTCATCTTGCTGACGAGTAGTCGGCAACATTTCCCCGGTAGGATTACTCTTTAGTTGCCGATACAGACTCCACGTTTTGTAAACCTCTTGCATGGTGAAACCATGACATCAAATTTTAGTGAGGAATGTGGCGATGAGTGTACCCCGCTCAAACACAAGCGCGAACCACAGACTATTAGTGACAATGGCATAAAAAGAATCGGTGAAGAATTTACCAAAATGAAGAAGGTTGAAAGCTACATCGACTGAAACGACAGAATAACTTTTTCATGTTTCCATATAAGTTTTATCATTTCATTTATCTTGGAGCCTTAGACGATAAGTTTACCGAGACCATTGCTTCCAAAGAAGCCACTGCCTGTGTCAGGTCGGCTGAAGGTAAGAGCAAACAATGATGTATCAAAGTTGAGACTGAAGCATTGACCTTTATTGTTCTAGTGGCAATAATAACAACGTTTACCATCCTTACAAGAGATAGGCTCTTGACCCTCGAAAAATGCTGCGAAGTGGAAGAACCAAATTTAAAATGAGGGCAGTTTTCTCGGCTTGTTTACCGATGCATAGAAAATCAGCGAATTGCCTTTACTCGGATCAGTCTTGGCTTTTCAACTGCTCAGCATTCAAGTGAAGAAAAAACGTAAAGCAAATGAAGAAAAGGGAAGTAAGTGGAGGTGGGGATCAAAAAGAAAAGGTCAATTTTTTTCCTGGCGATGAATAGAAGGTGGAAATAAAGCCAAGAGATAAGGACAAATTAATAACAACAACAACTATAATAATGGTAATAATGAAAATAATAATAAAAACAACAACAGATAAATGTAATAAAAAGAGAAAAACAATAAAAAATATGAATAGTAATCGATTTTAAACATTAAAAATAAACAAAGATGAAAACTATTTTATTCTCATTATGATATTATATATATATATATATATATATTATATATATATATATATATATATATATATATATGTGTGTGTGTGTGTATGTATATCGAATAGTTATTGATAACATATATATATATTAGGTTGGTGCAAAAAAAATGACGTACTAATGTCGTTTTTTGACGTTAAGAAATACGTCAAAAAACGACATTTTTACGTCATTATTTTGCACCAACCTAATATATATATATATATATATATATATATATATATATATATATATATATATGCGATATCAATACATATTTATGAAATATAACATGTTGAAGTATATATATTGGACAAATAGTCGATATATTAATGAAAAAATAAAAAATAAGTGAATGAGAAAATGAAACATAAATAAATGAGAAAAATAAAAATAAATGAAAAGGAAAAATAAGTGAATGAGAAAATACAAAAATTACTGAATGAAAAAATGAACAAAAAAGTGATTGATAAAATGAGAAAAATATTTGAAATACAGAAAAGAAAGAATAACTTAATCTCAAAATATGTGAATAAATAAATGAAAAACAATTATCTAATTATAAATAAATTCCTGGCCACTCGTATTCATAGATACCCGCCTATTAGGGTGACTAGACAATACCTATTGCAGAGGCTGGCTCAGGTTCTTTTGTGTTTCTTCATCACCCACAAAGCCAACACGTTTCCCGATTTACTCTCGTTTACATTATTATATATATATATATGTGTGTGTGTGTGTGTGTGTGTGTTTATATAAATATTTTTTCTTCCAAGCAAATAAATATATTTGTGCATAGATAATCACCATGCTGTGTTGATTCTTATATCCATATTTTTATGACTACAATCGACCTGTCTCTGATATTGAATAATCTTCCACGTATAAATACAAATTTTAAACAATGCATCAATACATAGGTATATATATATATATATATATATATATATATATATATATATATATATATATGCGTGTGCGTGTATGTTTACGTGTACAATATTAATAGAAATATACAGTTTTTCACTTAGCTGAGTGATGTTATATCGAGCACTTCTACTCCAGATTTTCGCAGACTAACCGTTACCTCCTGATGTGTAAACCGAGCAATTACACAAAGAAGATTAAATAAAAGATTATATGAACACAAAAGGAACATTTTAAAAAACAACACATTAAACGCATTCGTTGTTCACCGTAACGAGACTGACAAGAATTTTGGGATAAAAAAAAGTCTACTCTAATTAAAAGGTAAAATACTTCACTAAGGTGAAAATGTTAAGACAAATGCTTTAATCGCGAGATCATCCACAGTAAATTTGCGACCAGTTTCTTCTTTTATCACAATGAGGGATAATTAATTAAAAAAATGATGATTGAATGAAAAAGAAGAATCTAAATAAATGAAATTGGCTATATTAGATGCACAAAACATATAATAAAAAATATTTCAAAAACTTAAAATCCCCAGCGTCTCTAGTTCCTGCGCATGTGTAGTCGCATCTACGAAAACAAAACGAATCTGATGATGTCCTAACGAAGAAAACGCGTCATTCGAAAAAAGATTTTCCCAATTTGTCATATATCTTTCCTCCAAACCTGTTCTTGCTATATAAAAATTGATATATCATTATCTCATATATATATATATATATATATATATATATATATATATATATATATATATATATATATATATATATATATATATGTATGTATGTATGTGTGTGTGTGTGTGGTGGGGGTTATTTTTGGTTTATTTTGTTTTACGGCATATCAACCTCGATGGGTTATTTAATATCCACCAAATTTTTAGAATAGGTTCGTATGAACAGAATATGTATTCTTTGTACGAAATCAGTCTGTTTTGGTTTGGTTTATTTTGTTTTATGGTATATCAACCAAAATGGCTTATTTAATGCTGACAAATTTTCCTTTTTTTTCAAAAATTTATAGCTGGTAATTTTTTTCAGGAATATATAGCTGGTAATACTTAAAAAAAAAAAATGTATTCCTGGTAACAATTTCTGTTCAAAAATCTATAGCTTGGTTTGTTTTGTTTTGTGGCATGTTAACTTCAATGGGTTATTTAATGCTGACAAGATTTTTATTGCTGGCAAGATTTTCTTTCAAAAATTTATTGCTGATACTAATTTTCTTTTTTATAAAGTATTTCTGGTATCAAAATCCATTTTTACATTTTCATAATCAGGTTGTGGGTCAACTGTTTGCTCATAGCTGGGACCCTAACAGATGCTACCACACCGGGTCAGGATGGACCTGGGAACACAAGCAATTAAGAGGTGTTTCCACGCTCCTTAAAATCTCCTGGTCAGAGTCCTTGCTGTTGGACGTTGTTTATCGTCATACCCAGAACGGGGATGTAGTTTATCGTCTTACCCAGGACGGATGTGTGTATGTGTGTAGCTGTAAATATAAAAGTGGACATTGAAGTCAACACCCCGGTCGTATGTAGGCGTTGACTTCAATGCTGTAGTGCTTGGCAATCTCCAGTACGAACATTTCAGAGTGTTTGGGTGTCAATTTGGGGACAGTGCGGAGGATTCGGAAAGAGTTGGATGATATACCCAGTCAACATCATGGTGTTTGGAGTGATCACTAGTGATGGCGACATTATGCCTGCCTTCATCTTCACACAGGGCCTCACTCAACACAGAGGCGTACTTGAGGAGGTTGTGCTACCCTGGGACAAAAGGGTGACTGCTGGAAAACAATTTGTCTTGCAGCAGGTCTTTGCACCATACCTCACAAGGAGGAGAACCAGTCTTGGCTGTCAGACAATATCTGTAACCACATCACCCCTTACATCTGGCCACCTAACTCCCCCGACTACAACCCTCTTGATTATTATGTGTGGGGAACAGTTGAGCGAGACACCAACAAAACTCCTTGTAATACCAAAGATGAACAGAAGAAAAGAATTATGGCAGCATTCACCAACTTAAACAAGGAAAACCACCCGGAAGAGTCGCAGGAGATTCCGAAGTCGTCTGGGACCCGTGGTTGAAGCCAATAGGGATTTTATTGAATAAGTTTACTCTTTAGTATTTCATGGTATTTGTGTGTAATTTTGGTAAATATATCTCTTAAAATGAGATGTCAGTGTTATTTTAATTTTGGCGTCATTTAAACGACAATTTATATCCATCGGGCACTATATATATATATATATATATATATATATATATATATATATATATATATATATATATATATATATAATGTGTGTTTTTATTTTACACACATGGCGATATATATCTATATCTACATATCTCTCTATATATGTGTGTGTGTGGGTGTGTATGTGTCTGCGTGTATGTTTAGGAAGATAGGCAAAGAAAGGTCGAACGTAGGCAAGAGCATTGGTTGTGTGATCTGTAAAATTAATTGATAATAACATTAAACAGAAAAAAAAAGAAACGTACTTCAACGAAGAGATGCGTGTTTTATTTCTTGATTCTTTTATATTTTTGAAATGTTGCCAAATAATCAGTGAACGAGCGATTGATAAAAGATCTCATCTCCATCACAAGTTACGTTTTTGGTTCGTTTTTGATGTTGGGCCTTGGAAGAAGAGGAAGAAGAAAAGAAAGAGAAGAAAGTGTTAAATTTATAAGATTTTCATTACAAGCTTTGATTGTATGGCATGGAAAATATTTTTTATTCTTCTTTATTCCTGTTCTTATTTTTAGCTCTTCTTCTCATTATTTGGTGATGAACAGAAAAAAGAAAGATCGTCTTAGAAGAAGAAAATGCATAGAGGATTAAAAAATCGTATTAGAAGAAGAAGAAGAAGAAGAAGAAGAAGAAGAAGAAGAAGAAGAAGAAGAAGAAGAAGAAGAAGCCACCTTGCAATATCTGAGAAGAAGAAGAAGATGAAGAAGAAGAAGAAGAAACATTTATTTTGAAATATAACTATTAGAAGCAGTTATGTTATTGGAAAGAAAAGATGCCTCGCCTTATCACAATAATAATAATAATAATAATAATAATAATAATAATAATAATGATAATAATAACAGCAACAACAACAACAACAATTATTATTATTATTATTATTATTATTAGAAGAAGAAGAAGAATAAGAAAAAGAAGAGGAAAAAAGAAGAAAATATAGAAGATATGAACATAGAAAAAGAAAAATGGAAATACAACAAAAGTCACTAATAATAATAATAATAATAATTATTATTATTATTATTAGAAGAAGAAGAGGAAAATAGAAGAAAATATATAAGATATGAACATAGAAAAAGAAAAATGGAAATACAAGAAAAGTTATTACTATTATTATTATAATTATTATTATTAGAAGAAGAAGAAAAAGAAGAAGAAAAATAAGAAATTATAAAATTTGTATGTAGAAAAATGAAAAATGGAAATACGAGAAAAAGCCACTTTACAATATCTGAGAAGAAGAAGAAGAAGAAGAAGAAGAAGAAGAAAAAGAAGAAGAAAAGAAGAGGAAGAAGTGATCATTTTAAAAGGTAAGATGCGTTAGATTTTGCGATTGTAATTGAAGAAAAAGATGTTTTTCTTCTCATTATTATCCTTATTAGAAAAAGAAAAGAAAGCAAAAAAAAAGAAAGAGAGAGAGAGAAAAAGAAAAGACATATTATCGTATTAGAAGAAGGAAAAAAATAAATCTGAAAACAATCATGATTATTTATCTCCTGAAAGAACATGACATTTAAAAATTATAATGAAACGATTCAGACTTTTCAACATTTGCCTCTGATAGTATATATTGGTATAGAATGTGCTTTGACGTATAATAAGGGTTAACAATCTGATAACGCAGATCATTTCTACTCTGTAGTGAGTTCAATCTTGAAAGATGATTGGACACATTAGAAAAACTACAGGACTTCGTAGAAAATTCATTGAAGGAAAGCGAGATAAAAGGACTAAGCATCAATTGCAAGAAAACAGAACGTATGTTTATCAATCCGAGAAAAAGCACACGTGAACTGCAATTCGGAGATGTCAAAATCAAATAAGTACAGAAGTTTAATTATCAGGCAGTGATTTACTAGGTAATGGAAAATGTAGGTTTATTTTTTACGGCATATCAATAACTTAATGGGTTATTTAATGCCGACAAGATTTTAAGATAAATTCGTATGAATAGAATATGTATTCTTTGTAAGAAATCAGTTTGTATTACTGGTAATATTTTTTTTAAAATGTATTGCTGGTAATATTTATTTATCGAAAATGTATTGTCGGTAATACTTTTATTTCAAAAATGTATTGCTGGTAATAATTTTTTCAAAAATGTATTGCTGGTAATAATTTTTTTCAAAAATGTATTGCTGGTAATATATTTTAGATCAAAATGTATTGCCGGTAATATTTTTTTCAAAATATATTTCTGGTATTTTTAATATAAAGATCTATTTTTATAATTTCATGAGTGTTTTGAAACATTTTGGGGGTTAACTATTTTCCCATAGCTGGCATACTTACAGCTGCTACCACCTTGGGTTAGTGTGGATCAAGATGTGGTTCCACGTGCCTCAAAGCCTCCAGATTAGAGGCCTTTAGGTCGGATGTAGTTTATCGTCATTCCCAGGATGGATAGAAAATTCGACACCGAAATGCTATGGCGCATTTAAATAATGAATGATGCCTTCCAAAAAAAAAAAATAAATTATTAAGAAAAAAGAAAATTTTGTTTAGCAACATAGAAAATCGTGCTGAACTGTGATGTAACATAAGTCCTTTTATCTGTCAGTGAGTACTGAACAATTTTCATACAGATGAAGAGAAGACTTGAAGCAGAAGAGATGTCATACAGAGTATTACAAGTCGATACAGAACTTCTTATTTCTTTCTTCGGTAATGGCCACTAAACTGTACTTGCCTTCAAAAACATTGCATCCGTAATCTTTGGTTTCTTTCTATATATTTCTTCGTTACAGCTAGGTTTCTGTTTGGTACTGCCCTTAGTAGTAGACTAAGTATACTGTCTAATCAGTTTTTTCCTGTGATTCTGCTAATATCAAGCTGCTTGTGTGGAATTGTAGAACTGTTCATGATGTTAAATTCAATAGTTAAACTTTCAGTTTTTTTTTCATTTGTGACGCCCGGTTGGTATTAATTTTTTTATTTTATTTTATAGTGCTTTCCGTTATATTGTAATTATATCAAATGCGTCGTTTTTTAGACGTTTAACGATTATAACAAGTATTTTAAGTAGAACATTCTGCTTAGTGTCTTGTCTTCGCAAATGACCGTCTACCAAAACAGACGTGATTATTTCGTGAAGATTCCGAATCCAGGATAGCATCTCCCTGTCGCCATTGTTATGATCCAGAATGATGATGAAATTTCATCATTATAAAAACAATGTTTCCACCAGTGATGAATGATGATGAGGATAATTCATCATCCTGGAAAATAAAGATGAAAATTTCATCATCTAAAATTACCTGTCCAGCAGTGATGGTAGATGATGATATTTCATCATTCTACAATATGAAACTTCATTATAAAAACGACCCTTCCACCAAAATAAAGTCAGTAGAGTAAAGTATCAGTAGTAAAAACGAACAACACATGTATCACCACCGTTCAGTGAAAATCGACAGTTGACGGTCACAAAAGGCTACCCTTAATAATGAAATTCTTGGAACAAGCAAAATTTAAACACTAATTTTTAAAGAAGCAAAAAATTAAAAGAGACAATAAAACTGAGAACATTTTAACACATACAGTGCCAATATCGTAATTAACATCACGAATAGAAAAATACACATTATTGTCATGAATGTCGACACGTGTCTCAAAGTTTTATTGTTGTTAACGTTGGATTCATTTTTTTTTTCAGTAAAAAACAGAAAGAGAAAAGGAATCATCTACAAATATAAATACAAATAACAACGGGGTAACTTACATACACAACTCAACATTCAACCTCGTTACACTATAAAGACGAAAATCATGAATTGCTTTGACGTATTTTGTAGAGGCCGCGTGAATTTGATGGTTTTCAGCCAAGCACATAGAGGCCACTTTCGCAGAAATAACATTGAGAAAGGTATGAGTACATCTCTTCCCTCTTCAGTTATCTTTTAAATAGAATAGAATAGTATCATGTAGTGCACTGCATCTATGACCGTGTACCCTTCCTAGGAGTTTAATCGAACATAGGAGATGAGGGAAGATACTCCTTGCAATAAATGTCTCAATGAATGGAATATATATATATATATATATATATATATATATATATATATATATATATATATTACGTTATGAAAAACTTGGTAATCCGTATGGGTAGTCCCAAGGAGGATGAAATCCTGAGAGCTCAATGTAAATGCAGAGCTAATAATTTAAAGAAAAAAAGATCACTTTAAGGTTCCATTATAATAATTTATTTCACCAGAGCCATTTTAAGGGACGCTGGTTCATCAGATAACACTTCCAAAAATGAAACGATGAAATGAAAATTCACACTTTTGACGGGTAGTATCAAGTTTATGTAATTTAACAGAGAGGGTAGCGAGGAGTATTGTGAGAGACATGGTGTGTGTGTGTGTGTGTATTTACGCACCAATCCTTCTTTCATGCACATTTCGACAGACAAGGTGTTCGCATTTCGTTTTTTTATACAATTTCTCATGTCCATTAAGGAATTGTATTCCTAATCAATCAAATTTCGTAAATATTGATATAGGCCACACTACAACATGTTTGACACGCACACTCACTCTACACCTTTCAGACCATAGCTCAATTAGATCTCATTGAAATATTCATGGAGACCTACCGGGCACTATTCTTAACATACTTGTTGGCAACACTAATATAAGAGCATCATCTACATGCAGATAAAAAGGCTAAAAATAATGGAAGAATTATTAATAAAAACTAAAAAATAACACTTAATAATATTAACTATGAACATGGACACAATATCTTGACCGTGTTTAAAAAACGATAACATTTTATAAAACATACATGGAACAAACTATTTCTTATTTAACAGTTAAAATATTTAATCCTTGAAAATGGCTAAATGTATAGCCGAAAGCGCTCAGATAAAAAGATCATTCAGACAGTTTTTATATAACTTATCATCTGAAAAGGAAAAACATATTAGATAGCAGGAGAAATTGTACAAAAAACTAAAATTGTACAAATAAAACTAAATATATATATATATATATATATATATATATATATACATATATATATATATATATATATATATATATATATATATATATATATATATATATCAACAAAACTGCCTTTAGAATTACTTTCTGGTCATAATGTTACCTGAAGAAGTCCAATTTATTATTATGTCGAAATGTTTATATTTTTTTGTAGAAATATCAGGATATCCGTGCATGCTGCGTATATCTAAATAATACGAGTATATCTATCTTGGAATTACCACAAATATAAACGTTTTGTTTTTGTTTTTGTTTTCCTAAGCAAAGAGAAATATTTTCTTTAAGATGTTGGAATAAATAAAGGCCGTTATGAGCCCTGACAGAATGGAAATTTGTCAATCTATTGTTTCCGAAGACAATACAAACCCAGCAGCATATAACTCTTTAAATTCATTGTCAAAAGGCGGCAACACAAAATTCGCTTCAACTGGGAGCCATTATTTGCAGAAATGTCTGACTTTGCCGGGGTGTCGTCGGATCCATATAAAGAAAAAAAAAAAAAGATGAAAAGACGGACCCGACAATAATGGCTGAATACAGAAGAACAAAATAAAAAAAAAGAGCTGCTTATAATTTCAAAGCAGGTATTCAGCCGATTCGGATTAATGACAAAGACATACTGATTTAAATATAAAGGAAAGTCCCATAAAAAAAGACCCTAAGAATAAAACTGACGGTTTTATGACAGCATTATTTTTTTTCGCTTTATAAATTTTATGTCGACATATATTTTACGACCCTTTCTTGATTTCTTTGCAAGGTATTCTTATATAGAAGGGTGTTGCGTTTTAAGACTCCAATTACAAAGTTAATTTGAGTCGATTTTAGTAAGCATGGACAAACAATGTGAATACAAAAAGAGAGAGAGAAAAAAAAATAGAAGCTCAGCTGATACTTGTCCGGTCTTTAATTATCAAAAATCGTTCTTTTATTGTATTGAATAATGTAAATGTAAGCATTTGCATAAATCAGGGAGACAAAAATACAAAGAACGCTGCTTCAAGTTATATTACAAACAAGAAGAAAAGCAAAAAGTTCATTGTTAGAATTATCGTAGACGATAGAACGAGAATAGAAAAGTTTAGCAAATAATGAATATATGAAAAGAGAGCAGAAACCCCCACACCAACCACACACTAAAAAAAAAAAAAAAAATGAGATGGGGCACCTACTGTAGCGTAAGCATTGCAAGTTTGCCTCGTAATCCTGTTATTTCGAGATGGAAGTTCAAACATCAATGGCTGTTGGTTACCAGTCGTGAGTGATATTTTAAAAAAAAGATAAAAGCACATCTCGCAGACCACTTTCTTGTATAGCGACACTTTTGATGTCTTGCTGAAGGCTCTCGCTGCCTAATCGGTAAGGCGTTGTTCATGTTAGACAGATTCCCAAGTTTCGAGAATGCCAGATCTAGTATCTCCAAAGAAAAATTCTTCATTTGTTAACTATGCGACTTATTCAACGGTGGCAGAAAGGAAAATTAATCTGATAATGGTAATGGTAATATTAGCCGTTTCCTTATAAGGAAACATTCGACATTCATTGACTGGGCAGCCAATAGTGCTGTTGGTTAAAATTTATGAATTATTTCTCTTAAAACAATTTATTCAGGAAAATAATTTTCTCAATTCCAGAAGCTGTTATTCTTTCTGGTATTAATGGGGGCTTCATTCTTAAAATAATAATAATAATAATAATAATAATAATAATAATAATAATAATAATAATAATAATAATGATAATTAATAATAATAATAATAATAATGATAATAATGATAATTAATAATAATAAAATAATAATAATAATAAAATAATAATAATAATAATAAAATAATAAAATAATAATAATAATAAAATAATAATAATAATAATAATAAAATAATATTAATAATAATAATAATAATAATATTAATAATAATAAAATAATAAAATAATAATAATAATAAAATAATAATAATAATAAAATAATTATAATAATAATAATAATAATAATAATAATAAAGGTAATGAAAAAAATTAATTCACCTCAAGTCGAAATTTCTGTCCATCTTTCTTTGCTACTCGGTATAATGTATGCCTATAAATACGTGTATATATGTATGTATGTGAATATGTACGATGTACATGTGTGTATCTTCGCATGGGTAGGGATCATATTGACTGCCCCTTTTTCCTTCCCCGCCCCTATATCGCTACAAGTGTAATAACCTAGCAATATTCTACTGTTTGACTGCCTTCTCTTTGAGTGAAATCTTAAAACTTTCTTTTAGTGGCTAGCAGGTTGAGAAATGTATTTGACCCGAAATGTATTTTTATTTTTTTTTTTTTTTCCTTGTCTCTACCCCTTTGTCTAATGAACTCTTTGATATCTTTTCCACCAAAATGTAGTAGGGTTGATGGTCTACCCATCACTCATTGGTGTCGGAAAGTTGAACATCGTGAGAGGGTCGCACAAGTGTCTTTCCAATGTAAGGAATCGTAAATTTTATAGCATTTTTAAACTGAAATTTTCCTTTTTTTTTTATTTCATTCTAAGTCTCTTTGACTTTAACTCTTTTCATTTTCAATTTTCCAACTTTGTTTCACTGGAATATCCCTCATTAATAAAGTCTGATATTCCACCTGGTAGTACCAGTAGTGGTCACTCCGACTTATACTAAGTTAAAACTTAGTATAGTCAGTGCAATGTCTATTCACATATGGTACCTCACTTATTATAATAATCAATTACGAACTGTTTAACTGTGGATATGTTGATTTATTCCCCATCCGTACCAATCTCAAGTTTTCTTTGAGTGTCGTCCTTAATCGTAATCACTCCTTGGTGGTCAAGGTTAAAACGCAAATTCCTATGAATCTCAATTAATACGAATAAAACTTCATGTCGGATCGGTCGTCACCCGGGTCAACAAGGGCTGCGTACCCCAATGAGGAACCAGTCTTGGGCCGAAAAATCTGTCACTGGAACAAACTCTTCCAAAAACGAAGAGACACTAGGTCACCAAACCCGGACTATTTACAACCTTGGACCAAGTGTCTCAATGCCAAATCAAATAATAAAAAGAAAACGAACGAAATGGTCTCGCGAAGAGTATCGACAAGTCATGGCATCATTCTTCACGGCTCTCGAAAACCCAGCAAAGAAACCTACTAATCAAACATACCAAATATGGAGAAATATAGTAAGAAGGGATATAAGACTTAACATCAACCCAAAAATGCTCATCAATATCCGCAGGGACATTGTGCGAAACAAAAGACTCTCAAATGCAGAAATAGATAAGATAAAAATAGATATAAGACAGAGTATTATAAGCCATCAATTAAACTGTAAAGAGATGAAAATAGAAATAAGTAATATGACAGACGATGAGGTAAAACTAAAACAAATGAAATACGAAATAACCCTCACTAGAAATAAAATGGAAGAATCTACCTGTGACATAACCTGCTATTATCCAGACGATGTCACTGAAGATGACTTCAGCTACATTAAGTTGGATTCCCTTGAATACTACATCGCTGATATCAAAGAAGCAAAAAAGCACGTCATTCAAGTACTCAGCAGAGTAACCATCACGCATCAGTCAGAGACCAGCTCCCAAAAATTCATTTGACGAAGTCCAATAAGCACATTGTACAAATATAGAACGCTGCTCTGGAAATACTCTTAACCGATAAACCACCGGCAAATATCACAAAAGTTAACACCATATACGCAATAACTTTAGCAGCTACTAGGAAGCTTGGGGTCAAGACAATGAAAAAAGTGCAAAATCTCAAAAAATATTATTACTACATACAAATATATTCTGGCTTAAAATAACCTACAAAGGGTTAAGCCGAAAAAAAAACAAAAAAAAAACGAATAAATAAATCAATCAATTAAATATTGATTAGCTACTAGGGGAGGTTACTGAATAGAGTAATCACACGAAGGTTCGTAATGAACGATAATACTTAGGACAAGAACAACACATATAAGATTTGCCGGCGGCGCGTAGAAGAACGAGGCAACTGCTCGAAGTGACTCAAGTGAATTCCACAATGAATAACCGACCGCAGACGGTATCTACCAAATGGCACACGCAGTCAGATATAGCACAAGGCCGAATTTAATGTGGAGTTCCCGAGCCCGTACGCTCAGTTAAAATTCCTTGTAGACCCCGTATAAAACGGGGTCGGGTAGCTGTTTTCAGAGACAAGACTCTGCCCTTCGGCATAGCTCCGTCTGGTGATCCTCTCTGCCCGGAGGCAGAGAGTTCGACCAGCGCAGCTGAAGACGAATCTCCAACTGCAGACAGTATCTACAACTAGCTCATGCAGTTAGGTGTAGCACAAGGCCGAATTTAATGCGGGCGATCTGAACTCGTAGTCTCAGCTAAAAATTCCCGTAGACACCGTATAAAATGGGTAAAATGTTTCCCGAAACTCTGCCCTTCGGCATAGCGTCTTCTAGGAGGCAGAGAGTTTGACCAGCGCCGCTGAAGACGAATATCCAACTGCAAACGGTATCTACCAACTGCCCTACCCAGTCAGAGATGATAAAAGGTCGAATTTAATGTGAGATTCCCTAGCACGTAGGCTCAGCCAAAAATACCCCGTATAAAACGGGGTCAGTTAGGTATTTCCCGAGACTAGACTAGACTCTGTCCTTCGACATAGCCCCCCCCCTAGGGATACTCCCTGCCCACCTGAAGACGAATCTCCGACCGCAGCTGAGTACATACAATATTCGCTACTGTATTTATCTCGTCTGTAGGCATGCTACAACAGTTTTACAGGCATATCTTTTAGATTTATTTTTCATTATCTGAAATATTACTATATTAGAAACTACCGTAACCACAAAGTGAGGATCAGTTTATATATTGATTGAAATATAGAATTGATCCCCTACTTAATATCCACATTATAATTTCTTGTTTCTTTATCAAATTCTTATTAGGTATAAATCCACTTCTTCTCCTCCCAGAAAGGGGTTAATTAGTAAGACTTGTATCATCAAATTATCCCCGAAAATTTCTTACAGATTAAAAATATCTTCTGGATTTACATAACCTGCAAAGGGTTGATAAACCGTAGAAAACGAATCAATCCATACAGGGAATGTATATGCTATCAAATAAAAGAGATTTGTTTTTCTTTAAGTTTTTGTTAGAATAGCTGTATTTCGAATAATCGAATCACAAGAAATCAGGAAGTTTTCAACTTTCTAAAAATCGGAATTCCGGATAATATATTCCTGCGTGGCAACACATTCCAACGACTTTTCCGTTTATACGAACCTAAACAAGATCTTCTCTCTCCAAATATAGACGGTATCAAGTAAACGTCTCCGCCCAAATGAAAAACTCTAACTTGCATTGAAATGAATGTTAGCGAAACATTTGCTTGATAATTAGGTTTTTCGTTCTCTTTAAGTATGGACAACCATGGTATTCAGGACGAAGGGGCCGGCTGTGCGTTTGATACCAACTGAATTCAAGATGGTGTCGAACTGCTGGAAATGATGTTGTCAGGCGGCGATGTTATTATCACATTATTTGGGTCGTGATCGGTTTAACAAAGTTAGTGGGCAGTGGACGACTAAGGGATGATAATATACTAATCAGGATTGAGTTTGGGCTCGAAACCGTGCCCTTTGGGTATTTTTTCTGTTCTTTATTTCCTTATGCTCGAATCGAATTTAAGAAATTTGTCTTTCACAGATTTTCTCCTTTAATTACTGTATAAGACAAATTCATCTATATTACGACTCTTGATATATATATATATATATATATATATATATATATATATATATATATATATATATATATATATATATATATATATATTACATGAATCTTGAACCTTCCAGAAGAAATACCTGTATATATTGCAGCCGGTCAAAAAATTATCTGTTTATAGTGAGATTCTCTATTTTTGCGTAAAAACAATGATAATGAAAAATCTCACTATATATATATATATATATATATATATATATATATATATATATATATATATATATATATATATATATATATATATATATATATATATATATATATTCGACGCTCCTGTCAAATTCGACATATGAGGGTCAAGCAGATCAGTTCCCAGGGAACCGACAGCCAGATAACAGCACATGAGATTTGATTATAGTGGTGAAGGTTTCGTGCAGGACCATCCACACTTTTTGAATGCCCGAATACAGAGAGCTGGTGCACTAGGTGCTACAAGGTGGAGTAATGTTTAGCGGCTTCGCTTGAGGAATCGGAGAGCCGAGTTCGAATTCCAGTCGAATCGATTACGTTTACTTACGTGCTAATACCCTTGGAAAAGGTGTGAATCCTCTTTTCCCTCCAGCCATAGGGTAATTAGCAGGACAGACTGGGTTCTATAGCCTTGGATGGCAACTGGTCTAGGATAAGGACAACTCTGGATATATATTCAGAGTTATACATATTTTTATTTATTTAATATGCGCCCCACCTTCAGTGTATCTTGTGAGTCAACTTTTCTAAGCTAGTTTTTCTGATTAATATCGCCACAAAATATTTTATATTTTTATAAAGTTTCTCCAAATTCCGACTAATTGGTTTATACAACTGGTAAACTTTCCAAAATGAATTTTCGTTTTTTTTTATACGATTCCTTACTACAGTTACTATTGTCTTTGACATGAATTGCATTTTTTTTTTGTCTGCTTATGGACCATTTTTTGTCTACTTTCTTTCTTTCCTCTCTCCTTTACTAGAAGCGATTTCAAGTCAAAGGTGACGTCATTCAGAACTGTCAAACTGAATGTTTACGTGATTGTTTTTTATAAACACTTCAGTATACAATCTCCAGTGGAGAAAGATACCGTATTTAATGTTGGTTGCATATATATATACACTACAGTTCAAAAGTTTGAAGGAGTACCTAGAATTAGAATGGAAGAAGAGTGAAAACAAAAATCTGAAAAAGAATGAAAAAAGGATGGAATCAATGATCAAACTTATACTTTGAGAAACTTTTGCAACGAATGCCAAACATTTGTGCTGGTGTAATCAAGACTAAAGGAGGATATTTTGACGAGAGCAAAATTTCATCATAAAATTTCTTTTTTCTTTTTGTCATAATACAACGTTCTAATAAATAATCAGGACTCATTTTTTTTTAACTATGTATATTAATTTTATCTTATTTAAAGTATCAAAAAAAAAACTACACTGAGGGTGCAATTAAAAAAAAAATTTACCAGGAGTTGCATAAAAAAATTGAACTGTATTGTATATACCGAGTGTAACAGTAAAATTGTCCAAATCCTGTAACGGCATAATTATCCATCACACAAAATGTTTAATATATAAAAAAAATAACTAAACTAAGTGAGTTTCGTTTTTCAAGGTTTCCGGATAAGACGTTTATCTATCTGGGCAAAAGTTTTAATAAGAATCGCTGAAAAAGCATTTGAGTTATTCGGCTAAAAAGAGAACAGGTTAAAATAGTTTTGTGTCAGAATCACTGCCTTCCCAACTGAGCAATGGTGAGAGGAAAATAAACATTCAGACCTTCAGTTGTGGTACCAACGTTCATACCCTGGCTTTCATCTTCAAAGTCCATTCAAGAACCATCAAGAGAATGGTAAATAAGTTTTAAAAAGAGAGAACAATAAAGTGGAAAACTGCATCAGGAGGTCACAACAGGAAGAGGGATCATAATTTCAAATTAGAGCTAAAAGGATCAATTAGAAAAGATCCAAATCAATTTCTAAGACGTTTTGGCACGTAAGAGAAGAGTTTTAGCTAAGACAGTCCAAAGAGAAAATGAAAATGACAGAAAGATGGTTAGAGAGAGCGAAGATCATCTTGGATAATATCATATATATATATATATATATATATATATATATATATATATATATATATATATATATATATATATATATGTATGAAATTTATTTTAAATACTTCATGAGCTTCCGATCCTTAGCTATGATTAATTAAATATTAACATGTAATTTTTGTTTATCACAATCCTTCTGTCGAACTTGCAGCGAAATTTTTAATTCTCATTTCTGAAAGTATAGTACAATCGTGTTGCAGGAAAATTGTCCAATTGTTTGATTA
>OZ010585.1:50340988-50373488 GCA_963932145.1 Acanthosepion lycidas
TCAAAATGTGAAATTATGCGGCGAGAATGAACGAACGAACGAAAGAAATTCCCAGAAAATAAAGTTTTTCAAAATATATAATTACAGTTACTCGTCGTTTAAATATTTTTTTTTATTCACTGGAATTTTTATAAATTCATGATTAAAAAATATTTTTCATATTTTAATATTTATTTTTTGATGGTGTATCTAAAATGTACTTCGATCGTATTTTTATAATCTAGGAAATATAAAATTATTCTTGTACATAAGCAATCTAATCAATAGTGTTTAATAGCTTTGTTGTTGATTCGCAAGAATTAATATAATATTTAAATCCACTTGCATCTATTAAAATTCTAATCGTCGCTTTTTAAAACAATAAACATCAGGTGTCAAAAGTTTATACAATAATGGTGGTGACAAGGGCAACACTATTTAAAAAAAAAATGAATTCTTTTTTATTTTGGCGAGTCAGTATAAAATTAAAAGTTGTTTTAGAATAACAATGTCTTTTCCAGATGCAAGTCCTACTATTTAAGTCTTAGCCGCTGGTGGTTGGGGACATGGATTCATTCCATTCCCCCTCCCCGGTATTGGCTTGCAAGTGAATCTAATGCCATGATAACACATTTCTTTAAGTGAATTATTTTACTTTATTTCATGAATAGTAATTATCATTATTCTACCGCTAGATACTGAGCTCTCTATTGCATGCCTTGAAGACATTGTCTTTCGGAGTTATCCCGGTCGATCGTATTCGTAACACACACACACACACATATATGCACATATACACATATATATACATACATGCATACATATATAAATATATACATAAATATACATATATGCATATATATATACATACATATATATATGCATATATATACATACACATATATATATATAAATGCATACATATATAAATACATGCATATATATATACATATATATATATATATAAATACATACAGATATATATATATAAATATAAATACATACATATATATATATATATATATATATATATGTAAATACATATATATATAAATACGTACAGATATATAAATATATAAATGCATACATATATATAAATATATAAATGCATACATATATATAAATATATAAATACATACATATATATAAATGCATACATATATATATAAGCGCACACACACACACACGCATATATATATATATATATATATATATATATATATATATATATATATATATATATATATATTCCCAATCTCAAATGGAACGCGTACATTCGTGCCATCGCAAACGATGATGGAAAAAAATAGAAAATGCCAACTGCCATTGTATAACTTTACAAGAATCAGATCAAACCAACATTGGAGGATTGCTAGCGTATTTGGGTTGTTGCTATCTATCTATCTATCTATCTATCTATCTATCTATCTGTCTGTCTATCTAGTATCTAGTTCCGACACAGTTCAAAAGTGTTTTTCTGGCCTTGTGTGTGATTTATTATTCTCTACCCTATTGTCTTCGCACCACAGACGAAGAGTAACCAGCCTTTCACTAGGAAATCGCTGTTACTATAGCAAATGTTCAAACAAGTTACACTCCTTAGTGCCACCAGCTCGGACCCGCCATGCCGTGTTCCTGGTGGCAAATCATCTCCATCCTCTTCGTGTTCCATGCATAGAAAGCAAGATTCCCCGGAACTGTTACTTTGAGGAACAAGCTCCCGAGAGAATCCTTCCTTGCCAGCGAAAATATTGGCCTCTTTAAATCCAGGCCAACCGACATCTATTCTACTGATCCTCATAACACTCTCTCCACTTTACATTCCCCTTCTTACAATGTCACACGCTAACTTGACTGTCCCTTGGGCCTTGTATTGCGTTAAGTATCAGTAATATATATATATATATATATATATATATATATATATATATATATATATATATATAATAATAATTTCTATCACTAGTATATCCTTGCTTGAACCGGCTTCTAATGCTCTGGATGGAGCGGCTTGGTGATAGTAGTCGTGGCTCGTGGGAGCACACCTCAATGGGTATGGAGATACTCGGTAAGTTCCACCACGGAATATGTGATCGAGCAGCGCCATATTGAGTCTGATTAACGTTGGTACAATTGGTGTCTTTTGCCTGATATCGTAACTATCTCGGTTTCAGTTCTCGGTAGTGCATGCGCACTGCTGATGAGTCCCGTGCTTTCTGCATTCTGTTGAGGTTTCTTCTCGTCACGATGAATTATTTAATTCTGAATGTATATAATATAATAAAGCAAAGAACAGTAAGGTATATAATCCGGTGTTCTTATTAATATTTTTTTTTATTTTTACAAAACAGTGCTCAATACAAATTTACAGAGCAAAAATATTATAAATTAACTGATTTAAAAATATGATTCCAAAATTTAAAAATATAGATTCCAAAATTCGCTTGAAAATGAAACAGAACTAGGGCCTTTAAATTTGATTATATAATTGAAGTTTTTAGTTTCTGTTTTTGAAACGTGGTAATTCCTGTGTAGCGATGGAACGATATTTTTAAATCAGTTAATTCATAATATATGGCCTGACGATTGCGTCAAGCATGAAACAGACTGTCGCGTCTAAGTGTTGACTTCAACGATCACTTTTATATTTACACTCGCTCTATCTCTGATATTGAGCACTTTATCCCTTAAATATAGCACACCTTAAGACTATATTTCTTCCTATATTTATATACATATGCGTGTGTATGTATATATATATATATATATATATATATATATATATAATGGAGAGAGAGCGGTACACACAAACACACACACATATGTATATATATATAATGGAGAGAGAGAGCGGTACATACAAACAAACAAACAAACACACACACACATACACACACACACACATATATATATGCAGGCACAAATATATGTATATAAAAACCGCAGTAATGCCTCTTTGAAATGAAAATGTACTCTCAGTGTTTTAACTGCAAACATTTGTTTCCGACTCTTGTTCTCCAGTGAAAGGCAACAGTTACTAATGGTATGAAAACTCAATAAAAATAAATAATAATAATGCATGATAAAATGTTCTACCATCGTCAAGAGAACCAAGACAGTCAAATCTAGCTTTTCCTTTCTCTCTCTCTGTCTCCCCGTAATAAGAATAAAAATAAGAAACGGAAGAAGAAAAAAGGAAAAACGAAAAGACTTTACCGCTCTCCTTGGCTTCTATTTATTTTTATGGTTCTAAAATATTTCCCTTGCAATCATCTTATTCAACCACTTGATACTTTTTTTTTCCATTTCTTAATTCAATATGCAAACATATGGAAATATTCTTAGAGAAACGTTTTATTTCTCAAGTGCCAACTCTTATCTAAATCTACTTCCTACCTCCGCAATTTTCCCCCTATTTTTGTTGACACAACCAAGGGTTTTTGTCATCAATATAAAGAACGTATGTCAACGATAATTCCATCTCCTGCTCTTCAGTCAACGATGCCCGCCCGCTCTTCTTATCGTACATATATTCGCGTATATTTTCTCAAATTAGAAATGCTTTTGGCATCATTTTAAGGTACTTGTATCTTATATCAATAAAACGATTTTTTTTTCTTATTTACTAACAGCAACAAACTCTATGGAGTGGACAATAATTTGATGTGCTTTAAAAATACACATATACTGCGTTTATTTACTTAAGAATAAAGCAATTAGGTGTTAATAATTAGTCAAGAATTTGTCACACTTAAAGTAATTCAGTCTTCTATTTTTTTAACACCAAATATAGAATAGTCTTTATTTTAGCTTAATTCCAATTGCGTTTAATCGCAATCCAGATCGTAAATCCCAGGTAATTAATAGACAAGTTGTAATATTGTTTTTATTTATTATATGAAACACCAGAAGCATGGCCCGGCGTTGCTTTGTGCTTGATTCTAAAATAATCGCTATCACTTGACTTAAAATATTTTTGCCCTTTCTTGCCTTTAAAGGAGTGCTCTTTGCCGTGCTGATGTTGCTACATGCCTTACTTCTTGCCTATGTCACACTGCGATTTTTTTCTAAGCTCTATACTAAACATTAAATCTGTTACGAAAAAAGAACTAAACAAAATGAACACAAAACAATCAGCTTTAAAAAAGGACTCGTAACTGGAAAAACCGAATGAAAAAAGAATGTTAACAACAAATACTTTTTCACACCCAACCCAGTTCTGCATAATCAGAATCAACGTTGAGTTTAAGCAAGCGAATGAGCCAATTAGAGTAAAGTGCCATGCAGATTTAAATTTTTCCCACTTGTGAGGAATGCAGCTATCGATTTTTTTGCATGCTAGCATGCTAGTTAACATCCGTGTCAGTCAGCTGTTGGCTCTCACGCTGGCCAATAGAATCTTCCTGCCTATTCGTGGCAGCCAGCTATAGGCTCCCACTCTGGCCAGTACAAAATGGTCGCAAGCTACATGTAAACTGCCGTAGAATCATGGAAAAATCGATTATTTCCACTATCGATGGGAGTTGGGAAATGCGAAGTCGGTCTTGGCGTTTCCCATAACTTTGAGTATGTGCATGTACATTTTGGTGCAAATCCGTCGAAAATTGCAGCCGTGCATTCGTTACACACACACACACACACACACACACACACATACACATCCTGCCTTTTATAGATAGAGATTCAAATATTTACAATTAGTACACGCCATGATATCTACTCATGTTCGAATCATACTCATTATCTCCGTCTTTTAATTGTAAAGTGGAAGTCAATTTAGCATCTTCCTGAGTCTGGATACCATGTGGAACAGGCTCCACAGAGGATGCTTCCACAATCACTAAAATGTTATCCTCTTCAAGTCTAGAATCGACCTTTATCTATCGTACATATCCTTGTAAGATGCACTTACTTTTTCGTCCATACTGCAACCTCACTCAGTAGCACTCAAACATTTTCAGTGGCTTTTGGGCCTTATTCTAATCTTGAGAGAGAAAGAACATTTTCAAGCAGTGGTAAGAAAAAATAGATTTCTCATAGAAATCGAAGGAAATTGTAGAATCATGGGAGCTTTATACATCTCAGATTAAATTTAATTTATCGGGGGAAATAGAGTTCCCCGTATTTGGTGATGTATAATGTTAATTGGTTACTACGAATTGCAGGAACGTGAATAAATTTTTTTTTTACCTATTAAATTTAGACAAAAACAAAGCTTTAGTATCACTCAAAAGTATAAGAATTTAGTTAAAATCGTTGTTATGAATGAAAGAGTAGGACGTAAGAGAATAACGATGATAGATAACGATTGACTTTTGATGAAAAAGATAAATATTGTACATGGCGATTGACTCTTGACAGTAAATGTTAGTATTGTTGATAACGTTTGACTCTTGATGGAAAAGATTAATATTGTTGATAACGATTGACTCTTGATGGAAAAAATTAATATTGTTGATAACGATTGACCTTTGATGAAAAAGGTTAGTATTGCAGATCACAATTGATTCTTGCTGGAAATGATTAGTATTTTAGATAAAGATTGACTTTTGATGGTAAAGGTTATTATTGTTGATAACAATTGACTGTTGATGGAAAAGTTTAATATTGTTGATAACGATTGATTCTTGATATGAAAAGATTAATATTGTAGATAACAATTGATTCTTGATGAAAAAAGTTAATATTGTAGATAGCGATTTTCTCTTGACGGTAAAGGTTAGTATTGTTGATAAGAATTGAATCTTGAGGGAAAAGCTTAATACTGTAGATAAGGATTGACTTTTGATGGAAAAAGTTAATATTGTAGATAGCGATTGTCTCTTGATGGAAAAATTTAGTATTGTAGAAAACGACTGACCCTTGATGGGAAAGGTTAGTGTTTTAGATAACGATGGACTCTTGATAGCAAAGGTTAGTATTGTAGATAACGATGGGCTGTTGATGGCAATGGTTAGTATTGTAGATAATGTTTGACTCCTGATGGAAAAGGGTTATATTGTAAATTTCGTGAAAACATATACGCGGTATCTGTTGTGCAAGGTTTCAATTCTTTGGCAAAAGTTGGTTGCGTAGAACTTCCTCCTTACATTTTGGATACGGAAACAATTAGTACGATTCAACTCTGTAGAAATAGTATGGGGTGTCCTAAGTCAAAATTTCTGAATTGGTGGTACTAAAAGATGGAGCTCATCTGTACATTTTCTATGGAAGTAGAGATAGAGTAGTGATATTCATACGACGTTCTGTTGATAGGAATTACCCGCAGAGTGGAGAATGTCTGCCTCCACAAAACTGCGTAAACCTGATAATGGCCAAAGCTACTGCGAGCAAGTGACTCGTTTAAATGTCCCGTGGAAAATGCAAATTAATTTTTCTAGGCAAAGAAGATGACCGATGATTTTGCCCCATGGTAACGTACATTGTGCAGGCACGGTTGAATCATGAATAGCGACCTGGATTGGGAAATCGAAGATCAGATTTCGAATTCCAGCAGAGTTCATTATTTTCATTTACGTGCTAATAACCTTGAGAAAGGCATGAATCCACTTCTATGGGTAAACAGCAGAAGAGTCACATAAACTTTAGTGGCAATCGGTCTTGGAAAAAGATCTCTGAATTCAAAACTGAAGGCCTAGATTACGGTCCAAGAGCGACACACACCATATTCAGTGATCTTCGGCTGTCGATAATGAACTTGGGGATGAAATGGGCGCCGCCAATTTATCTGAAAGATCATTAAATGTATCATGAGGAAGGAGAATCAAATTTATAAATATTAATTAATTATTATCTTTTTAATTAGTAAGATGTGTATCAATAAAAATCATTATTATCTCAAAATTTATTACAATCTATAACCATTTTCTGGCTTAAAATAACTTGTAAAAGGTTGATAAGCCGTCATATTATATGAGAGAATAAAACCGTAGAATAGTAAAAATAAAATAAAATAAAAATAAAAATAGAATAAAAGGAACGAATAAAATAGATGACAAAAATATAAACAGGGTAAAAAGGAGAAAAATATATAAAAATTAAAAGAGGAATCAATAAAGAAATAAAATAGTAGAAAAAAATAAAATAAATAAACAAAATTTAAACACGAAGGAAAAAGAGTGATCAAAAATACGAAAAAATGTCATAACAAGAAGAAATAAGGCAAAGTTATTTGAATAATAACAAAAAAATGAACAAAAACGGAAGAACGAACTAAAAAGGTATTAAATTAAAATGAAACGAACAAAAAAATATCAAAATAGGAAGAAATAATTTAACAAGAAAGAAAGAAAGAACGAAAGAAAGAAAGAAAGAAAGAAAAGAAAAGAAAGAAAAGAAAAGAAAGAAAAGAAAGAAAGAAAGAAAGAAAGAAAAGAAAAGAAAGAAAAGAAAGAAAGAAAGAAAGAAAAGAAAAGAAAGAAAAGAAAGAAAGAAAAGAAAAGAAAGAAAAGAAAGAAAGAAATGAATGAATGAATGAATGAAAGACATACTGAAAAGCTATTAGATGAATAAAAAAAGAAAGAAGTGTGGAAAGTTAGTAAGATCAATACATCGTAAGGAAAAAAGTAACGTTGAAAACACATATAAAAGAAAGAGAAAATAAAGAAAAAACAAAGGAAAAATATAAAAATTAAATAGGATAGAATAAAACGTAGAAAGAAAAAGAAAGAAATGTCGAAACGATATAAAATAAATTAGAAAAATATATAAATAAATAAATCTGAAGGGTAAGAAAGTAAAAAAACAGTAAAACATCAAAATGAAATGCTGTAAAAATGTAAAATAAATTAGAAGAAAGGAAGAAGCAAATATAAAAAATAAAAAGAAAGAAAGAATAAAACGTAGAAGGAAATACACATAACTGTTAAAAAGATATAAAAAGTTAGAAAAAAAAAGAAAGAAAAAAGGAAGAAAAGAAGGAAAAGAAGAAAAAAGAAATTTAATCGGAAAAGGAAACGAAATTTACAAGACAACATAACAGAAAAAGAATTTAAAAAAAATTAGGAGCTATATATAAGCAAACAAACGAAAAGCAAGAAGGCAAAATTATGAGACAATCAATGAAAAAATAAGAAGAGGAAACCTCTGTCCCGTATGAATTGTTAGATTTTCGGTATGAAATGTGCATAAAAATGTATGAACCATTATGGGACAGAGGTAGCATAAACATTAAGCTAATGCAAAGTATGAAAATATTTTAAAGTGAAAGAAAAGAGAAAGAGAAGGATGAAGTAATAGAAAAGGAGAGAAAAAAATCAGTGAAAATAAAGAGCGTATATAGTGGGTGGGGTATAAAAACAGAAAATTAAAAAAAAAAAAAACGTTTGTGAAAGGGAAAAGAAAGACGCGGTACCAAAGGCAAAAAAGAAAAAGAGACAAAATCAGAGAAAGAAGACGAAGAAGAGAAAAAAAGAAAAAAAAAAAAAAACAGAATTTGAAAAGAGAGATAGACAAGGAAAGTGAGAAAAAAGAATAAGAACGAAGACAGCGAAGGGAGAGGGTAAACAAAAACGAGAGAGAAGAGGAGTTAAAAGAAAGGAAGGAGCGATATAAAGGAGGTATTAAAAGAGGAAGATATCAAAAGAAAGAAAAGTGTGGTTAGAGAGGAAGGGGACAAAACTGAAGAGATAAAAAGATCAAGAGAAAGAGAGACATAGAGAAAGATCTAGAGGAAGCAAGGAAGAAGAGATAAAATAAAAGTCTGAAAGAAGAAGAGGAACAAGAAGAAGAATAGAAGAAAAGCGAGAAGGGGGAATCTTAAAATGTAAAACGATGGAAGAAAAAGAAACATGATAGAATAAGAGAAATTATTAGGTTGGTGCAAAAATAATGACGTAATAATGTCGTTTTTTGACGTAAATTTTAACGTCAAAAAACGACATTATTACGTCATTATTTTTTGCACCAACCTAATAGAAGAGAAATCGAGTAGAGAAATGCGAGAAAGAAGAGAAAAGAATAAAGAAAGAGAGAAAAAATAGAGAAGTGAGAAAGTAGGGAGAGAGAAGAGAAATAAAGAGAGTAGAATCAACAGAAATGAGAATGTAGAGAAAAGAAAGAAACAAAAAAAGAAGGGAGTAAGCGAAAAGGAAAGAGAGAAATAGTGAAAGAGAGAGAGAGAGAGAGCAATGAGATAAAAAGATTGACTATACAAACAGGGTGTTGAAGTGTTAGAGAGAAGAGAAAACTGAAGCCGGTCGAGTGCAGTCTGAAGGGTATGAGGCAACCTGTGTCTCGTTTTCCTTGCCTGATTGAAATATTGTTATTGCATTATGGCAAGCTGTTGTGAGGTCAACTCAAGTTAAATATCAATCTCTCTTCCCGCCATTCCCACAGCGAAACTCTGCTTTCACTCGTCGCTTCCGTCTCTGAATCCGTAGAAACGTCGCCATTAAATTCAACAAAGACGAAGTAATCAACGAATCATAGTATTCTTATTTGTCCAAAGGAAATGAAATCCTTTCTTTTCGAACAAATTCATCGCAGAAACATTGTTCCAAGAAACGTTACTGAGAAAGGTCTGTGAATGTGTCTGTATATGACTCTTGCATTGTTTTGGGTGGTGTTTTTGAGGGAGAATGTGCCAAGCAGGAGGGAAAAAAAACGGTGATTTCTTAGAAGACAGACGGGAGGAAATATAAAGAAACAGAGAAAAGCTAACAGAAGAGAAATCTGGACGGAAAGCACAAAGAAGAGGTGGAATTGTCAATATGGAATAATCACCGAGTTTAGAGTCATAGAAAAAAAAAAGTCTGTGTTGATTAAGGCCAGAAAGGTTTCGAAAGAAAAATATAAACGAAAGAAAGAATGAGAAAAAAAACATACAAAAGCAAAATAAAAAGATATTTTGTTGGTTGCATGAAAGGGTCTCTATAATCCTTTAAGATCTGAATTATTTGCTCAAAGAGATTAAAATTGTACAAACAGATGAGATATCCTTCCGTTTCATTCTCAATTTCCATATATACGTGGCTTCAGTGAAAAGGCGGCAATTTTCAAATCTAAAAGATATAATGGCCGTTGTGCGCAGGTTGAATGAAAAGCAAACAAAGCACAAAAGGCTGAATGCTGATTGGACCACAGCAATGGAACGGACAGTTTTCGTGCCTCTGTCCTGATGGCACCACAAGACTGTGGGAGAGTTTAGTCGTTAAATTGCTTTCGAAATTCCTTGTTCAATAATTCTGGTTAAGTAATCTAGCAAGTGTATGCGAAAACCAAATGATATATTTAAATGTCCGTATAAACTGAATATTGAGATATATTCTTAAAAGATTGAGAAACGTCTATGATACGAGTTGAACTTAAGATTTACCCAGTAAGTTAGCTCGAATGCTTTAACCTGTTTATATCTAGAAGAACAAAAACAACATTAGCATTGCTTATATTTTAGAAAATAAAAAAAATAAAACAACAAAACAGATTTGTATTATTAGGTTGGTTTTTGACGTTCAACTTCAAAAGAAAAACGACATTATTTTTGCACCAACCTAATATTTTCTGATGAAAGACTAAATAATAATATCATTAATAATCATTTTAAATTATTAAATTTGCGTAACTATCTAGGAAACTGCCCGCACGGTCGTGTGCGTTTGTGTGTGTGTGTTTGTGTGTGTTTGTGTGTGTGTGTGTGTGTGTGTGTGCATGCGTGTGTGTGTGTGTGTGTACAACGCTGGGGCCTCAGCTGAAATTGGACCTTACACTCTTGTTTGCGATGTCTGACAGACTACCTTTGCTAGCTCACGGATCAGTGTTTATATAATTACCTGTCAAATGATTTTTACAGGCACATATCAGGCGCAGCTTTCGGTCTACAACACATTTATTTAATCTTCGAGTTTTGATTTTAAAGGAAAAAATTACAGCCTGACGATGAATACTTGAAGTTTTTGACAGTACTAGCTGCTCTGAAAATACACCAGATCCATCTGACAAGAAATTTATACATAAGGATCGTATCATTCATTGGATTGTTAGTAGGTTGATGCTTATATTAAGTCTGTTAGCGAAGAGAATTCATTCGTTAGTAGGTTGATGTTTATATTAAGTCTGTTAGCGAAGAGAAAAAAATCATTCGGTAGTAGGTTGATGCTTATATTAAGTCTGTTAGCGAAGAGAATTCATTCGTTAGTAGGTTGATGCTTATATTAAGTCTGTTAGCGAAGAGAATTCATCATTAATTTATTAAAATTTATGCTGCCTCATATAATACGTTTAATAATAAATTTTATATTATAAAGAGATAATCATACATTGAATCAATTATCAATATTAATGCAATTCTGATGGAGGGAGGGTGGCCCAGATAAAAAGAAGGGAAGTAAAACGTTGGACATGTGGTCAGGAGAGCCACTTAGGTAGAGGGCAGGTCCCCCCAGGAATAAGAGAGAGGGTGGCTGATAATGGCTCAGAGAATATAAACAGCATAATGAGAGAAGTGCTGACAGGTTTGAACATAGAGCACGTAAAAACATCTCCATATCACCCCCAAGGAAACGATAAAGTGTTAAGGTTTCATAGAACTTTGGGAGATGCGCTGGCCAGAGAGAATACAGGAAATTGGGATTTGTATTTGACGCAGGCTCTGGCAGCCTTGAGGTTTACGATAAACGAAACCTCCAGATTTTCTCCTTAATTTATGTTGTTTGGCAGAGACGTGGTCCTGCCTGTGGATAACCTGTTGAAGCCCCGAAGAAAGTATATGGGAGAAGATCATCATCAGATGTTGCTGGAACAACAACATAAAATATTTGTACAGGCCAGAAGAAGAATAAGGAGGGCACAGAAGAGAAGAAGTGAGAGAGTCAATGCTGAAAGAAAGGTAGTAGAATTGAAGGTTGGAGACCCTGTCTACTATAAAGTCTACCAGAGAGAAGGAAAGCTGGACCAGAGATGGGAACCGTACGGGTCCAGTATCATATGTAATATGGGATCAAGTGGCAGAACGAGCAAGGAGGGTCCATGCCAACGATCTGAAGAAGGCTGAAATAGCTAACGTGGAAATGAGTGAACCGATGCCTAAGAAGACAAGGACAAGGAAGGTAACTCTGGTTGAGCCGGAAGAAATGGAGACGGAAGAAGATTCCGAGGAAAATGAAGAGATAGATCGACTTGGCCAGAAAGACGAAGCGATCCGAGTGACGGAGTTGGAACCCTCAGCGGGGATCAGCGGCGTTCAGTCGTTGCCTGAATCAGTGCAGAGAAGACCCTGTGATGTCACCGTCGCACCCCAATGCCAAAAGAAAAGGAAGAGAAAAACGAAGAATCAAGCAGTCAAGGGCTCTAAAAAGAGGTACCCTAAACAAGACGAAGAGTTCAACGAGTAGGAGGAAGAGGATCAAATACCTCTTTCCCAGCTCAAAGAAAGACTAAGAAACAGGAGAGATTTAGACATCGAGTCAGGAAGTAATGAAGACGTCCAGGGCGCGGACTCGAAGCAGAAAGAAATAATCAGGAGAGGAAGAAGAGGACAAAACACCACCTAAACGGGAATTAAACACCGAGGGAAGGTTAGAGGTCGAGCAGGAACTACCTCTGAACATGAGATTGAGAAGGGTGGAGAACCCCAAGTCTCAGTAGAACAAAGAAGGCGGTGCAGAATAGAAGCACTCGATGTCGACAGAAAACGACACTGGCTCATCCGAAAACCTACTGGCTGACTGTGGTGGATGTGGATGGAGGGGATGGAGTCGCGAGCTGCACCTAAAGAAGGACGGAAGAAGATTATTGGCATTGCTAACTGGCCATCAGTGGTGTCATGAAGTACGAACTTTGAAGTGGGAGCCCCACGCACCTGTCCGGACCATTCTGCCTGCTAGGAGTTAGTTAGGGGAAGGAGGAGTGTTACAAACTTAGAAAGAAATTATGGAATAATTGAGTGAAGAATTGAACAAGACCGAATGGTTATGAAGAATAAAAACAAGATAATCTTGTTGCCTTGGAGGAATGATCAAAATGAAAGGGTTGATGATGATGATGATGATGATGGTAGCTACACGAATGGTAACAAGTTACAAGATGGAAATAGAATACATACCTTTAAATTCGGGTAGAACAAAATTCATGTTACGAACAGCTGAAGAAGCTAGAAAGTGTAGAAATGATGCTCTAGGGAGTTGTACATCGTTAAGTCCTATCTATATAGCTAGTAACCACAAAATGTGCATACTAGAATTGTTTGAAGGGAAGAAAGAGGGAATTAAGAGAACTTGTCAAGTAGAGGTATTAGCAAACACGGCATCTCCACAAGCTATCAGTGTTTCAGATGGGGTGTAGGCAGTGGCCACACAGAAACCCATCATCTTGTCTAGGGAATGTGGGGGAGAGTCCACAAGCACATTAAAAGTGAGACCACCATGATCCCTGTTAAAGTTACCCATGGGATGTTCGGCATTTGGGATATCTATTTCCTTACCGTCCCCTATTACCAGGAAGAAGAAAGGTATGAAGAGAAAGATACAATCATAAAAATGATTGGCAGAAGCTTAGTTAATTGTACAGAGCTGTGGGAGCCAATAGTGAAGGGATTCTCCAATGTTACCTTGAATAAAATGCCAGTACTAATGAAGCCGATAGAAAAGATCGATATGGATCAATTGAGGGACAAGTTAAGTGCGTTCGGAAATTAAGATATGGCTTGGGAAGATGATGAGCAGATCGTGATAAGTTGGTCGGCAATGATGGGTACATTCATAATTATAGCCATAGTGGGTATAGCAATATGGAAGATTAGGAGTAAGAGGAAATTAACTAGCGATAATCAAATGAGCATGCAGCAACTCGAGAGGGGGATGCCGAGCAGTGTTCCTTACTCATACAGAATCAGCGAAGAAATTTCCGAAAGACCGGCGGAGGAGACTGGCGTGAAACCGACACGTGCAGCGGAAAAAAACCCTACAGCGGAGAGAAAAACATTGTCCAAGAAAAACAAGCCATAATAACCACACACATGCACCCACAGGCACACGCACACATTACATTTGCATGTAGAACGAAGACGATAAAAAGAACATTACATTGGCATGTAGTACGAAGAAGATGAAAAGAACATTACATTTGCATGTAGAAGAGAAGAAGATGAAAAAGAACATTACATTTGCATGTAGAACGAAGAAGATGTAAAGAACATTACATTGGCATGTAGATCAGAAGAAGATGAAAAGAACATTACATTAGCATGTAGAACAGAAGAAGATGAAAATGTACATCACCTTGCATGTAAAACCGTAAAAGAGAAAAGAAGAATAGAATTGTATGGGACAGATGCATGATGCATGATGCATTCTAAATATTGTATTTGGGTTTAGGTGACATTTACGATTAAAAGACAAATAGGTTAGGGGAGGATTGTGACACTATTTGTCTTGCTAAAAAAAAAAGAAAGAAGAAAAAAAAGAAAGGCGAGAATTAAATTTAGGTGATAAGAAGCTATCATCAATTCTGGGGTGGCTCGCTGGCTTTTCCCTGGTATCTTGAGCTCGGCCTTTTTTATCAATATCGGTGGGGCACCTAATCTCAACACGCACCACTTGGCTAGGTGTTCCTTTCTTTCCACACCTAGTACATTTATCCTGTTCGAAGTCTGGGGGCAAACCCCACTTCGTCGGACATTCCGCTGCTATGTGGTCCTCATGTCCACATATCCAGCAGAGCAGCCCGTATCTACCCGACGTGGGCTTATAGAACCCATGCCTTGTTGACCAAGCCTTTCTATTGGGATCTCCTTCCCACACCTCAGGCTCCCAAACCTTTAGCTTGACCTTCCGATTGCACGCGGGGGGTCTACCTCCTTCCCCCTTTCTTCCGACCTCTCGGCTTACCTCTTGCTTCTTCCCACCTCTTTTTACTCTTTTTACTTTCTCCCAAACTCTCTGGCTCTCTTTGGCCAGCGCCACTGCTGCCGATAACCTTAGCGGTCCTTCCTTCAAAACATCGTGACGAACACGCTCGTCACTGAGCGCTTCCACATACAGATCAGCCAACTGGGCCTGCATGACCGCCTTATTTCTCACTACCTCTGGAAAAGCTAATGACGACAGCTTCTCCGTTCGGGTCCCCAGTTCTCCAGGGATTTCGTCCCTCAGCTGCGTCAACTTCAGGAGGGCTCTCATGGCCTCTATCGCCGTCCCCTCGTCAGCGAACTCCCGAGTTAATAATTCTTCCAACCTTTCCCATGTCAAGTGGGGCTCACTGGTTCTTTTATAAACTCAGACGCTTTCCCTCTGGTGGCATCATACGCCAAATATAGGGCCTCTTGGTCTGAGAGTCTATATATTATGCGGCTGTTATCTAGGACTTCCAGTCAGTTTTTAAAATCCCTTTTACTACCGTCAAACGCCGGTACCCTCGGTCCACCCAATAATTTTCTCAGGAGAGATAAAAATTAATTAAGCACCCGCTGACCGAAGAACGAAAATGTCCATTGGACCACACAGAGTTACAAAAAACAAAAGACTAAAACATTAGTTATCTTCGGAAAGGTCGTTTGAAAAAGGCATCTGTTTTGTGCCAGGGTCTGGCTATGATAAGAAAATTATTTTTAATTAACGCCAGAATGCGATCTCATCATATGACCACCCACTTGATGATGGCGAAAAGCTGATTTCCAGGTGATTCGGTTAAGATAAAGAGTCTAGGGTGTGAGGTCTCCTCGAAGAGAAGAAAGAAAAGGAAAAGAAAAAGAAAAAAAAGGGGGAAGATAATTGTTTTTTACTTTGAGCAGGATTTTTTAAACCGAGGCTAGTCTGGCTACACCCACGCCGCTGAGTGCCCATTGGCTGAATGGTGACATGAGCGTTAGACGGAGGTATTCATGTGAAGTAGGAGGGGAGGCCTATTGGCACCCATTGAGGGGATAGGTGTGAGAGAGAGGGGAAAACCGTTGACACCCTCTGAGGGCATGGTGAGATACCAATATGAGAACAGAAGAAGGTGGGAAGACGAAAGACTTCCAAAAATGGAAAATAATAAATTTTTTCTGACCGAAAACAAAGAAGTGGATTGTGAAACCTCAAACCCCGACAAGCCCACCCCGGTTTTGGTCGGCGTCCATATAAGCAGAGTCGCAGTGAGTGAAAAGCAGTTGGCGTTGGAGATAGACAGGCAAGCAGTTGCACCTGCCTCGCAGATAGCTGACCTGAAAGATTCGCGCAAATTCCGAACTCAATTTCTAATCAAGAACAATTTATTTTTGAAAAACGACTTAGACTCACACCACCGAAACAAGTTTCACGAATATCGCCTGAAGACACACCAAGAACCAGTTTCTTAAAAGAACAAACAACTTAAGATGTTAAGACTCGCCTAACAAACACAAAGTGTCACGAATCCATATAGCGGGTTGGGAAGTAGACGCAGTCCTGTATTCAGCAACCATATATAAAATATTGTTATCCTTTTTTTAACACATTTGAACTTTTCGAGTTATTTTATTTTATTTTATATATACTTGTGCGATATCACCATTGTTCGAATTCGACTTGCATTACGGCCCGGCGACTGATTGATTTCGTCTGCCTAAGATCAATTCACAACGTGGATAGGTTAGACTGGAAATCAAAACAGTTACTTCGGTAACCAGACGTTAGAGGCGAGCTGGGAATGACAAGGCTGATACCGAATCTAACCAGATTCCCATCCAAATGACCAGAAGGTTAGAACGTCACATTTGGTGCCGCGACCAATACCAAGCCAGTTGGTCGTCACAGGACAGGATAGCACGACGGACGCGGCTAGGCAGACGTCACATTTGGCGCTGCAACACCGGGCGGACGTCACAAATGGATTCCGAGCTTTGCCGGCAATCTAAGCTAATCAAACGCCTCTTCAACAACAAATATTTGACAACACCAAAAATGATGGTCTATAATATTGTTTTCATTTCGACTTTGTTATATGGTTGTGAAACCTGGTCTCTGTATCGTCACTGTATCCTAATATTAAAACATTATTGTTACTAGCAAAAACTTCGTTCTATCTTGAACATCAAATATACTTATTAAGAGACAATCACAAAAACCCTGGAAAGCCAACAGTCAAAGCATAGAATCGCTGATCATTAAACACCGACTTCGATGGCCAGGGCATGTCGTAAGAATGGAAGAGTCAAGGTTACCACGTCAAGGTTTATTCAGTGAGATCACTTCAGGAAAAAGACCACGGGGTTGCCCTTTTTGAAGATGCAAGGACCAACTGAAAACATTATTGAAAGACACTGGACTTGAAGTTAAATCGTTTGAAACAGAAGCTCGTGACGGTACCAACTGGTGATATACCATCATCCTCGGAACCAAAACTTTGAAGCCACCAGGACAAGAAATAAAAGTCAAGCGGCAAGAGAGAAAGGCTCTATGAATTCGTCATCGTTCTCTACCAACGTTTGTATGCAGTCAGTAGTATCGGCTTTCATGCAAGAATTGGTCTACTTTGTCAACAACTCAATCATAATAATGAAAGCGATCAGTAAAGAAGGAATTAAAATCGCGGATTCGCCGACGATGACGATTAACAAAAATAAGATGGCGGTAAATAAGAGCTGATATATTCAAGGTAGCAGTTTGATTTGTTTCGTCATCTAAAGCTTATCAAACATCTTATCCAGGAAATATTTTTAGACATTAGGATTTTTTTTTTGGTGGAAGGATAATAATTATTTAACGATACAATTCTTATTAATTAACCCATAGCTTGGAGGTGAAAAGGTGAGGATCAAACCTTTCCCCAGGGTATTTCCGCATTAGAGAATTTAACGAACCCGACCGGAATTGGAACTGGTCTCAGCGATTAATAATTCCGAGCCATTATCCATTACATTACTCGCACATCAAAGCTTACAGCACCAAGTATTTCTAGGTGGTCACCCATCTATGTACAGAACAGACTCGACTTTGCTTAACTTCTGTGATCGTTTCAACGTGATATAGCCGTAATTACCACGGTATCAGCCAATGTATTAAACGCAAAAAGAAAATCTAACATGTATAGGATGAACGCACAAAATTTAATTAATCCGAATTAAGTGAATTTATTTTTCTTTCAACCATGTAAAACGAAATTTGTTCACAGTATGGGATCAGATAAAAAGCTGATGCTAATCTCAATTTCTTTGTTAATAACAAACATTGAAACTGAATCGTCCGTAACAATCGCTTTCAGAATTTTCCAAAAAATTAAAATAACTCGTGAAAACGCCAATCAGAAACAGAAACAAAATAATTAATCATGCATACAAAATAAAGTTTTAGGGCGAAAATAAAATCTCACAGAAAGGAGAAAACAGGAATAAAGACAGATTGACTGACAGACGAACAAACGGAGAGTAAATTTCGAAATCAGCCATCAGAAACAACTCAACAGGTAAATTAACACAAAACAAAACAAAAAAAATGGTGTCCGGACGTTTGCATTGTTTTCAATAAACACATTTGCAAGAATATTCGTAAGCGAAACGAAAATATTTTCATTAAAATATCTTTAGAGGGATTATTTTAATTTAGTGAATATTTTGTAATTAATACCAGTGGCTATTCATAGCAGAAAAATAGCTTTATTTGTTGTTTTTATTTGGGAGCAGATATTCAGTATCAAAAACCGAATGGAAACTTCCAAACAATACAGATTCTTTTAGATTAGTCATTTAAATATTATAATAAAATCTCAAAATCCTAAAACAATAGCAGAAGTAGGAAATATGAAAACCAATGAAATTGAAGAATTGATATGAATAAAAATCCCCGTCGTATCAGCTACATATAAATCAGCTTCATTTCGGAAAATTAGTGAGGAGAGTTGGTTATACTATACAATTTTGCCAAACTTTATGTCTTCACGTCTTAAAGAAATTGATTCATTATCAACAAAGACCAACCATTGTTAAGGTACTTATAATTGTATTTGACTAATTCCTATTCAATAAATTCCGTGTATAGTATTTGCAATGAGATAAAAATCCACAGACATTAAACATGCAATTTATGTATCTTGTATTATTAACTTTTATCATGTAAAGTGTACGGCCGTTGACAACTAAGATTATACATTATTTCATACACGCTAATCTGAATGTGCTATAATGATTGAATCTCGGAGTAAGAAATTAGAGTTCCGAGTTCGAAATCCAGTCCGGCCGCTGCATTTACTTTTGTGCAAATATCTTAGTGAAACGGATGATTTTATGTCTTCTACTAATAGTTGAATAGCAGGGTAAACTGTGTTCTAGAGCCTCGGTTGAAATAAACGGTATCCTGCTATAGGAATTATTCCGACTTGTCCGTTATTAATCGAAAGAGACATGATCGCACAAGCCTGTAATACGTATGGCACTTAAATGGCTGATTCTGAATGATCTTGTTTTTCCCCTTTTCATTTCTTTTCATTTGTTGACCTTCCGCTTTGTTGTTTTTAGTCTGTGTTTCATGCAAACATGGATTATTTTCGCATGGGAAAATAAATAAGGAATGTAAAAAGAGTTTCTGCTGAATACTCACCTTTATCTTTCGAACATATCCCAAGTTTTTAAGAAATTCTAATATGTCTAATTTATAATTCTGTCTATCTATACCCACTATTCAAGTTTTTTTCCCCTATTAACTATTGATTTCCGGTCCCAAAATTTTCTCTATATATTTCATTTCGTTTCCTCATGTTTTTTGGCATTATTTACGCACACGTATGCACATAAATATCTATCTATCTATCTATCTATCTATCTATCTATCTATCTATCTATATATATATATATATATATATATATATATATATATGTGTGTGTGTGTGTGTGTGTGTGTGTGTCGGATCTCATGATGGTTTCTCCTGCAAAGTGTTACATAAGTTCGAATCCTGCGGGAAGGCAAAGCTTCGTCGCGAATAAGTTTTCTCGAATATTCAGGCCGGTAGGCGAAAATAAATAAATAAATAAAATCTGCCGGAATTATAAATAAAAAAAATCCATTATTTCTTTATAAATTATTTTGTTTACGTTTGGATACGAAACTGGGCAGATATGAATGTTTTGAGAATCTTTTTTAGATCGGCAAGATCCTCCGTAGCCGAGTCGGTCTAAAGCACTTTCTCCTGCTAAATTCATATGAAAGTAACGTTAAAGTGATTATATATATATATATATATATATATATATATATATATATATATATATATATATATATAATGAAAAGGCTTAAACACTAATATTCCATGGTCATAATTTATTCCATTGGAATCGTAAATACGACCCAATTCATCAGACCTACAAATTCAAAAACTTTTTTGAATTTGTAGGTCTGATGAATTGGATCGTATTTACGATTCCAATGGAATAAATTATGACCATGGAATATTAGTGTTTAAGCCTTTTTATTATATCCTTACTCTGTCCTGGACATTGAGTTCTACCTGGATTCTATCCTCTCTGAATTTTTTATTCAAAAAATATACGTGTGTATATGCACCTGTGGATTTTGCATATATATGTATATTTACCACTAATATTATCTATCTCTCTCTCTCTCTCTCTCTCTCTCTATATATATATATATATATATATATATATATATATATATATATATATATATGTATGTTCATTTGTGTGTGTGATAAAAATATAGTTTTAATGTATGCTATAATTATGGGTAAGAGTGCTCAATATCAGTGATACAGCGTGTGGTGATATAAAAGTGGCCACCGAGGGATTAGTCTTTTACACGCGTGAACTCAGTCTTCCGACCATGTGTGGTGTGTGGTAGCTCGACTATTTATCCTGGCCAATGGGTTATTATGGCTAAAAAGGTCATGTTTTTCCGGTTCATTATATAAATTAGAATAATACAATATTTATGATGATACATTAGTCATTACATTTGTTACCAAATAAAAAAAATACTTATGACCAAACCTAACGTATCTCGAAGCAATTTTATTTTGAATGATTTGACTTGTATCATAAAATCTGACTTAATGAATATCTATGAGTGACTTTCAAAAGTTTTGAGCACGACAGTATTATTGATTTAACAGAGGGAAAAATTATACTTTGTTTGTTTTCTCTTTTGTCGGATTCATTTTTTAATAAAATTGGCTACTGAAAGTTTTCCTGTCCATAGATCTTCTTCAGGAATTTTCTTCCTCTGGTCCCATTCGGCAACCGAATGGTTACATATGAAGAGCAATCCTCGTGGTAGATATTTTTGCACAAGCTTACAGCTTTCCTGTGACACAATCGGTTCTAGATTTTTTTTTAAATCCAATAATCACATGACACTTTAATTTCTTAAACCAATTATTATCTGTCATCGACAGTAGATTCAATTTTTTTTTCTTATCTCTGAAATATAAGTCATATGAGACTATCATGAGGTTTTAAAAGAAGTAAAAAAAAGTTATATATGGTGAACTATCTCGTCTATTTTTCTCTCATTATTCCAAACTTGAATATATCGTGTGACTATAGTGGCGATTCTTTTGCCGTATCAGGTACAATATTTCGAAGAACTGATAACAGATAAATGGGACACAGAATACCAAGAAGTCTCAAAACAGACTACATCGGGTTTAATTTCAGAATTTTCGTTCTCCTAGGCACGGCTGCCACCTAACGCAAAAGAGCAGTCTTTCCTGTTACTGGAGGCATTATTGAGGTGGATATAGATACATGTCTTTTTCCAAGAGCATTATTGCGAAGTAAACAAAACAGAATCAACAAGAATTTCAACTCGGTTCGCCGATAATCGTTGCACAGATTATTTATATATAAAGCGTGTTCCAATAACTTAGATCAATTTTAAATGTGAATTAATTTTAAGCGTCTAATGATTTTTTTCCGTTTTCTTTCAGATTTGGTGGACATTTGGGAAATATTATGTTTCACACATAATTGCCATGACGTAAATAACATGATCCAATAGAGAAATAAATAAATTTTCACCAATAAAACTGATTTAACTACTGCTGACTAAAAGAGCAAGAAAGATGCAGAAAGAACGAACGGATAAAAGGTAAAAGTTGGAAGGCATAAACAAGAGAAAGTGAAAATCTGGTGGTGAATGAAAGGGGAGAAAAAGGGCAAGAAAAAAGCATAAAAAGAAATGGAAGAAGAAAGAGAAACGGAAAACAAATAGGAAGATAAACAATCAAAGAAGAAAAAAGAAAAGATGGAACAGAAAAAAGGAAAAGAATCAGAAAAAGCGGAAGAAGATGAAAAACAAAAAAAGAAAGGAATCAGAAAAAGAAGATGAAAAACAAAAAAAGAAAAGTAATCAGAAAAAAGGGAAGAAGATGGAACAGAAAAAAAAGAAAGGAATCGGAAAAAGTGGAAGAAGATGAAAAACAAAAAAGAAAGAATTCAGAAAAAGAGGAAGAAGATGAAAAACAAAAAAGAAAGAAATCAGGAAAAGGGGAAGTAGATGAAAAACAAAAAAGAAAGAAATCAGAAAAAGAAGATGAAAAACAAAAAAGAAAGGAATCAGACAAAGAAGAAGATGAAAAACAAAAAAAGAAAGGAATCAGAAAAAGAAGAAGAAGATGAAAAACAAAAAAGAAAGAATTCAGAAAAAGAGGAAGAAGATGAAAAACTAAAAAGAAAGAAATCAGAAAAAGAGGAAGAAGATGAAAAACAAAAAAGAAAGAAATCAGAAAAAGAAGATGAAAAACAAAAAAAGAAAGGAATCAGAAAAAGAAGAAGAAGATGAAAAACAAAAAAAGAAAAGTAATCAGAAAAAAGGGAAGAAGATGGAACAGAAAAAAGAAAGGAATAAGAAAAAGAGGAAGAAGATGAAAAACAGAAAAAGAAAGGAATCAGAAAAAGAGGAAGTATATGAAAAAGAAAAAAAGAAAGGAATCAGAAAAACAAGATGAAAAACAAAAAAGAAAGAAATCAGAAAAAGAAGATGAAAAACAAAAAAGAAAGGAATCAGAAAAAGAAGATGAAAAACAAAAAAAGAAAAGTAATCAGAAAAAGGGGAAGAAGATGGAACAGAAAAAAAAAGAAAGGAATCAGAAAAAGAGGAAGAAGATGAAAAACAAAAAAAGAAAGGAATCGGAAAAAGTGGAAGAAGATGAAAAACTAAAAAGAAAGAAATCAGAAAAAGAGGAAGAAGATGAAAAACAAAAAAGAAAGAAATCAGAAAAAGAAGATGAAAAACAAAAAAGAAAGGAATCAGAAAAAGAAGAAGAAGATGAAAAACAAAAAAGAAAAGTAATCAGAAAAAAGGGGAAAAGATGGAACAGAAAAAAAGAAAGGAATCGGAAAAAGTGGAAGAAGATGAAAAACAAAAAAGAAAGAATTCAGAAAAAGAGGAAGAAGATGAAAAACAAAAAAAGAAAGAAATCAGAAAAAGAAGAAGAAGATGAAAAACAAAAAAAAAGAAATCAGAAAAAGAGGAAGAAGATGAAAAACAAAAAAGAAAGAAATCAGGAGAAGGGGAAGAAGATGAAAAACAAAAAAGAAAGGAATCAGAAAAAAGGGAAGAAGATGGAACAGAAAAAAGAAAGGAATCAGAAAAAGAGGAAGAAGATGAAAAACAGAAAATGAAAGGAATCAGAAAAAGAGGAATAAGATGAAAAACAAAAAAAAGAAAGGAATCAGAAAAAGAAGAAGATGAAAAACAAAAAAGAAAGAAATCAGAAAAAGAAGATGAAAAACAAAAAAGAAAGGAATCAGAAAAAGAAGAAGAAGATGAAAAACAAAAAAAGAAAAGTAATCAGAAAAAGGTGAAGAAGATGGACCAGAAAAAAAAAAAGAAAGGAATCAGAAAAAGAGGAAGAAGATGAAAAACAAAAAAAGAAAGGAATCGGAAAAAGAGGAAGAAGATGAAAAACAAAAAAGAAAGAAATCAGAAAAAGAAGATGAAAAACAAAAAAAGAAAGGAATCAGAAAAAGAAGATGAAAAACTAAAAAGAAAGAAATCAGAAAAAGAAGATGAAAAACTACAAAGAAAGAAATCAGAAAAAGAGGAAGAAGATGAAAAACAAAAAAGAAAGAAATCAGAAAAAGAAGATGAAAAACAAAAAAGAAAGAAATCAGAAAAAGAAGAAGAATATGAAAAACAAAAAAAGAAAAGTAATCAGAAAAAAGGGAAGAAGATGGAACAGAAAAAAGAAAGAAATCAGAAAAAGAGGAAGAAGATGAAAAACAAAAAAGAAAGAAATCAGAAAAAGAAGATGAAAAACAAAAAAGAAAGGAATCAGAAAAAGAAGAAGAAGATGAAAAACAAAAAAAGAAAAGTAATCAGAAAAAAGGGAAGAAGATGGAACAGAAAAAAAAGAAAGGAATCGGAAAAAGTGGAAGAAGATGAAAAACAAAAAAAGAAAGAAATCAGAAAAAGAGGAAGAAGATGAAAAACAAAAAAAGAAAGGAATCAGAAAAAGAAGAAGAAGATGAAAAACAAAAAAAAAGAAATCAGAAAAAGAGGAAGAAGATGAAAAACAAAAAAGAAAGAAATCAGGAGAAGGGGAAGAAGATGAAAAACAAAAAAGAAAGAAATCAGAAAAAGAAGATGAAAAACAAAAAAGAAAGAAATCAGAAAAAGAAGATGAAAAACAAAAAAAGAAAGGAATCAGAAAAAGAAGAAGAAGATGAAAAACAAAAAAGAAAGAATTCAGAAAAAGAGGAAGAAGATGAAAAACAGAAAAAGAAAGGAATCAGAAAAAGAGGAAGAAGATGAAAAACAAAAAAAGAAAGGAATCAGAAAAAGAAGAAGATGAAAAACAAAAAAGAAAGAAATCAGAAATAGAGGAAGAAGATGAAAAACAAAAAAGAAAGAAATCAGAAAAAGAAGATGAAAAACAAAAAAGAAAGAAATCAGAAAAAGAAGATGAAAAACAAAAAAGAAAGAAATCAGAAAAAGAAGATGAAAAATAAAAAAGAAAGAAATCAGAAAAAGAAGATGAAAAACAAAAAAAGAAAAGTAATCCGAAAAAAGAGAAGAAGATGGAACAGAAAAAAAAGAAAGGAATCAGAAAAAGAGGAAGATGATGAAAAACAGAAAAAGGAAGGAATCAGAAAAAGAGGAAGAAGATGAAAAACAAAAAAAGAAAGGAATCAGAAAAAGAAGAAGATGAAAAACAAAAAAGAAAGAAATCAGAAATAGAGGAAGAAGATGAAAAACAAAAAAGAAAGAATTCAGAAAAAGAGGAAGAAGATGAAAAACAAAAAAGAAAGAAATCAGAAAAAGAAGATGAAAAACAAAAAAAAAGAAAGGAATCAGACAAAGAAGAAGATGAAAAACAAAAAAAAAGAAAAGTAATCAGAAAAAAGGGAAGAAGATGGAACAGAAAAAAAAGAAAGGAGTCAGAAAAAGAGGAAGAAACAAAAAACAAAAAAAAGAAAGGAATCAGAAAAAGAAGAAGATGAAAAACAAAAAAAGAAAAGTAATCAGAAAAAAGGAAAGAAGATGGAACAGAAAAAAAGAAAGGAATCAGAAAAAGAGGAAGAAGATGAAAAACAAAAAATAAAAAGGAATCAGAAAAAGAGGAAGAAGATGAAAAACAAAAAAAGAAAGGAATCAGAAAAAGAGGAAGAAGATGAAAAACAAAAAAGAAAGAAATCAGAAAAAGAAGAACATGAAAAAGAAAAAAAATTACGAATCTTTAAAAAACGTAGAAGAAAAAGTTAAAGTATCAAATGAAAACAGTAAATGAATGTGAAAGAAAAAATTAAAGAAGGAAATAAATAGAAAAAACGAAGAGAAAGAAAGGCAAAAGATAAGAAAAAGAAGGAAACGATGTAAAAGAAAACGAAAGGGACGAAAAGGTAAAAGAAGAACATGTAAAAATTATTAAAAAGAGATAAAAAAAGAACGTGAATGAAAATTTTAAAGAAGGAAAAATAAAAATAAAAAGTGAAGCACAAAGAAAAGAAGACAAAGAAAAGAGAAGAAAACGAAAAATAAAAGAAAAAGAACCCATTAAGATTTATAAATAGGTAACAAGAAAACGTCGGTGGAATAAATATTAAAGACGGTAAGAATTAAAAAAAGAATCATGAAGCAACAAGAAAAAGAAAAGTAAGAAAAGAAAAACGAAGTTGAAAAAAATGTAGCCGAAGAATTGGCAAAATATGGCGAACATAAAAAAACGTCTTAGAAAGAAACAGCAAGATGAGGACGAAGGAGAAAGAAAGAAAGAGAAATATCGGTAAAAAGAGAAAGGGAAGACGAAGGCGAAGGAAAAGAAAATACGTAAAATACATTAGAAGGAGATAGCATAATGAAAGTAAAAGCGATGATAAGACAAACAAAAGAAATCAAGTTAGCAGATTCATTGCTTTGTTTTTACGGCTTATCAACCCATTTGAAGGTTATTTAACATAGAAAATATTTTAGGATTGTATTTTTTTTAAGACAATGCTGATTTTTTTAAAGATAATACTGATTTACTAAGACAATTCCTACTAATTAACACATAGCTAGGAGGAATAGGTGGATTCATAATTTTTCTAAGTTTATTTTCGGATAAAACGGACCCGACTGGAATTGGGACTTGGTTTTCTGATGTCCAATTCAGAGCCGCTATACACTACACCACCGGCACATCCAAACATGCAGTGCTTGGTATGCACAAGCAGTTACCCTTCTCGGTACTGACCAGACTCGACGTTACTTAACCGGTGATCATACGAGAACCGGTGTTTCAACGTGATATGGTTGGTTGGTTGGTTGGTTGGGTGTTATGGCATATCAACCATCTGTGGGTCATTTAATGCCAAATTAAAGTATATATATATATATATATATATATATATATATATATATATATATATATATATATATATATATATATTAAATATACAGTACTATTAAACATATAGTTGGCAACATTGTTTCAAAAACGCATACCTGGCAACATTATTTTTCCGAAAACATTATCTGAAGCCTTGTTGTTGGATGTAGTTTATCGTCATACCCAGGGCGCGGATGTAGTTTATCGTTTGTTTGTTTGGGTTTTATGGCATATCAACCACTGTGGGTTATTTAATGCCAAATCCAGTTTATATGAATTTTAAATGTCTATTTTGTCCTGGCAACATTATTGTTTCAAAAAAACGTATAGCTGGCAACATTGTTTCAAAAACATAGCTGGCAACATTATTGTTTCAAAAAGGTATAGCTGGCAACATTATTTTTTCCATAAAAAACGTATAGCTGGCAACATTATTCTTCTGAAAACACTATCTGAGGCCTTCCTTGCTGTTGAACGTAGTTTATCGTCATACCCAGGACGCGGATGTAGTTTATCGTCATATCCAGGACGCAACGTGATATGAAATATACGCCTAGAAAGAAAGGCGTAAATGAAGGTGAAAAGGAAGGAAGGAAAAAGTAACGTGAGAGAAAACAAAAGAAAAGATGAAAACGAAGGAAACTAAGGAAAAGTAAAGGAAATAAAAACACATAAAATATATCAAAAATCAACGCCAAAAAGTAAGTACAAAAATAAATAAATAAATAAATAAATAAAAAGACGTAGACAATTTAAAAAAATGCGAAGCGAAAAATCAAACAGTGAAAAAAGAAGAAAAAAGGACAATTTGTTTTAAAAGAAATAAAATAAAATATACATAGCGAAAGAAGCAAGAACTTTAAAACTAAATATGGCGAAAGAGAATCGTTAGAGAAGAAAGGTTGAAATAAAGGTTGGATTCCTGAATTTGATACCAATCCATCTATTCATCAACGCTCTCACACAAGCCGGTTGTATGCATCCAGGAGGAGATTACTATGTTGTTTAGTGTGAGCATGCAATGCCGACAAAAGAAAGCAAAACGATTCACTGGTCTGTCTTAATGGCGTCCAGTTCCCATCCATTATCGTCTGTTGGAATTCCACTTAAGGAGACATTGCCGACATGTTGGGGGTAACCTTGCAATATATGGCGGGAAAAACGAGGTAGTTGAAAAGGGAAGTATTTGTTCAAGTAAGTGGGCTGCGAGTCACCCACCCTACGTTAACAACAAGAAAAAACACAAATAAAAATAATCAGTGTTGTTGTTGTTGTTGTTGTTGTTGTATTTGAAGGAATTTGCCTACGATGAATGAAGAAGAGGAAAATCTGAGAAAGAAAGAAAGAAATAAAGAAAGAAAGCAATAATGAAGAAAGGGAAGAAGTAAAAGTTAAGGAAAGTCGAGACTGGAATAAAAAAAGGAAAGAAAAGAAAGGAGTGAAAGACAGATAAAAAGACCAAAGAAGAGAAAAAAAAAATGAGAAAGATGTAGAGGCTAATGAAGAAAGAAAGAAAGAAAGAAAGAAAGAAAGAAAGAAAGAAAAGAAAAGAAAAGTAACACTAATGAGAAGAGAGAACGTAAAGAAGAAGAAGAAGAAGAAGAAGAAGGGTTATAAAACGAAAGAAGAGATGAAGAAGTGAAAATGAAAAACGTCGCATGCATAGATGACAGTTTAGAAAAAGTAGAACAAAATGATGGAGCAGTAAAAAGAAAAAGAGAAGAATGTAAAAAGCAAAATAAAGAAATGATATAAGGAAACAGATAGAAAGAAGACTTTTAATGAGATGACAAAAAAAAAACCGAGATGTAGAAGTAAATAAATAAATAGAAAGAAAAGAAAAGATGGTGATGAATGAGATATGATACATCAGGAAAAGAAAAAAAAAGCAAGATGGTGATCATGTGAAGATGACAAAGTAATGGAGGAAGTGAGAAAAAATAATAACGATAAAGAAAAAGAAAAAAGGAAAGGATGGAATAAGAATTAGAAGACATCGAAAAGAAAGAAAAAGAAATTGGAATAAGGGAAAAAAAGTGACAGAAGACAAAAATTTGCTAAATAGAAGTAGAAGAAGAAGTAGAAGAAGAAGTAGAAGATGAAACCAAAGAAGAAAACGAAGACGAAGCAGAAAAAGACCAAGATGAAGAAGAAGTACAAAACGAAGAAGACGAAGAAGAAGAAGAAGAAGAAGACAAAGATGAAGATGAAGATGAAACCAAAGAAGAAGAAGAAGAAGAAGAAGAAGAAGTAGAAAAAGAAGAAGAAGAAGAAAAAGAAGAAGGTTAAATAAAGGCGAAGACGAGAAGTAATAGTTGCAAAACAAATTAAGCCAAATAAAAAGGCTAGAGAAGAATATAAAACATTGAAGAATAAATGAGACGCGGAAGAAAAAAAATGGTAAAAGCAGCGCAAGAAGGTGAAAATAATGATGATGATGGCCAAATAAAGAGGGACAATTATAAGGAACGGCTGAAGAAGAAACAAACAGCCAAAATGAAGAAAAAGAGATGAAGAAGAAATAAAAAGACGGCGAAGGAAAAGGATAAAGCGTAGTAAGAAAAAAAAGAAGAAAGATGAGAAGGAAGATGGACGACTCAAACAAGGCGGAAAATGAAAAGAAATAACGGTTAAATATGAAAAAAGTTAAGCGATATGAAGCAAAAAGATGAAGAAGATAAAACGAAGAAGAAAGGAAGAAGTCGACGTAAAGAAGAATAGGAAAATATTGAAGAAGGAGAGAAGAAAAAGAAAAAAAGAATAGCAACAACAACAATAGGAGGAAATAAGTTACAGCTGAAGAAAGAAATAATAAGTCAAATAAAATAGAAAAGATGGTAAAAAAGGATAGACGAATTAAAGAAGAAGAAGACGATGAAGTAAAGCAGAGAGAAGAAGAAATGGAGGAAAAGATGAAGAAAAATAAAAGAAGAAAGACAAGAAGAAGAAGAACATCAACAACATAGGGGTAAATCCAAAGAAGGAAAATCTTGTAAAAACGATAAAAGGGGAGGGCCTGAAAAAAGAAGACCAAAACAAGAGAGAAAACGACGCGAAATTGAATTAAGGAAACTGAAAATTAGAAAAAGGAATTAAAAAAAATACAAGCATAAAATATATTTGGAAAAGGGGAAAAAGTGGGCACGCATTGATTTCCGTACTTGGCTCCTTTCAATTGAATCAATCGTGTGTTATCATCTCGAGACGTTTCATGTGGATCTATCCAAAACCTGTAACGGTAACAGCATGGGGTAGGATTATGGCGTTTTTCTGCTTTCGGAGGTACGCACTCTGAGGAAAGAAAAAAAAATCACTACAATAAAAATAAAGTAAAAACGTAAAAGCAATACTATAAATAGAGAAAAAAAAAAGAATAAAAGCGACTGACAATCTGGTCCGTTCGTTTTTCGTTTCGGATTCCTATCATTTCGCATTTTGAAAGCACCCTCATTCACAGCCCACATGTGGAGAGGTTTAGTGGTTATGTCAAAGAGACATCTTAGATGAAGAGAGAACGAAACGAAACGAAAAAAGCAAAAGCTAAAACGATTACATTCATTCGTTAAACTTTCTATCAACACATTGGTGCTTCTCGATTCGTTTCGCCTCTCTTCTCCACTCATCCTTTTCACGATTTTGTACTCTTTTCGCATTGACAGCATCAACAATCAGCTAACCGTTCGCCTATATTCTCAACGACTCTTCTCCGGTTTACAGACAGCAACTCGCAAGATCTCGACCTCCAGGCAATTAACGGACATAAACGAGCCTTAAAATATGAGGTGGGGGTCCTTTTATTCGACTGCTGTAGCTAAATAAAGAAACGAATAAAACAACGAATTTTCTCTCTCCCTCTATCTCTGTCTCTCTGTCTTTCTGTCTCTCTGTCTCTCTCTCTCACACACACACACGAAGCTAGGCCTAAAAAGTTCTCGGTCCGACCTCGAAGAGATACCTCCCCAGAATCTTATGTTGGCTATTTTTTGTATTATATTACTTCAAAGCCCTTACCATTATAATCAAATATAATGTGAAGAATGTTTGACTCTTTGGAAATAAGAACTGCGTTGCTGATTCCTCATACATCGAAGACGACTAGAAAGTCCAATAATTTCTCTCTCTCTCTCTCTCTCTCTCTCTATATATATATATATATATATATATATATATATATATATATATATATATATATATATATATTATATATATATATATATATTATATATTATATATATATATATATATATATATATATATATATATATATATATATATATATGTTGAACAATAAAAATTAAAAAATTAAAATCCTCAGACACACTGGGTTGTAGATTAATATTCTTTCGTTTTTTTATTATTATTCCATTTAGATTCCTCGACTAGTTTCGACCAAAATGGCCATCATCGGGAGGAGAAATATTTCTGCTTGCTGCTAGCACTAAACTACAGAAATGAATGTCTTGATGGAGAAAATGAACTTTTGTCTGTAGTTTTCATTTGTTTTTTTATTTTTTATATTTTTAACGTGAATCTTTTAACATTCCTTGTGTTGGTCAAACAGTCTCTTTTAAGTTGTTATTTGAGATAAGACCTGGATGCTGCTATGAATTCTCTGGTCAGTTTGACAGTTTTATTGGACTTGGTGAGGGGATGTGTCTCTGTTTAGTGTTTGTGTGTGTGTGTTATTTGGTTCTTATGGAGTGAGTGAGTATGATATGTGTAAGCGTGTGTATTGCTGTGGGTGTGTGTTATCATTTGGCTCATTAGGGAGTGAGTGCGTATGATGTGTGTAAGTGTGTATGTTCGTGTGGGTGAGTGTATAAGTGTGAGGCCTCCACACCTCCGTAAGCCTGTCTGTTTTGTGTGGGTGAGAAATGTGGGTAGTTTTTTTTATATTTGTTGAGATATCTATATATTGTTAAATTTGTGATTTAGCCCGGCTGGATATTTTGTTTTTAGACGTTGTATCCACTTATTTTCATGCGACTCTAAAATCTTTCTAATGTTATCTGCTCTGAACTTTTCTATTCTCTCAATTATAGTGAATTTAGCATGGGTTACAATGCCAGCGTTCGTAATATTTAATTTAAAAGAGGGCCGAATACAGAGGAGAGCAATATTATATTTTTTAGGACATTACACCGAAAAATATATTAAAAAAAACAAACAAACATAAAAAACGCTGTATAATTGCAGTTGTGTTTCGATGAGTATCAATGCATCTCGTCAGGCGATTTTAAATTACTAGCGAGTGAACGATTTATTTAGATTTAAATGCAAAATACAAACTCTGGTTAGTATACTTTATGTAACCATTTGTATCTTCTTTAGTTTATGTCTGGCTGCTGTTAGCTGCCAATCTACGAGTCATGAATCATTTATAAAAAATAATTTTTAATTATTGCTACTTCGCTTAGTTTAAATGTAACGTAGGTCATAGTAATAATATAGGTAGTTATCATGCTACTATAATAATCATGCCACTATAATATATATTCAGGGTTTATCAAAAATAATTTTGAAGACTTTGTTGTGTTTGTTCCTCACACCAAAACAACAAAATTGCATATAACCGTAATCTGCAAATCATTCGTTTTTGAGTTAAGTTCAAAGTTTTCGGTAGACGCTGTTAAATGTACAGCCCAAGATACAATCCAAAAATAATTTTACAAACTCAGGGGACGGTTTCTAGACACCAAAGTAATGTAAAATGTCCATATAAGCATATGTCCAAAAGGCCATCGTTGTACCTCAATACAGCAACTCATAGCAAATGTTCAAAATGCCCTCTGCTTGTTTCTACAAACCC